>UESW01004073.1:642218-775872 GCA_900491605.1 Calamus simplicifolius | reverse complement strand
AGCTGCATACGATGCTTAAAACTGCTGAACAGAATATTAAGTCCAAGCCTGGCCATATTCTGATGGTTCAAAAGGGAAAGGGCCTTATGAAGAAAAGAAAAGGAAAGGGTAAGGGAAGGGCTGGAAAGTCCAATGCTCAACCCAAGCCCAATCCTAAACCCAAGGCTAAAGCCCCAAAGGAGGGTGTCTGTTTCTTTTGCAATGAACCTGGTCATTGGAAGAGAAACTGCAAGCTGTATTTGGAGGATCTAAAGAAGAAGAAGAAGACTGGTGAGACCGGTTCTTCAGGTATTTATGTTATAGAGATTAATTTCTCTCCTTCTAGTTCCTGGGTATTAGATACTAGATGTGGATCTCACATTTGCACAAATGTGCAGGGGCTCAAAAGGAGTAGACAACTGAAGAAGGGCGAAGTTGATCTTCGAATAGGCAATGGAGTAAAAGTTGCTGCTTTAGCTGTAGGAAGTTATGAACTTTCTTTGCCCAGTGGGCTTTTGTTAGTTTTGAACATTGCTATTATGTTCCTACAATGTGTATGAATATTATTTCACTTTCTTGTTTGGATAATAATGGTTTTTCTTTTATTATTGAGAATAATAATTGCTCCATTTATCATAAAGACATGTTCTATGCAAATGCCGAATTACTAGATGGTCTTTATGTTTTGAATCTTCAAAAATCCAACAATTCTTCTGTCTATAACATAACTACTAAGAAAGTTAAGTCCAATGACTTAAATTCAACCTATCTTTGGCATTATCGCCTTGGCCATATAAATGAGAAACACATATCAAAACTCCATCAAGATGGACTTTTGAACTCATTTGATTTTGAATCATATGATACATGTGAATCTTGTTATTGGGTAAGATGACAAAGGATCCCTTTACTGGACACAGTGAAAGGGCCAATGAATTATTGGGCCTAATACATACAGATGTATGTGGACCATTAAGTTTAGAAGCCATAGGAGGTTACAAGTACTTCATTACATTTACTGATGACTTCAGTAGATATGGTTATGTCTACTTGATGAACACAAATCTGAATCATTTGAAATGTTTAAATCTTTTCAATATGAAGTACAAAACCAACTTGGCAAGACAATCAAGGCACTTCGATCTGATCGAGGTGGAGAATATTTGAGCCAAGATTTTTATGACCATCTTAGAAGTTGTGGAATCATTTCACAGCTAACTCCTCCTGGAACACCGCAATGGAATGGTGTGTCTGAAAGAAGGAATTGAACCTTATTAGATATGGTTCGATCTATGATGAGTCCAACAGATCTTTCACTTACCTTTTGGGTTATGCACTTGCCACAGCTGCATTCACACTAAATCGAGTTCCAACCAAAGCGGTTGAAAAGACGCCATATGAGATGTGGAATGGTAAAAAGCCCAGTTTGTCTTTTCTTAAGATTTGGGGTTGTGAAGCTTATGTAAAATGTCAAGTTTCAAATAAGCTGGAACCCAAGTCTGATAAATATTTTTTTGTGGGATATCCTAAAGAGACTAAAGGATACTACTTTTACAATCCCATTGAGAACAAAGTGTTTGTTGCTCGGAATGGTGTCTTTCTAGAAAGGGAATTTATTTCTAAAGGAACCAGTGGGAGCAAGGTACAAATCGAAGAGATTCGAGAACCACAAGATAATATTGAACCGCCTGTGGATGCTCAAAGTCAACAAACCACTGTTGACACACCACCTGTAGCACAAAAGTTACATAGATCTGATAGGATACGTCATGAGCCCGAGAGATATGGATTTCTTGTGACTGATAATCATGATGTATTGTTAGTGGATCAAAATGAACCTACTACCTATCAAGAGGCTATGTTAGATCCAGACTCTGAGAAATGGTTAGAGGCCATGAAGTCTGAAATCCAATCCATGTATGATAATAGGTATGGACCTTGATTGAGCCACCTGAAGGTACAAAGACTATTGGGTGCAAATGGGTTTTCAAAAAGAAAACTGACATGGATGGTAAAGTGCATACTTACAAAGCAAGGCTAGTTGCAAAAGGTTTCAAACAAACTCATGGTATAGACTATGATGAAACTTTTTCACCTGTAGCCATGCTTAAGTCTATTAGAATTCTTATTGCCATTGCTGCATATTATGACTATGAGATTTGGCAAATGGATATTAAAACAACGTTTCTTAATGGAAACTTACTTGAGGATGTGTACATGACACAACCTGAGGGTTTTGTACAACCTGAGAATTCTAGTAAAGTATGCAAGCTTCAAAGATCCATTTATGGTTTGAAGCAGGCTTCTCGGAGTTGGAATCTTCATTTTGATGAATCAGTCAAAGAGTTTGGATTTATCAAAAATGAAGATGAACCTTATGTTTACAAGAAAGTTAGTGGGAGCGCCATTGTATTTCTGGTCCTATATGTTGATGACATTTTACTCATTGGGAATGATATCCCTACCTTGCAGAGTGTCAAGTCTTGGTTAGGGAAATGTTTCTCAATGAAAGACTTAGGTGAAACTGCCTATATCCTAGGGATAAAGATCTATAGAGATAGATCTAAGAGGCTGATTGGTCTAAGTCAAAGTACTTACATAGACAAAGTACTGAAAAGGTTCAGTATGCAAGATTCCAATAGAGGATACTTGCCTATGTCTCATGATATTACACTTAGCAAATCTCAGTGTCCTAACACAAAAGATGAGCGAGAGCGTATGAGTAAGATTCCTTATGCTTCAGCAATATGATCTATCATGTATGCTATGTTGTGCACTAGACCAGATGTCTCTTATGCTTTAAGCATAACGAGTAGATACCAGTCAGATCCCGGTGAGAGTCACTGGACGGCGGTCAAGAACATTCTTAAGTATCTGAGAAGATCTAAAGATATGTTCTTGGTGTATGGCGGATTGGAAGATGATCTAGTTGTAAGTGGTTACACAGATGCAAGCTTTCAATCTAACAAAGATGATTTTCGATCGCAGTCAGGATATGTGTTTTGTTTAAATGGTGGTACTGTTAGCTGGAAGAGTTCGAAGCAAAGCACTATTGCTGATTCTACAACTGAAGCTGAATACATAGCAGCATCTGATGCAGTAAAGGAAGCAGTTTGGATCAAGAAGTTCATTACTGACCTTGGAGTGGTTCCTAGCATCACAAATCCTGTTGATGTTTATTGTGACAATAATGGTGCTATCGCACAAGCAAAAGAACCTAGGTCACATCAGCGATCCAAACACATTCTTAGGCGTTATCATCTCATTCGAGAAATCATTGAGAGAGGTGACGTAAAAATATGCAGAGTTCCAACAGATGACAATATTGCTGATCCATTGACTAAGCCTCTACCACAAGCAAAGCATGATCGTCATGCTAGGTTCATAGGTATTAGATACATTGATGAGTGGGCCTAGTGCAAGTGGGAGATTGTTAGTAATAGTGTCCTAGGCCTATTGTATGGACATGTATTTTGAATATTTATGAACATTTACTATTATCATAATTTACATGTTTATATATAATAATGTCCTTGAATAATATTATAAATTATTCTAAATGTCCCTAATCGGTTATTGTTGTGGGAATAACAATAAATTAAGATTAGTATGAAATTTGATTGATATTCATGGGATAAAATGTGTATGAGATACAAATCAAATTTATATGTATTTGTTGAGAACAAATATTGGACAAGACCCGCCTTGAGATTAATACATGGATCAAAGTCATAAGTTAATCTCTAGTAGTTGTGTCATTAAATCCTTAGACCTGAATTGCCATATTTCTCAACATGAGGAATATTATTTTGACATAATCAAACGTTGTCTTTAACCGGATGATTATAAAGATTATGATTGAACATAATAAGAATCATGTAGTGAGATATGAGTGATTAAGATGGAATTTATCCCTCTTATTATAAGAGAGATGTCTCTGGGCCCCTCGATGATTGAGACTGAGAAATGCATGGCCATCTCAAATGAATTGATGGAGATCAATATCATTTGTTTAGTCAGTCTAATTGGGTTTCGAGAAATTAAAGATAGAGAGATATAAGGTTGACTTTATCCATGCCTTATATTCTATCAAGATATCATGTGATAAAAGGATTATGTTAATAGCTACTTTAAGGTTATCTCGGAACATGAGCTTTTCATTTAACTTGGGTAGTCATAATATCTTGCTAGAGGCCGCTTATGACTTGTAGGTTCAAAATGTGATTTAGGCCTACTGCCAACGTTAATTGAACCTATAGGGTCGCACACTAAGAACGGACAATAATGGTTACGATTTGTTACTCTCTATATAATTTAAAATGATGAGATTATTTTAAATTACAAATAATAATTAGTTGTCATTTAGATTCGAGTTTAATTTTGAGAAAATTTAAATTCATAATTTAAATTGTGACAAGTAATTAAATTGTTACATTTTCTTATTGGATAAGGAAATAATCCATAAAGTTTTTTTTGGTTAAAAATATATACTCCTTATTTTGTAAGGAAAGGATTTAAATTGTTATTATTTAAAAGGAGTTTTAAATAAATATCAATTAAAATCTTAGTTAACCAAAAATTCCTAGCAGGCTTGTATATATGTTCAATATATACGTTGTAGAGTCTGTGGGGCATTTGAAAGGTAACGTCGATTGGGGCATTTGAAAGGTTACGTCGATTGGGGCTTTTGAAGCGTCATATCTTTTTCCTTAAAGATGGAAAAATAGAGAGTTGAAAATGGGGGTTCATTTTTGTGAAAAATGGAATGGTTGAACTAGCATTCAAAACCATTTTGGTGTTCATTCGTGTGTGGATACTTGTAGAGGGTGATCGTCTTTCTGAAAGGCAGCACCTTTGAAGATCGAGAAAACCCAACACAAGAACAGAAGGATTACATACTGATTAAATGGTAATAACAAAAGGTAATAACAAAAGGTAATATTTTTGTTTATCCTTCTTTCGGTTTTTATGAAACGCATGTGATTCTTGGTGGGTTATAAATTTATTTTGTTTCTGCTGCAATTTTATTCCAATTAGATTGAGATTTTTCATTCCATAACCGAACACTTTCAACTCCGTTGTGACATGTACACCTGTTACTTAAGCACTCGTTTAAGATTATTTCATTCATATGCGATGTGATGCATTGATCATAAATAATAAAAGTATTGTTAAACCTCATGACATCTAAGACGAACTAAACTTTGTGATCAGGTATAATTAAAGTAGGCAACACTTATGCTCAATTCTTAGTAGATTGGGTGTCGCGCATTTATTTGTATCTAGCACATATCTCGCTAAGGATGAATCTTTGACACCCGTTCCTCTAGAGCAAGAGTTGCACATTGCTCTTCCAAATGGTGATGTTATGAGGGTAGACTCAGTATGCAGATCTTGCCTGATTAACATGGAGGATAGGAGATTGAAGGCCGATCTAATCGTCCTCCCACTAAAATCCTTTGATGTTATCCTTGGGATGGACTGGTTGGCCTCCTATCATGCTTTGGTAGACTATTTTAGGAAGATGGTGATCTTCAAAACTCCTAATCAACCTGAATTCAGTTTTATTGAAAGTCGGGAGCATATGGCCTCGGTGTTTGTGTCAGCACTATAGGCCGCAAAGTATTTGAAGAAGGGTGGCCAAGAGTTTCTTGCTGTGGTCAAAGATCTTCAGCAAGATAAGGTCAAGTTGGAGAATATTCCATTTTCTCGGGAATTTTCTGATGTATTCCTTGATGATTTGACCGAATTACCTCCAGATCGGAAGGTTGAGTTCACTATTGATTTGGCCCCTAGCACTGGACCTATATCCAAGGCCCCGTACCGTATGGCCCCAGCTGAGCTAAAAGAGTTAAAGAGCCAATTGCAGGAGCTTCTAGACCGAGGATTTATCAGACCTAGTGTATCTACTTGGGGTGCTCCAGTATTATTTGTCAAAAAGAAAGATGGAAGTCTTTGGCTCTGCATTGATTATCAAGAAATCAATAGGGTAACAGTGCAGAACAAGTATCCTTTGCCGAGGATTGATGATCTATTTGATCAACTCCAAGGAGCATGGGTATTCTCGAAGATTGATCTTCGGTCAAGATACCATCAACTCAAGGTCAAAGTTGGGGATGTGCCCAAGACAGCATTCAAGACTAGGTACGACCACTACGAGTTCTTGGTGATGCCGTTTGGGTTGACTAATGCCCCGGCAGCATTCATGGACTTGATGAACAGAATCTTTAAGCCATACTTGGATCAGTTTGTGGTGGTGTTCATTGATGACATCCTGGTGTATTCCAAAAGCCAGGAGGAGCACGTGGACCACCTGAAGATTGTTCTGCAAACTCTTCGGGAGAAAAAGCTTTATGCCAAGTTGTAGAAGTGTGACTTCTGGTTGAGCCAAGTATCATTCTTGGGTCATATAATATCTAAAGATGGCATATCTGTGGACCCGAAGAAGATTGAGGCAGTTGTAAACTGGTGTAGGCCTTCCAATGTATCCGAAGTAAGAAGCTTCGTGGGGCTGGCTGGATATTATCGAAGATTTGTGGAAGGCTTCTCTCGCATTGCTCTACCCCTGACTCGCTTGACCCAAAAGCAAGCGAAGTTTGACTGGACTGAGGAGTGTGAGAGAAGTTTTCAAGAGCTGAAGCAACGCCTAGTATCAGCCCCCATCCTTATCCTTCCGTCAGGATCTGGAGGATTCACCCTATTCACGGATGCTTCTCGGAAGGGATTGGGATGTGTTCTAATGCAAAATGAGAAGGTGATAGCTTATGCCTCCAGGCAGCTAAAGCCATACGAGCAAAATTATTCTACCCATGACTTGGAGTTGGCCGCCGTGATTTTTGCCTTGAAGATTTGGCGGCATTATCTGTATGGAGAGGCTTGTGATGTATACACAGACCACAAAAGTCTGAAATACATCTTCACTCAGAAGGAGCTAAACTTAAGGCAGAGGAGGTGGATGGAGCTACTAAAAGATTATGACCTGAACCTGCACTATCACCCAGGGAAGGCCAATGTGGTAGCTGATGCCTTGAGTAGGAAGTCCTCCTCGGAGTTAGCTTCTATGATCACTTCTCAGCCTCACATCTAGAGGGACCTTGAGAAGTTGGAGGTTGGATTGCGAGTATAGCGGTCCGATGGGCAGGTAGCAGCACTTGTACTCCAACCCACCCTGATTGATCGGATCAAGTCTTCCCAGAAGGAAGACTTGGACCTGCAAAAGATTAAAGAAGTTGTGAAGTCAGGGGTTCAAAATGAATTTGCTATAATGGAGGGCGATCCTGATATTTGATGGCAGGCTCTGTGTGCCAAATGCGGTGGGACTAAGAGCAGAAATTCTAAGGGAGGCTCACTACTCTCCCTATACAGTGCACCAGGAGGCACCAAGATATACAAGACCTAAAAGAAAACTTTTGGTAGAAGGGAATGAAAAGAGAGATTGCTCAGTATGTGGCCAAATGTTTAGTATGTCAGCAAGTGAAGGCTGAGCATCAAAGGTTTGCGGGACCCCTTCAGTCTTTGATGATTCCGCAGTGGAAATGGGAGAAAATCACTATGGACTTCGTGATTGGTCTGCCTAAGACCCCTAGAAGCAACAATGCAATATGGGTCATTGTGGACAGATTGATGAAGTCAGCCCATTTCCTGACATTCATAGTTGGGATTTCCAGTGAGAGATTGGCCAACATGTATATTAAGCAAATTGTGAGGCTTCATGGTGTTCCCGTATCTATTGTATCAGATCGGGATACTAGGTTTGTGTCCCAATTCTGGAAGAGTCTTCATAGAGCTCTGGGGACCAAATTGAACTTTAGCACAACCTTTCATCTCTAGACAGATAGGTAGTCTGATAGAACCATACAGACCCTGGAAGACTTGTTGTGAGCCTGTGTGATGGACTTGGGTGGTGCTTGGGACAACCACTTATCTTTAGTGGAATTTGCTTACAATAACAGCTACCAAGCCAGCATCCAGATGGCTCCATTTGAGGCCTTGTATGGTAGGAAATACAGATCTCCCTTATGTTGGGATGATGTAGGAGAGAAGATTGTTAGGCCCCGAGCTAATTCGGCAGACAGTAGAGAAGGTGCAGTTGATCAATGAATGACTCCGCATAGCTCAAAGCCGACAAAAGAGCTATGCTGATGTGAGAAAAAGGGAGCTAGAATTTCAGATTGGGGACCATGTCTTTCTAAAGATATCACAACCAAAAATGTTATGAGATTTGGGATTAAAGGTAAGCTAAGTCCACGATACATTGGGCCATTTGAAATTCTGAGTAAAGTAGGAGAGGTAGCTTATAGCATGGCATTACCTCTGGCACTCTCTAGGGTATATAATGTATTTCATGTATCTATGTTGAGAAATACATTTCTGACCTCAGCCATGTGATAGAATTTGAGCCCATGCAGTTAAGGAAGGATCTAACATATGAGGAGCATCCTGTGCGTATTGTGGACTGCAAGGATCAAGTTTTAAGATGTCGTAGCATTCCTTATGTCAAGGTTCAGTGGAGTAATCATTCTGAGAGGGAAGCTACTTGGGAGCTTGAGGAGGATATTAAAGAGAAATATCCTCAATTGTTTGTAACATAGCATATGTAAATGGGAAGAAGATTAATCATATGATCAAAGCATTGGATTCTAAATGTTATTTGAAGTACACCAATTTTGAGACTAAAATTTTTATAAGGAGGGAAGAATGTGAACTGCCTCCCGGATCCTCACCATGTGAGGATCTGCCTTCTTTGATGGAGGAAGGGAGGCGCTGCCCTTCCTCCGCCAATGTTGACCCGGGCAGGGCGGAAGGAGGCGCCGATGCGCCCCCTTCAAAAGAGCACAGGGGAGGGCTGGTCCTCCCCGTGCCATTATATATGGGGAGGGAGGAGGGAGTCTTCCCCTCCACCCATCACCATCAGCGAGCACAGGTAACTCCCCCCTTCGTCCACTGTTTCAGCAAAGAGAAGAGTGACACAGAGAGGGAGATCAGGAGGGATTACTCCCGTTGCAATGCCCGGCCACTCGAGGTGGCCGAAGGAGGGAGAGAGGAGGCTCTGGTCGCTCGAGGCGGCCGGAGGAGAGAGAGAGGAGGAGGCTCCGACTGCTCGAGGCGATCGGAGTGGGGCATTGGAGGGCCGCCGGACGGCCCTCCCTTCATCGCGGAACCAAGCCGCTCCGCGGCTTGGTTTAGGCCCGGCGGAGTGCCCGTCGGCTCGCCGGGCCCAGGCGGCGGCCGATGGCCTCCACCGGTGCGGGGCAAGCGTTCGGTGGAGGTCCAGCCGGCCGTGGTGGCCAGCCGTGCCACCAGCATGAATCTTGCCATGGGAGAAGATGGGAGATAAAGAGAGATTGAGAGGGAGAGAGGGGGAGGAGCTCGGCCACAGCGATGGCCGACTCTGGGCCGGTCGACGGAGGCCGGGCCCCTTCGGGAAGTGGCCGGTGGCCGCCGGCACACGCTTCCCCTATTTCGAATGAAACAGGGGAGGCGGGGGAGAAAGGGGAGCGGGCCCTATTGGGCCGTTCTCCTTTTGGGTCATGTTGGGCCAGCTCATGAGCAATTTTTGGGCCACGATTTGGATCCCGTATTGGGTCAAAAATGGAAAAATAAAAATATGCCCCAGATCAGTGTTGATTCTAGTTTTTGGGGGTATTTTTATTTTTCCATTCGAGCTTATATATTGGAAGATATTCAAGCCCCAAGTTGGCCCCGGAATTAAACTGGGTAGAGTTAAAGGCTATTTTGATATGCTATTTTTGGGGACTAAAAATTGAGAAATTGATGCTATAGGTACCCAGGTGCTTAAATAGCTGAATTATATTTTTGGATTAGTGCCAGGAGGTAAGTAAGTCATTTATTATAATTTTCATAAATTATTAAAATATGAAAATCATGTATTTAATGTTATATTGGTATATATTGCATTATTTAAAAAATAAAAAAATGAATTGGTACTCTTATTTGCAAATGAGCATTTATTATGATTAGTTTATTATTTATTATATTTTATAAATAATTGGGTATTTATGTGGATAACTAATCAATTGGCATGATCTTTGACATTGCTAAAGGTTTTATAATTATACATATGTATTTGACATGTTTAAATCACTGTAATTATGAAAAGTATATGAATTACATTTTTGCAATGATACATGCTATTTGGCAAATGATACTTTATGTATATGATAATATGTCCCACCACGGTTTGCTATGATATGATATGATGTGATATGTTGCATGACTCACTTGGCATCGGGACTCAACTCCATAGGGGGGTATATGGATCACACACACCTAGGTGGTGTGCTGTGACACGATATGGCAATATTATGCCACATGGCACCGGGACCCATCTTCATAAGGGGGTATATGGAGGACACACACTTTTAGGGTGTGCTGTAGTATGATATGATATAATGTGAGTTCATGACGCTGGTTCCAGGACCCTGACTCCTAGGGGATATTTATGAAGGATACACCCGAGGGGGGTGTTACACCCAAGGGGGGTGCTCTATGTACATAGTGTGTGGTCGTGGGACATTGGTATAAAAATGCATTTTTACATGCTATTTACAGTGGTACCATGGTTTTATCCTGAAATTGTATATTCTTGATATGCTATATATGGCAATTGCTTCCAAAATTATTTTGAGCATATGATGCATGTTTTGATAACATGATAAAATGTATTTGAAACATGGAAGCTTGGCAGATGTTTATTATAGAAAATTTGGGTTGATAAAAGCTTGAAGTAATTACATTATATTATAGTTGGCTTACTTATTGAGTGTGAGCTCATTTAAATCTCACAATATATTTCAGAGCCACAAAACTGAAGATGGGGATATGGGGTAGTTGGAGCAGCTATCAGAGTGACTTAGATCCAATACTTTGTTGTAACCCCATTGAATTATGTATTTTGGCATGTAGCCTAAAACATATGATTATGGTTTGTATTAAGAACCATTTAAATTGGATGATATATAGTTATTACCCCTCCTTGTATTAAATGTTATATTTTGGGATGCCTTGCATGCTAAGCATGCGGCGGGTTGCCACCCCTAGATCCAATATAGGGTCTGGGGTGTGACACTAGTCACGTACTCAAAAACCCGAGAAGCTATGAATCCAAGTCCCTGTTGGGTGAGCAGAAATAACTTTCTCTTAAGCCTCCTGATTGATGCTTGAGTGAAGCTTTGAGAGATCTCAACTGCCTCGTTAGGTCCTTATTTTTCCAAACCCAAGAATCAATGATGATATTTTAGCTGGTCAAACGTGTAGTTAATTGCTTTTCCCAGACAAAGCTACTTTTGGAATTGGATGCCTTAAGTAATCAGGTATTATGTGAGCCTTGATTCCGACTGCACTTCTGTTGTTCTGACCCTTCATCTTTTCACCATGACAGTAAGTAGCTCTTTATTTCTTTGCAAGAGTGTTTTTTGGTCCTTCAGATGATCCTGTCTCCAGTTGCAGCTCACCTTCTGCAGCTAATGCTGATCATTTCGTTGATCCACCATATTTAGCTTTAGCAATTTTTAATGTAGGATGATGACATCCTAGCACCATTGCCATCGTCATATTAGTTGTGTAATTGTCATCTCTTGATACCGTGTTTATTGAATAATGACTCATGCGTCAGTATAAATCTAAATCTGCCTGCTTATGATAAATTTTTTTTGAAAATATAATGGTTCCATGCAGGGCCAGATTCTTATACCTCGGCAAAATGCAGTATTTCATTAACATAGCGAGTGAAGTGAATGTGCATAGTGTGATCATAAGGAGAAATCATATTTTTAGTAAAATTCTTTTTTAAATCATTGTTTTATAGTAAATGAAGATACAAATAGAGTAAGCATGAAATTAGTTTGATGTAAGCATGAAATTAGTAAAATTCTTCATGTTATATGGTGCTGGCACCATACTGGCTGTATGCCAGTGCAGCAGTGCTTGACATGCTGTTTGCTATTGTTTGCCAAGTACTAGCAGATCTCACTTGGAATATGGTATGTACCATGCCAATTGCAGGTCAGAATGCCACCAGCATGCAAAAGAATAATCCTTATCATGTTCTCTAAAGTTTAGTGTTCACTTTCTATTTTATTTTAATGACCAATAGATTAGATTTTACAAAACAATGTCCTGAACCAGTTTTGCATCAGATCTATAAATAATTGAAAACAGTGAACATAGAAAAAAGAGCCAATTTTATGATATGAAGACTACATTAGAAGAGCCAACTTTATGATATAAATACTACATTAGAAAAAGGAGCTCAGTGTTTAGGTTTAATTCTAATAGCAATTTGCTTCGATTACTAGAGTTGCACAGGCAATACAAGACGTTGAATAAAATCAAGAACTGAATCTATTTATCTATCTTGTTTTCTACCATTATATTGTGTGAGACCCTTGGAGTCCAGCCATGAACTCTGAAGCCTATGCTTCATGAAAAGCCCTGTTTTTCCCTAGGTTGCAAAGGCTCTCACCGTGGGAAATAAGGTTATCTTGTTGGAAAAAGGACTGACTTGCTGTTTCTCTTTAACACAAAGATCTGGCACACTGCATATTAGTATGTCATTATTAATGTTGACTGATGCTGGGCACAGGTGAGCAATCCAATCTCTGTTCAGTCTTTTACAGTTTGTTCTTTGGTCATTTGTTTCACATGCAACTAACTCACTACTTTAAACTGGGGGCAATTGGTTATACTTTTCTTGTTATGATTTCTGTAATTGTTCGATTCATATATAGACACTGTCTTCTCTTTTACTATTACTATGCATCTGAAGAAGTTAGTTACATGGTGAAAATAGCTATGGTTTAACATTTTGTTTAATCTTTCTTTGGAATTTATGCCAGACCTTTATGCATCTCTAATAGTAGGTGGTCTTCATGTTCATGGACGTTGCCCCTCTCTGGCATCGGTTTGTGCGGGTCACAGTGCTAAATGCTCATTGTTTTTTGCGGTATGATAGAGGTGTGCTTATAGCCTTCTCCATTGAAAAAAGAATGGCAAATTTGATATATTTTGTAAGGTTGCATTTTATAAGATGATTTCTTAGACTAATTTCTTACCTTTAGGGGAAAGTAATGTCTTTCATGTTTGATTCCGAGTCATGATACTCTTCCAAATTTCTGACATTTATATTTGAAGATGATTTGGCGTCAACAGTAGCTCTAATGGTTATATGAAGATATGACCATGGAGTTGTCAAAACCTGCCAGATCGACCATCTAGCCCAGATAGAGAATAGCTGGATGAAAGTTTTCTAGGGTTTTTATAACCCTGATTGATCGTTTTAAGATGTGATAAGCTGCACATGCTTGGTTTTGGATTTTTAAGTTAATTTCATATTAATTATAATCCAAAACCTAGTCTAGGCCTTCTTTATGATCATTAAGCCTTGTGAACTTGAGATCCTACCCAATTATATATATATGGTCCTAAGAAAAAAAATTCAATTATATATATAGCTAATAAGAATGATTGATACAATTATGATAGATATGGTTAGAACTTTGGATATGATAATTATTACTTTGTAAATTTGATTTTAAACTTGATCAAATTTTTATATAAAAGAAAAGTAATATCTGAAATGACTAATGGAAAAGTTGAGGTTTTCCTTACTTGCCAAATCTTTTGGAGCAATATGGAGTTTCTAAATATTCGCTTTAACTTGAAAGGTGACACCATATTTCTTATTGCATAGGTTTCTGGCTAAATTCATCCAATATACAAATGCTTTCTCACATTATGATGTATATCAAGAATGTTGTTCTTTGATTATGAAACATGACGTTTTTTATGGTAACAATAGCAAAACATGCCATATCCTACTATTCATGCTGACTTTATGGACATATCTTTGCCCTTTATTTGCTTCTAGCTCTGACTAAATTATTTCCTTAAATTATCTTTAATCTTGATTCCTCTTCCCTGACCTCTAGAAGGTCATTCAAGCTTCATATCTTGCTTGGGACTAGATAATTTTTTTTGTCAAATCTATCTGTGGTACTTCATTACTCAATCCTCAAATAGATAACTTTTGTATTTCTTGTCTTTGTCCACTTATTTCTTGTTCTGCTTGGTTATTGATGGATCTACTTCAACATTCTTATTCCTAAAGCACTCATCTTACATGCATGGAACCCTTACTTTTAGATCATTGTAATCTTTAAAACATTGATGACTCAATGATGGCTTGCAAAATTTCATGAGAGGCGTGCAATTTTTTTTGTCTGGACCATCTGTTTTCTAAGGTTTCTGGAACAGTAGACACTTTTGGGTCCTTGGACATGGCATGGCAAGATATTACATGGTTAGACACTCTTCTTTGAATGTCCTGTAGATATCAGCAAAAAGATGCCGACACTTGGCACTTTTTGTTTGGAGCGTCATACAGGGGACTTTAGTTATGAAAATCATGTGGACACTTCAAAGAAAGTGTTCTTGTATTTTTGATATAAAGTTATCAAAGCATGTGAACACTTCAAGCAAAGTGCCTTTAGTGTTTTTAATACAAGTTATGAGGTTATTTGGTCACTTTAAGCAAAGCATCCTTAAATTTTTAATGTAGATTTGTCACAATTTGGTAGACACTTCAAGTGAACCATTATTATTTTTAAATATAAAGCTGATTATCAGTATAAGTATCTCAACACATCTTAAGTAATCTTAGATTCATCTATGAAGTTGGTTTGTCGTGATTCATTGGTTGCATCAAATTAAATCGTTTTCATATTAAATTCTATTTTTGATAAATTATATTCTTTCTTCACAAGTGTGCTCTTTTGTTTTCAGGGAAATTAGTAAAGGAAGAAAAAAAAAATTTCACCCTGCACATCATGCAGGTTATATACTAGTATGACATAATATAAAAAAAATGTTAGGTGCATATATATATATATATATATATATATATATATATATATATATATATATATATATATATATATGATCGAAAAGGCAATGATTTTCCATAAGATATTTCACAAGATGGATTGAAGTGATCAGCAATAATGACTTATATATTTCAAAGATGTGAGAATCGATTAGGCAGGATAAAATTAAACACATGTAAACCCGACTTGTAATTTTAAGCTAGTTTAGATTGATCTTAAGTGGGTTCATACGATAAATGTGCCAACATAATTATGACATGAAATAATTATGTCTCTTGCAGATTGATCTATTAACCTAAAAATGACCTTTAAAGGACTCATTTAGTTGATGAAATATTAATTGGGTCATGTTAAGTGGGTTGAGTCTTGGCTAATCATATTAAGTAAGGTATGTCTATTCGTGTTGAGTGAATTATGTTATATCAATCCAATATGATTTATTTATTCAATAGGTTATACATGTCGTATTTATGTTTAGATTTTGATATGATTAATTAATCATGTTGTGCTTGTATTGATCCATATAACTTTAACTTCAACACGATAGAAACATAAATTGCCATTTCTAGAATTGAAAACATTTAAACCATGTAACAATATTCATAACAATTTTCTCATGGCAAATCTTAGAATATGTAATTATCTTGAGATAAGTAGAAGGGATAATATAATTTCTAAATTACATTGATGATTCATGGCATAGTCCTTCCATTGGTATCTATAGTACAAAAACAATATTGTGAGGTGCAACAAAATTATCTCCTATTAGGCTCCATTTTTTGGTGAAAAAAATTTCATAAAAAGTTAAAAACATTTTCATTGTTCAATTTAGTAGGTAAATTATATTCCTCAATTATCATTTATCAGTCAAATTGGAGAAAGATTTACCCATTCGACAAATGGCTAAATTAGTTTTCCAATTAGATAAAATATATTTTTTCTATTCTTTAAAATATATTTGTATTATTACGATTTTTCTTTTCTTTCCCCCTTCGATCACCATCGATGAGACATTTACCTACCTTTTACTCTCGATGCATTTTTTAAAAAAATTAAAACTTATTTTTAGATAATAATTTAAATAGAAATAATAAATTTTAGCAAAAATTTTTGATATAATATTTCATTCGACAATGGAGAGATCAATCAGAGGTTGTTGCTGGTAATAGAGATTTAGGTGAGCAACATAGGAAAAATATGGACAGATTAATTAGAGCACCAAAAATAATATTTTGAAAAGAATGATATAAGGGGAAAATATAAAAGCAAAGATGATGGAGATTGTAAATGGGGGAGAAAAGAAAGGTGTGAAGACATACGTACGGATTACGAAGTCCATTGCTTTCAAATAGATGTCAATCGAGCAACAACTTTAACTGCACCATGCCTTTATGTAGGCCTTTATTTTTAGGTTGGGCTAATTAACAGCTCTTACGATTGGTTTTATAAAATGTGTTAGAACCCAACTAGTTTTAAACCTAAAAACATATGTTAGTACTAGCCATCAACCTTGCCCCCTCCCCAATTAATAAAGAAGATAAAATATAACCATTGAGGTTTCAATGTAACTCTAATGGTTATATGAAGATATGACCATGGAGCTGTCAAAACTTGCCAGATCAACCATCTAGCCCAGATAGAGAATAGGTGGATGAAAGTTTTCTAGGGTTTTTATAACCCAGTTCGACCATTTTAAGATGTGATGGGCTGCACATGCTTGGTTTTGGATTTTTAAGTTAATTTCATATTAATTATAATCCAAAACCTAGTCGAGCCCTTGTTTTATGATTATTGAGCCTTGTGAACTCAAGATCCTACCCAATTTTATATGGTCCTAAGAAAAAAAATCAATTAATCTTCATTCCTTTAAATTTGACACAATGAATAAATCTTCAAAAATTTGTTGTATCACTTTTGACACGTGCTAGGGTGAGGCTTGAGCTCTCATAAGATCAAGTGTGTTCTGAATGAAAGCACACTTATCTAAGTCATCATAACTCAAGAATGCTATTGGTAACTTATTCAATATCTTATTATCATCAAAACATGGATTATTAAATCTTAAGGTTCAACAAAGTCAACATAATTAATTCACCTTCAATATCTATATACATCACCAAGAGCCTCAAAAAGTCCGATGACTGCAAGACTCTTCTTATTCTCTCATCTACTTTCTTTTCTCTTCCTTCAAATTCAAAAAGACTAACTTGATTGACGAAGGAACCTCCGAGGGAGAGACCTCGAAACTTCTAACAAGTTTTGAATGTGATTGCATGCTGATTTCTTCATCATCAAGGAATTTTTTGGAGCAAGGGCTGAGTTCAAAATTTTATCACAAAATAAATTTTATCCATTGATTTGGTAAGCCAAAAATTAGCATCAATAATTAATATTATATTATAATATATCATTACAGAGTATAATATTGCTATTTTAATATAATTATAGCAATATTATGAAATTATAACGTAATATGATATAATATTATTGCATCGATATATCATACTATGGCATTATAGACTATTATATAATAATAATATAGCATTATTGTAATATAATTGTAATGTAGTATTTGTATTATATATAATTAAATTTTATATATTATTAAAAATTATAATATATTATTATATTAAAATTATTATATAATATAATATTATTATATTAGCATATCATATTATAATGTTGTATAGCATTATAATATTTTATAATATATTATGTTACACTACAAAGTTATATTATAGTTATAATAATATTTCATACAATATTTACCATATTATATGAATTATCATATTAAACTCAACTCAACTCAACTTATCTAAGCCTTTTTTCAACTACATAGGGTCGGCTACATGAATCTGCTTCCTCCACTTTACTTTATTCAAGACTAAGTTGATACTTAAATTACAAATAGTTATATCTTTCTTAATTATTTTGTCCATATTAGTTTAAGTCTATCTTTACCTCTATCATTATCATGAACGGTTAAAAGATCACTCTTTCTCAATGAAGCATATAAAAGTCTTCGTTATATATGTCCAAATCATCGTAATCAGTTTTTTCTTATTTTATCTTCAATTGGAGCTACTTCTATCATTTCTTGTTATATTTATTTCTAATTTTATCTTTTAAAGTTTTACCACATATCTATCTTAACATGCATATATAAATATATCATATTATATTATAAAAATAATTAAATATAATATCATATGATAAATACTGTTATTATTTATAATATTAATTAGCATGATTAATACTTCAAAATTAAGAGCTAACTCTCGTAGGTTAGCTTATGGTCAATTTGACTGCAAGTTAACTTATATTTATATTCACTTACAATCTAAGTGCACTCGAACTTAAAATAAGATGCAATTAAATCATGGTATCTTAAATAGGTGGAATAAGATGCACTATTTGCAAATAATCCTTAAGTGCATCGACCAAGCTCATGATGCATTGTGCATCGTTTAAATTCAACTTATCTGATTTTGTGTCTTCCAACGTGAAACTAAATGTTTTAATTAACAAGCTCAAATACAAAGTCTTAATGGTTGAACTTTTTAACCAAAAATTAGAAAATTAATTAAAAATTATGCTAAAATTAAATATCATGAAACAATAACAAAATTGAAATGAACTATATCTAACAAAAGTGGAAAAAAAATCTTACTATGATAATGGATGAGAAAACTAAAGACCCTACAACACATTTGATAAATGAAAGAGGATGAACTTCTCTACAATTTAGAGAGGGAAAGTATATAACTTTGGAATTTGATTCTATATATCAAGCGAGAAGGAAAAGTCAATGATCTTTCTTGCATGTTTTAAAAAGAAAGAAAAAAAGGAAAAATATACTTTTGGTTCTTAAATTTTTATTTAAAATTTATTTTAATTCTCAAACTTTTAGTTGGTACAGTTTAGTTTCTCATGGCATTTCTAATGTGCTATCATATGAAATCAATTAAAATTGATTAAATAGTCAACATATCATTTGATGTGAATATATAGGTTATGATAGTTCACTATTTGCATTAGGATGGTACATTAGCTATTCTGTTACATTACATGCTAACTATTCCATCAATTTTATGTAACATTCTTCAAATGTATAATGATAAAATATAATAATTAAAAGTTTAAGGGCCAAAATAATTTTTAAGTAAAGGTTTGAGGAACTAAAGTATAAAATTGTTAAAAGTTATTACTTTAGCGCCATGCTACGGTGAGAAGGCTAAGAGGCAAGAAGCAAATTTTATTGCTAGCATGATTTTTTTTCTTTTTTTTCTTTTTTGGTTGGGCAAGGGGAGGCTGTGCCAGGCTCATATCAAGACCATGCAATGCAATCATGTATTGTATCTAAGGTTGCGATGATCATTCACCTATTTCATTTGTGGGATTTTTTAATCCATCATATGTTTTTCTAGATGAGAACATGTTCAAAATGGATGTCCAATGGAAGCCCATATTTGCACGGAAATTTCTTTGAGGGAGTCCATCGCAACTGGGCTAAGGAACTCCAAATTAATTTTTAGTGCCTTAGCTGGGATTGGAGTGAGCAGCGGAAGAACATTTGGATATTTTTGATAGCTTAGTAGTGAGAAATCCTATGAGGTTTTTTTTTTTTTAGATTAATATGCACAAAAATTAAAAGCATGATGTGGCTTCATGATTGGTTTTATTTTATTTTATTTTTAATTTTTTTTGTTGGATTCTAAGATTTTCTACGAACTTGGCTACGATTAGGGGTGCAACTTGGGCCGGGTTCAACGAACCCGGCTCGTCGAACCGGCTCACCGAACCCGATTTGGGACAGTGCTTGAACTCATGTTTGCCCAACCCGAACCTGATAGATCTGGGTTTAACCCAGACTGATTTGCAATTGACCCGGGTTCGGGTTGACCGCAATCCGAACCCGAGATAACCTGAACCCGAAGCGAGGCATCGATGGCTAGGCTCGGTGGCTTCGTTGAAGGCATTGACTACTGGGGAGAGGAAGAGGAGAATGGTAGCTCTCTCCGCTGTCCTCCTTACCTTCGCCCTCTACTTCCTACTCCTCTGGCCCTCCGATCCTGAGCTCCACATCGCTCGCCTCCACCTCGACCGCATCCGCGTCTCCTCCCGACGGCCCAGCCCCTCCATCGACATCTTCCTTGGCGTCAAGCTTCGGGTTCGGAACCGGAACTTCTTTGACCTCGATTACCACTTGCTCACGGTCTTATCGGGTACCGCGGGCAGCGGCTCAAGATTGTGACCTCCGATCGCGGGCAGGTGAGGGCAAGGGGGCATTGTACATCGACGTCGATCTTCGGCTCAAGAGGATCCAGGTCATCGACGATGCCTCTTATCTTCTCAATGATGTCGATAGGGGTTCCATACTACTGGATACGATCACCGAGATGCAGGGCAAGCTACGGGTCTTCTCCTGTAAAGTTCTCGTTTAGGTTTGACTAATAAAATTCTCTTCTTTATTTATTCCTCCACAATCATCCATGCCTTGCTCTTTATCTGGATTGAATGCATTATTAATATTCTGTTACAAAACCCCCTTTTTTTGGAGTCGATTTGAGTGTAATGCATCTATTTTGAACTTATTTGTCATGGTTGTTGCAAGATGTAGCAGGTTCTCAATAGAGTAGAGGACCACCTTCTATTCCCTTATATGAAGAAGATGAGTTATTATGAATACTTATTGATCAGCCAGTGTAGGATAAACTCATAAAATAGGGAAAAATGTAAAGGAAGTAGTCCTTATTGATCAAATTTATAGGCTGGAACTTTGATGGAAAGGTTTGAGAGTTTGCATTCCTTGCAGGTCTTTAATGTAAACGAAGGATATTTTTTATTTCATGTATTGATTTAGCATCCATGAATGTATCTTTTCGTGCTAGCAAAACTAAGATTAATTGTATTTAGCATGATATATTTGTAGTATATTGGGTGTATGCATGATTTGAGCTCAGATTATCCCAGTGACTTTACCAACTATACTAATTCACACCCTGAAAATCCAAGTTTCTAGGAATAAGTATCAAAAACTCCATTTGAATTTTAATCTGGTTTGGCTAAATGAGGCATCACTCTAACAATTTTTTCAGAACCAAGTTAGAGTTTTAAAGTTTTGTTAGGAATTATATTTGTGCAATGTTAAACTTGTTTGTTTCATATTGTCATATTTGTTTTTTTTTTTCTCATCAACCCGAATTCCAATCCAAAACTCAACCCGAACCCAATTTTTAAAATAGGGTTAGGGTTGAGGTTTTATAAATAGGGTTAGGGTTAGGATTGATATTTTGCAAGTAGGGTTAGGGTTAGGGTTGAGGAAAACCCTGAGTTTCATGAGCCCGAGTTGCACCTCTAGCTATGATATATGGATATAGTGGTTGAATAGGGTACATCTTAAACTTAAGATGGGATGAGCTTCAGCTTGAAAAAAAACGTCCAAAGTGAACATAAGTCAACTTAGTTTAGCAACTATTGAGCTCGACATCGCCTAATCCGTCATGGCTTGAGCAAGATAAATTCAAGGATTCTTGCATTCATCTGTAACAATGACAGCCCTATATATATATATATTGTGACTTCTATTATTGCACATATATTTTGGTTGAGCAACTATTAAGCTCAATATAGACTGATCCACCATGGCTCGAGATAAATGTACGCATTCTTGTATTCATTTGTCACATTATATCAAATTAAGATTTTTGTCACTTTTGTTGTCGTAAAAAATTAAAAATATTTTGGTTTAAACTTTTGAGCTTGATGTAGCTGATCCATCATGGCTTGTACGTGCAAGATAAATGCATGCAATCTTGGATTCAGTCATAACAAACAACATCACTCTTCACATCATATCAAAATAAGAATTTTGTTACTCTTATTGTCCTACATTCTTTTGGTTTTACTATCGATGAAAAATCAGGAACGTCCATGTAAGATGGACTATTTGGGTTCCAATTTTGGGCTACAGTCATGGGTTACCATTGTATTGCTTGGACCAGCCTAAACAAAACTTAAGAAATATGGGCCTAAAAATATTGGATTATATATATATATATGCACACACACACACGTATGTATGTATATGTAATACTTCAAAAATAATTTTATATTTAATAGAAAATAAAAGTGTAATGTATTTATAATTTAAGTTCACCTGCTGCTAATTAACTTTCATTCGAGTTTATGAGTCATATGATTTCGATGTGTTAACATGTTAATTAGATTAGCAAGTCGGCTTGAAGCATTATAAATGGTATTAGATCATCAATTTGAGTGTACGAAAGTTAGTGAAGATAAGAAAAAGTTACTCATGTAATAGTGATAGAGTTTTGTCATAATATAAAGCTATCTTTATAGCATTAAGATATGGCTCAAAATAGGTTCTGGCTAGTTTTAATTTGGCATAAATTTTGGTTAGCTTGTGGCGGATGATAAGAATTTTGCATTATAAGAGAAAAGATTGTAATGTTTCAAAAATAATTTTGCATCAGATGAAAAAAAGAAATTATGCACCTATAATTTAAATTTATTTATTATTAATTAATTTTTAAAATTTTTAAGCTGCCTTATTATGGCTCATTTTCTTACTTTGCATAGGCTATTTTTATCGTAGTTTTTTTCTAGATGGAGGAGCAAATTTGATTGCAACTTTTTATCATCAAATCACATCAAGTTATTGACTTGAGAAAGAAAAAGTTAAAATATTTTGGTTGCCGTAAAACCGAGGGTTGGCTCAGTGCACATGGATTGCGGCCTAAGGCATCAGACAGAAAGAGACTCGATGAATCATGATATGACTTGGAGCAAGCTTAATTAGGCTTTGGACCACCCTTTATAGCTTTCTACGTACAATTATCTTGCAAGATGTGGTTTGGATTCTTTATCCTTGTGGACTGGATGAAGTCTTCTTGATTTTGACAGCAGAACACAGGGACCATTTCACATCAACATCTGGAAATAAGAGCTTCTCTGTTATCAGTATTAGCCTGTCACTTCTTATCCTCCTCACGCCAAAGGATTCCAAGTTTTCTTGAAAGTGCCTGCATATGTCATTTGGTCGTTTTCCTTTTCAATGGCCAGTTGGAGAAGTCCGTCATAGAATTTAGCTTGATCAAAACCTTGAATAAAGCTATAGCCAAAAGTTACCTAGGCTTTGTTTGGTTTGTGATCTAGAAAATTATTTTTAAAAATATGAATTATATTAAAAAATCTAAGTTGTATTCTTTTAATTTTTAGTATTTGAGAATATGTTTGGTTTGGTATTTTTGAAAACTATTTTTCGAAGAAAGACAACATTGAATATGTTGAAGCAGTGGAGGCTTGTTTTCTAGCAAGTCTTTGTTGCTCCTTGCGGTGGCATCGTGGCCCAACTGCAGCAAGCGTTTGGAGAACAATGCTTTGTTCTTCTTGCTTTAAACAGAGGCTGCATACTTCCGAGAGGGAAATTTAAATGGAATGAAAATTCTATATAATGCGTTGGAAGAGGGAAATTTTTAAATTACATGAAAATTTTGAGGCATTAGTTTTTATATATGCGTTGCGTTTGAGGGAAATTAATTAAGGACCCAGGCGAGCATTGCGTGCGTGTGGGATGTAGGCTGAACGCTCGAGCGTTACGCGAACGTGTGACCCGGAGTTCGCTAAATTGAAAGAATTTGCTCTTTCCCTCTTTGATTCTTTGCTTCTTTTTCTTGGCCTGATTTGTTCGCGATGGTCTGGAAGGAGGATTATAATATAAATATAATAATATAACAATATTAGTAACAATTAAGGGATCATCAGGACATGCCAAAATTATGGGAAATTTAAAATAGTCCTATGATGATAAGTTTTTATTTAACATATATAATTTTATAAATATAGAACATGGTCCTCTCAAAATATAATATATTTATGATTCTCATATACTTTTTAAAATTTTAGCCAATTATAAATATATTTAAAAATATCTCTCTCATTTTTTTTTCTTTTCCTTATATAGGTATTAAATTTCTATATAATATATATATATATATTTAAGGATGTGATCTCATCAAAATTAAATCAAAATCAATAGTGTGTTACACCCCTTCCGCTTTTGACATGCACATACTCTTTCATATCTTACCAACGCTAGCTGCCACATAAAACATGTGAACCGGGCAGTTAATAGAGTGATGCCGAATAAAAAAAAAGGCTTCCCTTAGAAATAAATTGCAATTATATTCGAATTATATATCATATAGTATCCAAAAGATATATTCCATAAATATTCCTTGACACGAAGGAAATTAAAGCCCTTAACTCTATGTTATAGCTGTCAAAATATACTTTGGATTGTCTTTCCATATTCGATTATGCCTATAAAAGCAGCTCCTGGAAGAATTGATGCAATATACGAAAGATGTGATGCAATATATAGAAGTTTGTTTTATGTTGAATTGCGAAACTACATTAATGAGTTAAAAAAAAAATTAATATGCATACATTTAACCGGCACTCAAAGCATTTTCCATTTTTAATTTCTTCTATTCTCTTATTGAATGTTCCTCTGTTAGATAAATTCGCTTCGTTGCCATACCTCTATGGGTTATATATAAAGAAAGTCCTCAAAACTTAGAAACGTTCAAAAGAAATATTCCATAAAGTCTTCGGCCTATGATGAAGGCTTTTACATGGGTTTAGTGCATGCAGGATTCGGTGACAGCGGATACCCCACTTTTTCCGCGGATGCGCTCTCCCGATCCCTTTCAGAGTAAACGGTTTTTGTTTTACCATAATTAATATTATTATAATATTACCCATATATACCATATATTGTAATATTATAATATTATAAATAATCCCATTATCTTTTTGTCAATGCACCAAAAGCCATTCCAAAATCCAAAACTCGTTTGCTATTGCTAGGGACTGAGAGATGACATCGTCTACTACGCTCAACGGGCCTCGGGACGACAATATCATCCCCTTGCTTACCTCACCGTGTTCCTCTGCGTGGCCATGTCGGTGATGCTGTTCATGGAGAAGGTGTACATGGCCATCATCATCCTCATCAAGCTATTCAGGAAGTGCTCCGGGAAGC
This sequence comes from Calamus simplicifolius, assembly GCA_900491605.1. Lineage (NCBI taxonomy): Eukaryota > Viridiplantae > Streptophyta > Magnoliopsida > Arecales > Arecaceae > Calamus > Calamus simplicifolius. The sequence goes on along the minus strand of UESW01004073.1, from coordinate 750,921 downwards.
ATCCCGAGAGACAGTACATATGGGAGCCCATGCGCGAAAAAGATGAGATCGTCGTCCAGATCCCCGTGTTCAACAAAAAAGAGGTCCATCTCTCCCTCCCCTCTTTCTTCGTTATCGCTATTCTCTCCCTCTGTTTGATTGATTAATGAGAGAAGAATTTTTGACGTTGAGATTATGATAATGTACAGGTACATCAGCTATCCATCGGAGCTGCATGTCGGGTATCGTGGACGTCGGATCGGATAATAATCGATTCTACTGACCCTGTTATTAAGGTAACCAAATTCCACTCTATTAAATTAGTTATTAAATTCTAGTTTGCGTTTGAATTCCACTCTATTAAATTAGTTCCTTTACACGTTTCGTAGGAGCGCAACAAAGAGGAAGAGGTGATGGAAGATCAAAACGAAAGGAATCAAGAGGAAGAGATAAGGACAACTGAAGAGAAGGAAGATGAAAATGAAAGGAATCAAGAGGAAGAGATAAGGACAACTGAAGAGAAGGAAAGACGGAAATGAGGAGATCCGTTGAAGAAAGAAAGTCACAGGCTAAAAGGAGAAAAGAAGGGCCAAAGAGGGAAGGAGGGAGTAAGGTGAAGCAACTAAGGATGAGAAGATAAGGGACAGGAACAAGAAGAGACTACTGGGAAGGTACGGTAGAGGTAAACGAAGATGAGAAAAGGGTAGAGAGAAGAAAAAAGCAGAGATGGTGAGCGTTGGGGAAGTTTCTGAAGAGAAGGGAAGATGGAAACGAGGAGGAGATATGCTAGGAGAAAGAAAGTCACAGGCAAAAAGGAGAAAAAAAGCAGAGGTAAATCAGGATGACGAAAAAAAAGCAGAGGTAAATCAGGATGACGAAGGAAAAACAATAGGAAACAACAATGCCGTTGGGTGAGGAGTTGCGTGGCCATGGGCTGCGCAGCAATATTCACGAGTGCATTGATTTACCTCTGGGCAGCAAATATCCCGGAGAGGAGACGATTTACCTTGTCCCAACCTGAGTTCTTTTTTAGACTTCCATTTTTGTTGTTTTTTTAAAAACATCTATATAGATTCAAGTAATTTTTTGTAGAAAAGGATTAACAGTTGCTATGGATGGTTCTTTGACATCACAACTGAAACTGAAACTTTTTTCATCAGCAATAAGAGACTTCCTACAAACTTCATCTACTAGCATTATTCTCTTAATATATGATTTATATGAGTTTTGGTCGTATCAATAATGGAATCCGATGGCTATAATTTTGTACGTCCAAATATGTGAGCTCAGCTTGTAAGCGTCTCTGTGTATGAAAGAGATTTTATAACACAATATATGGTAGCAGTCTAGTATGCATGACCCACCGAGTCACCATCAGTCAAAGTAACATGCAATACTACAGGAAACATATATATGATGCACCCATCTCATCACTCCCTCCCCATATCAAAATTGAGAACTTATCTGAAATTGATTGGCATAACTTCATCCACCTTAATTAATTTCATCATGTTGGCATCCCTTGATCTTTATGAAAAATGACTCAGACGGTAATGTATTTGATGGGATTAAGATGGTGTTTGAATTATCTGTTGGACAGTTTTAAATGACTGTTGGTAGTTTTTAGCGTACAAATACGTTGGCCAATAATTCAGCCAATGGATAATGATCTAATAAATAGAGATGGAATAGATGGAAAAACTTTTGAAAATTTATTGAGTTCAGAGTTGAGGACGGAAATAAAAGACTCTGATCTTCATCACTGAAAACCTTTGTTCCTAGCTGCTTCATCCTCATACTCATCTTTGAAGCTTGATCATTTTCTCTGAATGATAATGGATGCAATTATAGAAATATGGGCCTCACAATATTATGCTTTAAATATTGAATTTAGAGCCTTAAATTTCGATTTTTTTTGTGTGTTCTAAATGTCCATTGATTTATAATAGATTTTAAGTTTCAAATATATTTTTGTTTTACAATAGAACTGGGAGGATGAGGATTGAGAATTCCTTGGAATGAGATCTCACGAAATTATATTTATTAAAATAATTTAAATTTTACCATCTTTCACATTTTGAAGAGCATTATTATAGAGTATCTGCTTCTTTGTTGAATGTGCTCACCTCAACCTCTCTCTCCACTGTTTGTTGAAATGCATCTGAATTGTTTTGGAATCTTGAGATTGCAACCATTCATTATTTTTTTTGTGTGAGTTACACGTTCATAGTGCTAGCGTTGCAAATGGAAAATCTTGCTCTTTAATACGTGATAAATTCCTAAGGTTTCTGTTTTGATAATAACAGCATCCATCTTGGCAGAGCACAGAACTTGTATGCATTCGTGGTCTGTACTGTGCTCTGGATAACCAGTTATGGTGCGGTGAACCACATGGTTTCTATGTCACCTAAGTTCTTTTTACTGATACTAATTCATGCTATTGGCCAATTAGTATTGTTAAATTAAAAGGCAGCAAGCAAGATTTTTGATGCAAACTAGCTCATGAGATATGAAATTCATGTAGTACTTATGTTTAATGGGATTTTTGTTTAGATTCTGATCATTCATAGACACATGGATCTGTCATGTTATGCATCGCCCGTGGTTTCTTTTAACAAATTAAAACTGGTCCTATAGTGTGAGCTTTCTTTTGTGGCCTCAATCTGATCATGTCTTCCTTTTTTTTTTTTTTTTCTTCTAAATATTTTTTTTCTACCTTTACTAAAACGCTTTACATAATTTGAGGAATCCAGCATCTTGTTTGGTGATTGGCGGCAGCCCCTCTTAAGTTTTCATGGATAGCATTTTTCAAATTTTTCTATGTTTGGTGGTTTCAGTGGTCCAAAGGACATGGAGAGCTTGTATGCGACCACTGAAGAATCCTGTGCAAGGTTGCAGGAACTGAGACCAAGGTTATATAGCCTTTCATGTACTTGCTTATTCCACTGAAGGAATAATTTGTTATAGTAGCATTTGTAATTGATAAAAAACAATGTACGTTAACAATATTTCAGACATTTATGAAGATTAGAATTAAAAAATATTATATTTTTAATAAACAGCAGAAATATTACATATTATTTAGCTACCATTTCTGCTACTATAACAGTTGTACTGTAACAAAATAACGGTTGGATAATGGCCATCACAAAAGAAAGTATAAACTACGTCTACTTCCTTCAAGCATAATTATAATGACGTTCTTGACTCAAAAATTATAGACACCTCCTCTATATTGAAGGTAAAATTTATAATATTAATTTAAGATGCACAATTACACTATATGTCCATCTAAATTTTACAAGTTACATTCGTCTTTCTTAAGATATAAATTATATGGTGCGGGGCAAGCATCCGGTGGAGGTCCGGCCGGCCGTGCCATCGGCACGAATCTTGCCACGGGAGAAGACGGGAGAAAAAAAGAGAGATTGAGAGAGGGAGAGGGGGAGGAGCTCGGCCGCGGCGGCGGCCGGCTCCGGGCCGATGGATGGCGGCCGGGACCCTTCGGAAAGTGGCCGGCGGTGGCCCTGACCGTCGGCACATGCTTCCCCTGTTTCGGACAAAACAGGGGAGGCGGGGGAGAAAGGGGGGCGGGCCCTGTTGGGCCGTTCTCCTTTTGGGCCCTGCTGGGCCAGCTCATGAGCAATTTTTGGGCCATGATTTGGACCCCGTATTGGGCCAAAATGAAAAAAATAAAAATATACCCTGATCAGTGTTGATTCTAGTTTCTGGAAGTATTTTTATTTTCCCATTCGGGCTTATATATTAGGAGATATTCAAGCCCCAAGTTGGCCCCGGAATTAAACTAGGTAGAGTTAAAAGGCTATTTTGATATGCTATTTTTGAGGACTAAACATTTAGAAATTGATGCTGTAGGTACCCAGGTGCTTAAATAGCCGAATTACATTTTGGATTAGCGCCAGAAGGTAAGTAAGTCATTTATTATAATTTTCATAAATTATTAAAATATGAAAATCATGTATTTAAATGTTATATCGGTATATATTGCATTATTTGAAAAATGAGAAAATGGATTGGTACTCTTATTTGCAAATGAGCATTTATTATGATTAGTTTATTATTTATTATATTTTACAAATAATTGGATATCAATGTGGACAACTGATCAATTGGCATGATCTTTGACATTGCTAAAGGTTTTATAATTATACATGTGTATTTGACATGTTTAAATCACTGTAATTATGAAAGTATATGAATTACATTTTTGCAATAATACATGCTATTTGGCAAATAATACTTTGTGTATATGATAATATGTCCCACCACGGTCCGTTATGATATGATATGATGTGATATGTTGCATGACTCACTTGGCACTGGGACCCAACTCCATAGGGGTATATGGAGCACACACACTCAGGTGGTGTGCTGTGATAGGATATGGCAATATTATGCCATATGGCACTAGGACCCATCTCCATAAGGGGGTATATGGAGGACACATTTTAGGGTGTGCTATAGTATGATATGATATGATGTGAGTTCATGACGCTGGTTCCAAGACCCTGACTCCTAGGGGATATTTATGAAGGATACACCCGAGGGGGGTATTACCCGAGGGGGGTGTTCTGTGTACATAGTGTGTGGCCATAGGACATTGGTATAAAAATATATTTTTACATGCTATTTATAGTGGTACAGTGGTTTTATCCTGAAATTGTATATTCTTGATATGCTATATATGGCAATTGCTTCCAAAATTATTTTGAGCATATGATGCATGTTTTTGATAACATGGTAAAATGTATTTGAAACATGGAAGCTTGGCAGATGTTTATTATGGAAAATTTGGGTTGATAAAAGCTTGAAGTAATTACATTATATTATAGTTGTCTTACTTATTGAGTGTGAGCTCATTTAAATCTCACAATGTTTTTTAGAGCCACAGAACTGAAGATGGGGATATAGGGTAGTTGGAGCAGCTATTAGAGTGACTTAGATCCAATACTTTGTTGTAACCCCATTGAATTATGTATTTTGGCATGTAGCCTAAAACATATGATTATGGTTTGTATTAAGAACCATTTAAATTAGATGATATATAGTTATTACCCCCCCGTATTAAATGTTATATTTTGGGATGCCTTACATGCCAGGCATGCGACGGGTTGCCACCCCTAGATCCAATATAGGGTCTGGGGTGTGACAGCTTTTGTGGTATAAGAGTCTAGGTTTGACCTTAGGGACAAACACAAGATGACACTAGGTGGAACATTAGGATTGCATTGGGAGGGTGATAACTTTATTAAAAATTTCAAGTAATATATTTTGAAAGCCTGAATTTTAGTGGTCTACAAGGATATTGACTGGAACCTAACCCTAGCAGGAGTTAAGAATGCTATGCCGCACTAGGAATCTGCGACCTATTGGGAACTCCCAGGCTGGTGACTGGCCAACAGGGAGGCCAGCAAGCTTCTGGAGGCACTGGTTCCGTTAATTTGGCTGACAATGATCAACCACAATTTCAAGCCCAGTTGCTTCATGCTCTTGCGGGAATGTCGCAGGCTATGCAAGCCATGCAGCAACAGATTCAGCAAATCCAACCTACTCGGCCTGCCTCTCCCGCTCCGCAGCCTGCTTAGTCGGCTCCATCTTAGCCCTGGCGAGGAGGGGGCCGGAGCTTTGCTGAGTTCAAGAGCTTGGCCCCTGCTTCCTTTTGTGGATCTACTAATCCTGCCGATGCTGAAAAATGGATGAGGGAGATGGAGAAAGCATTTGCAGCTCATGGTAGCCAGGAGGAGGAGCGAATCAGATTAGCTACCTATCTCCTTTAGGGGGAGGCATATGATTAGTAGCTACTTGTGGAGCAGCGAATGGATGGATGGGCTATTTCTGAGGAGAGTTTAAGAAAGTCTTCTATGAAAAATACTTCCCCAATAGTGTGCAGAGACAAATGCAGTCGGAGTTTGTCAAATTGGAGCAAGGAAATCTCTCTGTGGCGCAGTATGAAGCCGAGTTTACCCGGTTGGCTCGGTTTGCTCCAGACATAGTGGCCATTGAGAGAGCCAAGATCATCAAATTCACCAAGGGACTGAGGCCCAGACTGATGTAAGCAGTCAATGCCTTCGAACTCTCCACATTTAGTGCTGTGGTGAACAAAGCCCTGGTGGTCCATAAGCAGTGAGAGCAGCAGCAGAGGAAGAAGGGGTCTCCTTCTGGCCAGTCTTTAGGTCATGCCAAAAAGAAAGGCCCTTATCAGGCCCCCTCAGGACCGAAGAGTACGGAAACTCGTTTTCCTCAATGCGAAAACTCCCACCCGGGCAAGTGGTGCCGCGGGACGGTTGGTGCTTGCTTCATATTGTTGGGAATTGTATCCTAAAGCCAATCATTTGATGATTGTGCTAATGTAAATTGTATAAAATTGATATATTAATAAAAGTTATTTGGCAGTTTATTCATTACAAGAACATCTTCTTAAAACTCCTAATAGTAATGAAGCCCTCAGGATCTTCCTTAACGATAAAGGAGGATTTATCTTTGAAGGTCCTTAGAAGAGTTCGCGACCAAATGATATACTATGACAGGGCCATAGTACTATCAGTTATAGGATGTTGTATATCATATTTGTTGGTTGTCCTCTTAACCAAGGAGTGTAGAGATACTGGTATGACATACAGGTGAAAGTGTAGGAGTACATTTCACCGAACGTGACTCATTTTGGATACTCTACTGTCAAGAGTTAATCCGAGAAGATATAGGTATAAGTATCCTTCAGACCTGAAGATCACAACCAGTGGCTTACAAGCAACTCATTGTACTTAGGTGCCGGACCACCTGGATTTCTAATCCAGCTACGAAAGGTTACTGGGTGCAGTTAAGTACTTGTGGTAGTCAGTTGTGGATCAAGATGGAATTTGACCTATCCGTTAAAAGGAGAAATGCTTGTGTTTCAATTTAGCAAGACCTTGGCCAAGGCACTTCATGTGAAAGTCACATGATCACTAAAGTTGAAATCACTTTATGGATTTGCTATTTAGAGTTGACAAGCTCTTAAGCCATCCTTAGCATTTGTGGTCAAGAGGATGAATTATACGGTAACTGTTTCTTATGGTTCTTGGAGTTTGCTCGGAAACTCTTCGACCTATCCGGGCGTCAGGTTCCATTGCTAGATGAGCACATCGATTATTATAGAAAGTTGTTTCTATGCTACCGGCTTAGGTTCGAACCTAGAGAGTCACACGCATAGAAGTTTCTAGGATGATCTGTTTGTTGATCAACGATTGAGAATCGTATATGATTTAATTAATCAATTTGATTGATTGAATTATCTCAATTGGGTTAAGTACAAGTGAATAAGATTCAATTTGGTTTAAGTCTATTAGAAAGACTAGTCAATTTCAAATATTGATTTGAAATTAGACTTGATTTGGATTTAAATAGATTCAAGACTAGCCAAATTTGATTTGGGCTTGGACCATGATCTATATGGGTTCAGTCAAATAAATTCAGATGAGATTAAACCATCACTTGAACCCAAACCTCTCGCATAAGGATCTCATATAATGAGATGGTAAAATCTCATCTCATGAGAGATTAAATTCTCATGTAGAATTTAATGACTAACATTAATTTTCACCCGATCTCTTTGGTTTTCACCGAACGTCGGAATTAAACCAAATGCCGCGTCTCAAGCGTCGAAATTAACCAAGCGCCGCACGTCTCTTCGCTTTTACCAACGATGGAATTCTTAATGTCAGAATTCAATGTTAAGGCTAAATTGAGACTATAAATAGATGACATTCCCTCACCAGATGACATAGAACAACAATACATGACATGTCGTGGATTGTAATTCTAAAAAGGTTAGAATAAAAAATTATGGTGATTCTGGTGTTAGCGGAAGCATGGTGGATCTTAGAGAAGATTCAAGTGGGAGGATTCAAGATCAGCAAAGCTGTTTTTTTTCGCGAGCTAGCACTCCTGGAAATCCGATCATTCGGGGCTTCGCGTGGACGATACTAGAGGCCGGACGATTGAACGGCTGCAGAGCAATAAGGATTTACCTACTGTTTAAAGTAAGCGATTTGATCCCTAGATCTTAAGGCAGGCTTCAAGATAAGTATTATAACTAGTCATCTTGAAGATCAAGATATGATCTTGATATTTTTTATTTATATGCATATTTTGGATCAATCGATCCTATATACAGGGAGCTTCTATTGGCGCCCACATAAATCCTCTCATCACCCGCATATTTTTTTTTAAAAAAAATTGCTAACTACACCCACAACTTAACTCACTACACCCACCCTTTTTTTGTAAATCCCTAAATTACCCCCACCCATTTTCACCCCTCACGATTTCTCAGCACGCCCCCCCCCCCCCCACCACCCCCCCCCCCGTTTTCGTCCGCGCCGCCCCCCCCCCCCCCCGCCCTCCACCGAGCTCCTCCTCCCTCCCGGCGGATCTCCGGCCAGATCGATCTCCGGCCGGGTGAGTTAAAATTTTTTTTTTTTACTTTGTGTGAATGCCGGCGGTCCGGAGCTCCCTCTCCGGCGGGTTGTCCGGCATGGGAGCTCCCATGCCGGCGGTCCGGCATGAGAACGAGGAAGGGAGCCGGCGGCCCGCCGGGTCCCTTCCCCCGTTTTTTTTTTTTTTTTGTGTGAATGCCGGCGGCATTCCCGCCCGGAGCTCCCTCTCCGGCGGGTGTCCGGCATGGGAGGCATGGGAGCTCCCAGGCCGTTAACAGTAAACTTATTAACCCACTTGCACACAACACTACTGAATTTTGGCAATTGCACTTATTGGCTTGTCATTCTTGGTCAATTTTGTCTTATAATTCATCAATGTAAATCTGAATTTTTTGTTCAGTTTCGTCATATAACTTGTCTACTTGATTTGCATTTTGATTGACGTATATGCTGATACTCAGTTTCAGATATGGATGCTGGTTCCTCGCGATTTAGACCCACGGCGTCAGCCAGAAGACGTCGTGCCGGTCATGCTGAGGCCGAGGTTCCTGCTGCACCATCGCCCCCAGCTGAGACAGTAGACGAGGACATGCCCGCTATGGACGTTGAAGGTGAAGCTGTCGGGCCATGTCCAGGAGGTCCAGAGGATGAGTCTGTCCTGAGTAGTTTCAGGACACATATAGCAGCCTCGATCTGGAGGCAACAGGTATTGTTTAATTGCTATTGCATTTTACTTTCTTTAATGTATCGTTACGATGCTGTGATATAAATTATTAATGGCATTTATATTACAGGAACGGGCTCCACTGAAGTGCATGAACCATGCTGCCAAGGTAGCTGAATGGCAGTGGNGGGGTTCACCATGTTAGTTCAGTAGATGCTGTGTACCAAATTAGCTGCTTGGCGAATGGAAGCAAGTAATCCAGTTGTTGGAAGGTGGAAAATAAAACGTGACATTTTAAGTGCAAAACTGTCATTAAAATTTGGTTAACTGCAGATGGATGTTAGAAAAATGTTCAAGGGAAATTTGATGATATTTGACATTATGTTGATGGCAAGAATCTTCTGCACACAGCTTGATTTATCTGATAGAGGATGAGCCTTGGTGGAATGATAATATTGCTATATCATGACATGGGTGCTAGGGGTTCAAAACACGTAAATATCCTTTCAGCACATGAGGTAAAGCTGTGTACTTATGACCTTTTCTAGACACTATAGTGGTGGGAACCTTTGCCATCCTTTTTTTAGCTTGATTTATTTGGAGTCTGTATAATTATTAGATGCATTGGGTTTTATAGATGGCATTAAAGTTCTGTAGGTGGTCATTTGCAAAATAGAAACTCTTGATGGATGAATACCCTAAAGCCAACTCCGAATACGAGGGATAAGGCTTGATGGTCATGGTTATGGGGTCATTTTGCAAAATCCTGTTTCATGTTGGAAACAAATAAAACAAAACTGATCATATTAATGCCACAGCTTTGGCTTGAAAAGCTTGCAGTACTATTATGATGATCATATTTTTGGGAATAACGGTTCTCAAGAAATGTCATCTCTGGAGTGGGGCAAATTTCTGAATGTTGTTCAATCATGGACTGTGACAGTTGAGAATTCGGTTTGATCACTGCCTTCATTTTTTTAAAATTTTCTTGCTTTACCTTGACTACTGACAGATTATTGTGGTCGGTCTCATGCACTAACAATTTATTTAGGGGGTTGGGACACATGTTGAGGGGGTATTCGTTTGAATTTAGCTTGTTAGTTGCTCCTTGGTGAAGTTGGCTGTCTACAGTAGTTGATGAGCTTAATCAGTTCCAAAATGATCTGTAGTTTTATAGTTTCTTGTAGAATTACTGTACCAGAGAAGTTAGTTATTAAGATATGGATTACATAGAAGAGGAAGTAATTTTAAGTTCATGTCAAGGAGCTGGAAAAAAGTCCTATACTTTTCGTTGTCAAACTTAAATCCTTGTTTCTTAAAAAAATTTTAAAAAAAATTCATGCTGTCTTATGTTTCCGCTTTCAATTTTTGTGCAGATACAAACTTTTGAGACGCAAGGAAGATTGCTGTCCGCAAGACAAGAAGAATCTTTGTGCGCTTTAGTGCAAGGATTTGCAATGCATGCGTCAAAAATGTTGATTGAGGCTTTCTCAAACTTGTAATGGAGGCTTCTTTCAAGACATGGCGTTAAACGTGTTTTCGTGCATAGCAAGCCACCTAGTGGGGTGATAATGTATGTGTTTTGTGGACATCAATGGATTATATTGAGCTGCGCCTCCTTTTGTTCTCATAACTTGTTAACTATTTTTTTCATTCCTTAGAAGGATGTAGTGTACTTTCTCATTTCTGATGTGATTGATAATTTTTTGATAACATATTTTTGTAGATGCATTGTGAAATGAAAAAAAAAAAAAAAAGTTGAACCATTTTATTTTATAATTTTAGAAATTGAAGTTATAACTAATTTCATTTCTTGATGTGTTGCTCTCAATCTCCAGAACCAGTAAATAAAATGCATATATTAAATGCAAAGTTTTCCAAACCTTAAAAAAAATTGACTTGAAACCGTGAAAAAAAATTAAATTTTTTTTTTTAGGGGGGGGGGGGGGGGGGGGGGGGTGGGGATGGGGGAAACAGAGCTGACTCGGTCCAAACGAAATAAAATCTTGCTACAGTAGAAGTCCGTATATTAGGGAAATAACTGATATAGCCATGATAGGTTTACTGTAACTGATAATTTTTCTTTTAACAAAGAAAGCTGATGTTCTTAGGTTATCTTATAGGCTTCCTTCTGCGCTCTTGTTCCTTACAGTATACTAATCAAATATTTAGGATCGCTTAGCCATGTTTCAAATTTTAAAAATAGGCATCAAGAACCGCTCAGGCGGTAGCCCAGCGGTTGGGGTTTCTTCACATATCCACGACGTCTCAGGTTCGAGAATAAGGTTGCGGCTGACTCGAATAATTTCAAGGTTAATTCTTGGAGCCTGAAATGCTGGTGTCGGAAGGGCTAAGGTTTCTTCTAGTCTTCTTGTTTTGACTGTTGGCATCTAGGTGGGGTCAGGTTGACCTACTCATCTTCGGACGGAAAACGGCCAGATGGGGTCAGGTTGACCTACTCGTCTTCGGGCAAAGAACGGTTGCGCAAATCTAGCACCGTGCATGGAACATATCCTGATGAGGAACGAAGTCGCATGGAACCTAGCTACGGATCAGCAAAGCCCTCCTTCCCTTTTTTTTTTTTAAAAAAAAAAAAAAAGGCACCAAGAGAGTACATCGTTGAAGACTATATATTAACTATAGCTGTTAGCATGGTAGGTCTATTTCCGTCGCTCTTTTTTAAAAAAAAAAAAAGAAAAAGAACAATCATTAATTGTTAGGTAATAGAATTGTAAGTAAAAATTTAATTTTTGATAACAAAATGTTGCAGAGGCAGGATTTGAACCTGCAAACCCTCCATAGGGTTTTTCTTTAAAAAAATAATAATTATTAATTACTAGGTAACAGAATTGCAGCAAAAATATATTAAAAAAAATTTTGCAAGAAAATGTTGAAGAGACAGGGTTTGAATTTTGAACAGCAAACCCTCTATAGGGTAAGACTTTTTTTGTCCTCCAGAAACTTTTGGGTGTATTTAGGTGGCAAATAACCTACTTATGTTACCGAGGGGCTAATTCAATCCTCCATTTGCTTTAGACCACCTTACAATCCCCCCTGTTTGACACAAGAGCCACAAATCAAATCCCAATGCATTATGTCTTAACGACTGCATGTAAAAGTCTGATTTTTATTCTTTAGCTTGGAATTGTGTTGTTTAATGCGTGGAAATGGAGTTTAGAAGTAACTATCAAACATGATTAAATTAATGCATGAACCATTTAAATTGTTGTATTCCATTCTAAGAAGAAATGGTCATCTTAGATTTAATGAACTGAGGAGTTGTAGAGGAAGAATGGGGTCCCTAAAAAGTTCTAGGCATGATTTCAGATTCCGATGGGATATTTGAAGGGATACGAAGATAGATTGCCGATAAATTGCCGTTTTAGATGTTGGATGGGATCGTCCTATTATCAGACTAACATTCTAATTAGGGGATCTTGGGACATCTTCCTATCCAAAGTGTTAGGATGATGTGATGCCTCATTTATTGAAATAATTAGGATAGCTTTATTCTATGTGATTTAAAACCTTAGTCTTAAATACCTTAATCTAACATATGGTGCTTTAGTGGTTAATGCTAAGGAAGCTTTGTGGATAACTTGATAGCGTCACCAAGGCATCGTTGAAAATCCTCTTGAACAATAAGCAATTGCTAGTAATGCTCATTAGTGTTGAGGTGATGTTGCAACTAGTTTTTGATGTAATATTCATGAGGATAGCCATGAGGTAGTGTTTGGGTGAACCCAATGCCTACCGATTTTCATTGAGAGATCAAGATCATTGCTAAGCCTTTTAGGTGAAATGTGGCAATAACCTAATATGGCTTATCAAAGTTTTAAATCCCATAAAACGATGCTTTTTTGGCTTTTTTATGAAATGAAATGTATCACCGTTCCAATCCATTTTGACAATTAGGATGAAGTTTATTTCAAGACATGATGATTGGATCGTTAGGAATAGTGGGATGATCCCATTCTGATACTTGAGACAGCAACCCATCATGGCATGAGATGTTCCATAGGAACTTTGAAACCATGTGGCTTATATCTTCCTCAAGTTAGGGCTCAGGTTCTGTATGCTTTGACATATTGATTCCTTTTTGGTGAAGGGCATTGTGACATAATTATTTCTAGGCTCTTGTGTGCATGGGTAGAACCTTAAGGTAGTGTTTGATAGAAAAAATATTATACATGGATAAGTACGGGATAGAATTTATCATCTTCCTTGACTATCCCTAGGGATATTCCTTGGCTATCCCATTGATCATATCAAATGCAAAAAGATAAATCCATAGGATAACTTTTTTTATTCTTATTTGGAGGATAACCAACTATTCCTACATTTTCTAAGAAATAAATTAAGGGGATAACCCATGGTTAACCATGAATTATCCCTCTGATTAACTTTATTCCCAGCTATCCTTTATAGTTATGGTTTTTGGAAATAAGAAGGGATATCCCCTGGATATCCTCTTATTCCCTATTTCAAATACTACCTAAGTTTTCGTACCCAAGCCATATGCTATTTGTTGGGAGTCTCCGGAGGAAATGGATTCCCGTTCATACCTCACTAATCAGGAGCCAGACAATCTTCTTAGCAATCTCCAAAGGGAAAAATTTGTGAAGGATTTCGACATTCCACTATTTGGACTATATATAAGTTTGAGGCAGTGCCTTCTCCAATGTGACATGAATTACCGATAGCCATCAAGAGATAAGGTAGGACGTAATCTAAGGTTCTTTATAAAGGTAGAACAATCATCCCTAATGACCTATTGAATATTTGCAAGCACCATTGGGGCCTGTTGAGAAATCCAACACGAGATTACTAAGCCATGTCAACGCTGATGGGGATTGGTTTGCAGGCAGCCTCCTGGTTGATGGAGTGTGGGTGTGGTGAGGACAACTTAATGAGCCAAGACAAATGTAGGCATCACATTGATAATGGATTTAATAATGATATCAATCTGCCATCGTCGTCAAGAGCACTCACTGATGACACCCGATCACCAGTGTTGAACGCCGGGAAGATTGATCTGGTCACCGAAGAGATTTTCGCCCAGCCGGATGACCTACAAGAAGTCCCAAGACCGGAGGGGTTCTCCGATGGGGACCCTCTGCCCAAGTCAGCGATCGAGGTCACAGCTGAAAAGAAGCTCGAGAGAGCTCTTTAAGGCAGAGAAAGCTCTGGAGACGGAGTTTCTCTGGAATAATGGAACAAGAGGGGGCTTATGTTCGCATACCTGAATCTCTCGCATACTTACCCTTTTTATAGGCAGTTGGGACCTGCATGAGAATTAGCCGAGTGACATATCGTGAGGGGGAGATGTCTGAGGGACACGTGGGGGTTATGTGAATTTAGGGATGATTGGTGGATCCTGTCCCATCGGAGAGGGAAGCCGGCGGTTGGTGGGCCAAGTCCTATCTGTTGGGAATTGTATCCTAAAGCCAATCATTTGATGATTGTGCTGATGTAAATTGTATATAAATTGATATATTAATAAAAATTATTTGGCAGTTTATTCATTACAAGAACATCTTCTTAATACTCCTGAAAGTAATGAAGCCCTTAGGATCTTCCTCACGATAAAGGAGGATTTATCTTAGAAGGTCCTTAAAAGAGTTCGCGACCAAATGATATACTATGACAGGGCCATAGTACTATCAATTATAGGATGTTGTATATCATATTTGTTGGTTATCCTCTTAACCAAGGAGTCTAGAGACATTGGTATGACATATAGGTAAAAGTATAGGAGTACATTTCACCGAACGTGACTCATTTTCGGATACTCTGCTGTCAAGAGTTAATCCGAGAAGATATAGGTATAAGTATCCTTCAGACCTGAAGATCACAACCAGTGGCTTACAAGAAACTCATTGTACTTAGGTGCCGGACCACCTGGATTTCTAATCCAACTACGAAAGGTTACTGGGTGCAGTCAAGTACTTGTGGTAGTCAGTTGTGGATCAAGATGGAATTTGACCTATCCCATTAAAAGGAGAAATGCTTGTGTTTCAATTTAGCAAGACCTTGGCCAAGGCACTTCATGTGAAAGTCACATGATCACTAAAGTTGAAATCACTTTATGGATTTGCTATTTAGAGTTGACAGGCTCTTAAGCCATCCTTAGCATTTGTGGTCAAGAGGATGAATTATACGGTAAATGTTTCTTAGGGTTCTTGGAGTTTGCTCGGCAACTCTTCGACCTATTCGGACGTCGGGTTCCATTGCTAGATGGGCACATCGATTAGTATAGAAAGTTGTTTCTATGCTACCGGCTTAGGTTCGAACCTAGAGAGTCACACGCATAGAAGTTTCCTAGGATAATCTATTTGCTGATCAACGATTGAGAATCGTATATGATTTAATTAATCAATTTGATTGATTGAATTATCTCAATTGGGTTAAGTACAATTGAATAAGATTCAATTTGGTTTAAGTCTATTAGAAGGACAAGTTAATTTCAAATATTGATTTGAAATTAGACTTGATTTGAATTTAAATAGATTCAGGACTAGCCAAATTTGATTTGGGCTTGGACCATGATCTATGTGGGTTAAGTCAAATAAATTCAGATCAGAACCCAAACCTCTCGAATATGGATCTCATATGATGAGATGGCTAAAATATCATCTCATAAGATAGAATTTAATGCATGATATTTATTTACCGAACGTCGGATTTATCCCTCATTTCTTTGGTTTTTTCCGAACGACGGAACTAAACCAAACGCCGCGACTCCTTGGTTTTCTCCGAACGTCGGAATTAAACCAAGCACTGCGCCTTCGGCATCTCTTCACTTTTGCCAAATGACGGATTCTTAAATGTCAGAATTAAATGTCAAGGCTAAATCGAGACTATAAAAAAGAGGGCATTCCCTCACCAAAGAACACAGAACAATAATTAGAACAACAATACATGATTTGTCATGGATTGTAATTTTAAAATGTTAGAATAGAAAATCCTGGTGATTCTGGTGTTAGCGGAAGCCTGGTGGATCTTGGAGGAAGATTCAAGTGAGAGGAATCAAGATCAACAAAGCTATTTTTCCGCAAGCTAGCACTCCCGGAAATCTGATCATTCGGGGCTTTGCGTGGACGATACTAGAGGCCGGACGATTGAACAGCTGCAGAGCAATAAGGATTTACCTACTGTTCTTAAGGTAAGTGATTTGATCCCTAGATCTTAAGGCAGGCTTCAAGATAATAGTGTGACTAGTCATCTTGAAGATCAAGATATGATCTTGATGTTTTATATGCATATTTTAGATCAAACGACCCTGAATATATAGGCAAAAATATGATCTTGATGCATATTAGATAGATTAATATGTAATCTTTTAATTTCTGCAATGATAATAGTTATCAATTTTTAAAAATATGCATGCCTCGGAGACTATTTCTCCCTACAAATGGTATAGAGCCATGGTTTCGTTAATGATCTAATTTATTGCATGTAAATTAATATTCTCATTAATTGTGTAATTATGGCTAAAACTTATCACAAGGCCATATGGTCACAGGTGGATTGAAAATCCGAATTACCCATTCAATGAGGTATTCTGTGACATATTGACGTGCGATTGTTTTATCTTTGATGATTTGTTTAAAGAAAATTTAAATTGTGCTATGGCATCAAAACATAGATTACACACACTCTCAAAAGATATTTTATATTTGATACATATTGATGTTGTATAAAACCATAATATTTGCATGTTTAGTATAAAAAATAGATATGATATATGATGGCATGATGTCTATGTTATAAAACATACAAATATTTATGAGAGTTTTATTTGAATGTCAAATATTAGTTCATAATTTTTTTAGATATGATCTAAATATAGGAATTATGAGTAGTAACATTATGCTTGATTGAAATATATGACATGTTAACATGAAATATATTTAATCATTTGGGTTAGCTAAATCGGGTCCATAAAGGGTTAGACTCTAAGGTTTAAATCAACTGGACTAAAAGAGTATTTGTTCAAATCTAATTAGATTAGGTTAAGAATGCTCTAAATCAAACAATAGTTGTAGTTGATCAAGTCCTTCTCTTTGATTAAACCAAATGGAAGTAGATTAGGCTCCGTGGTTGAGCATGAATCTATTAGATGGTCAAATCAGAATTGGTTAACCATATGATGTCAAGGTGGGATGGCAAGTTGCTCTAGGATCAACGATCGAATGGTTTTAATTGGGAGCTACTCGTATTGATGCGTCTTTAATGAGTTAATGGCATATCCCTCCCATCGATCTCTCTCACCTGGTCATTATGGTGAACCATTTATGATTCAGATCATTTACCTGATTCGGGTTGACCCATGCCTGTAAGGATATCAGTATGACTGATTTAGGTGCCACTTAACCTGACTTAATCTTGTTTCATTCTACCGATTTCATAGATTCAGTGGGAGAACTTGATTAGTCAATTTATCTTATATTATTAAAATCCTCTAAAATTATTAGGTCCTTAAAATGAAATAGTTATATGATAACTAGATCATAGCCTCCCATTAAGGTGGGTGATAATGAGTCCGATGTCTTGATAATCATTGGAGGCACTCCATGCCTGGTGCTTGTCAACCATCGGAATTATCATTCATTATATGATAAGTCAGCGTAACTATTAAATAAACAGTCAGGTGAGCCGAGCTTCACTCGGGCTTGGTTGTCTATTGATAGGTTACACTGATTATATCATTTAATGGTTGGACCTAACCAGAACTTTCAGTGGAGGCACTTCATGCCTGCTGAAGAGGTACATGGGGCAAAACTGAACACTAAGAATTGTTTGGGGAAACAATTGGTTTTGAACCTACTCTTAGATGCATATGGGTTAGCCAAGCTTCACTTGGGCCTGTATGTAGTTTATGTAGATCTTAGTGCCGCTAAAGAATTAAGAATAATTCTTCGAATTGGGGTGTAGAGGCTGCCAATTTGAACAAAATAGTGGGAGAATCTTTAGACTAAAGTCCAAGTCTTTAGACTGAATCAATTTATATACTAATAAACTTTAGTTTTTCCTTATGCGGAACATGGTCACTAATTTATCATTAAGGTCCCTATTGGATAGTGACAAATTGAATGGTTCCAATTTCAATAGCTAGTTCAGAAAACTTAAGATCGTCCTTGAGCATGAGAGGATTCTATATATTCTGAATAATCCTGCACCAAAGATACCTGATGCAAACACCCAAAGTTCTGAGAGAGACACTTATCAGAAGTGGCTCAATGATAGAACTAGCGTGCGTTGTATCATGTTAGCAGCAATGAACGATGAATTCGGTCGCCGGTTCGAGAATGCTCAGCCAGAAGAAATCATTCAAGCGTTGAATGAATCTTTCGGCACACCCGACGATGTTGAAAGGCACAAGACTAGTTGTGCTATTTTCAATGCTCGAATGAGAGATGGATCTCCTGTCACTGATCATGTATTGTATGATCGAGAAGATAGAACTCCTAAGCAAGCTCGGCTTTCCCTTACATGAGCAGTTGGAAAAAGATGCGATCCTGAATTTCTTGCCTCCATCCTTCCGACCTTTCCTTACTCATTTTCGAATGACAAAGCCTGCAGTCAACTACCACGGTTTGTTGGGGTTGTTGCAGAACTTTGAGAAGGATAACCAGCTCTCTAAGGGTTTGGTTAATGTGGTTGAAGGATCTAAGGTAGGGCGTAAACCCTTTGGGAAAAGAAGAAGAAAAATAAAATGGTGCAACATGCTAGGACATCTATAAGGGGTCAGATGCAGAAGAAGAAAGTTGATAAAAGTCAAGCTGAATGCTTTCACTGCAAGATGCAAGGGCACTGGAAGAGGAACTGTCCTCTTTACATTGCCACACTTGATCCAAACAGGCCAAAGAAGAAAAAGGAGCAAGATGTTGCTCAACAAGGTATTTATATGATAACACCTTGTAATTTTTCTATATATGATAATCAGACCTGGGTATTGGATACCGGGAGTCTTTTAACATTTGCAATTCATTGCAGGGACTACAGGTCACCAGAAGATTTGAGGACAATGAAAGATTCCTAAATGTCGGCGATGGAAGATTAGTTCCAGTACTGGCATTAGGAGTTCTTGAAATAGTTTTCAATAGAAATGTCATTATACTAAATGATTGTCATTTTTGCCCAACGTTCTTATTGAACGTAATTTCTGTAGGCCTTCTGGCCAAAAATAATTATGAAATTTCAATAAAGGATGTTACTTTGAATATCATTATGAATGGAGTCACTGTAATGACTGGGCATTTATCTAATAGCATTTATATATTATCACAGCCTGTGAATGTAGTGTACCAATCAAGTAAGCGCCCTAGAACAACTGATGTCATAGATATTTATCTTTGGCACCATCGGCTGGGTCATATCAACAAGAACATATTAAATGTTAACTCAGGAGGGCATCCTTCGAGTTGATGATTGTGAATCATTAACTACCTGTGAATCATGTCTTCTTGGTAAAATGACCAAGTCATCTTTTACTGAAAAGGTGAAAGAGCCAAAGAGCTATTGGTCTAGTACATACTGATGTATGTGGACCAATGAGCACTTGTGCCAAAGGTGGATACTACTACTTCATTACTTTTACAGACGACCTTTCTAGGTTCGGTTATGTCTATCTTATGCGACATAAATCTGAATCGTTTGAAATGTTCAAACTATATCATAAAGAAGTAGAAAAACAAACAGAAAAATGTATTAAGACCCTTCGATCAGATCGAGGAGGCGAATACCTTTCCAATGAATTTGTGACATATTTAAAGGAGAATGGGATTCTCTCCCAATGGACTCCTCCTGGAACACTGCAGCATAACGGTGTGTCGGAAAGAATGAATCGAACTCTGTTAGACATGGTTCGGTCCATGATGGGTTTTGCAAGCCTGCCAATATCATTTTGGGGATACGCATTAGAATCAGCTTATCATATTCTTAATAAGGTTCCAAGTAAGTCTGTTTCTAAAACTCCATATGAGATGTGGTATGGACATAAACCGGTTATTACCTATCTGAGAGTCTGGGGGTGTCTGGCTTCTATGAAACGTGCAAAATCAGACAAACTTGAACCCAAATCTGACAAATGTTTTTTCATCGGCTATCCGAAAGAAACAAAAGGATATTACTTCTACAATACTGAAGAACAAAAGTTGTTCATTAGTAATAGAGCAGTTTTTCTTGAAAAGGAGTTCCTTAGTGAAGGAACAAATAGCTCTAATGTTGAACTTGAGGAAGTTCATCAAGTAGAAGGAACAACACAAACCAGTGAACCCCTAGAATCTGAGTTGATTAGATCAAACTCAAAACCATTTTAGATGCACCATTAAGGCGATCTGGTAGAGTACCACATCAACCGGACAGATACTTGGGTTTCTTGGTCCAGAACGATGATCCTGTTGAACTCGATGAGAACAACGAGGATCCGATCACCTATATGGATGCTATGCAAAGGACTGACTCTAATAAATGGCTTGATGCCATGAAATCCAAACTTGATTCCATGAAGGACAATAATGTATGGACATTAGTTGACCCACCCGAATGGATAAAACCCATAGGGTATAAATGGGTTTTCAAGAGGAAAATAGGCGTAGACGGAAAGGTAGAGACCTATAAAGCACGTCTGGTTGCCAAGGGATATCGTCAACGTTATGGTATTGACTATGACGAAACGTTTTTCCTGTGGCAATGCTGAAATCCATTCGGATTATGCTAGCTATAGCAGTACACTTCGATTATGAGATTTGGCAGATGGATGTTAAAACCGCTTTTCTAAATGGTGATTTAGAAGAACAGGTGTATATGATACAGTCTGAAGGTTTTATATCTGAAGACGAGTCTAAAGTGTGCAGGCTACAGAAGTCTATTTATGGACTTAAGCAAGCATCAAGGAGTTGGAACATACGATTTGATAAAGTGATCAAATCTTATGGCTTTATTAAGAATAAGAAGAACCTTACATTTATAAATGGGCTAACGATTCTGTTATTGTATTTCTTGTATTATATGGATGATGTTCTCTTAATCGGGAATGATATCCCTGCATTACAAGGAATAAAGACATGGTTATCATCATAATTCTCCATGAAAGATCTGGGAGAAGCATCATACATCCTAGGAATGAAGATCTATAGAGATAGATCTAAGAGGATGCTAGGTTTATCCCAATCTACGTACATTGTGCTAAAGAGGTTTAGCATGGAGAATTCCAAGAAAGGCTATCTTCCGATAGGCCATGGAATTCATCTTTCTAAGAAGGATTGTCCGACAACTCCTAATGAAAGAGAACGTATGAGTCGAATTCCATATGCTTCGGCAGTAGGATCAATTATATACACCATGACATGTACAAGACCAGATGTGGCATACTCACTAGGAGTAGTGAGTAGATACCAATCTGATCCAGGAGAAAAATACTGGTAAGTTGTTAAGACAATCCTTAAGTATTTGAGAAATACTAAGGACCAGTGGTTAGTCTATGGAGAGTCTGATTTGAAACTTGTTGGATATACTGATTCCAGTTTTCAATCAGATCATGATGATAGCAAAAGTGTATCGGGTTTCGTGTTTATCCTAAATGGTAAAGTTGTTTGTTGGAAAAGTTTCAAGCAACATACAGTGGCAGATTCAGTGTGCGAGACAGAGTACATCGCTACATCAGATGCTGCGAAAGAAGCTGTGTGGCTGCGAAAGTTCATCTCTGAGCTTGGTGTGACCTTCCATAGATGAACCAGTCCTGTTATACAGTGACAGCACTGGTGCTATAGCTCAAGCAAAGGAACCACGAGCACATCAGCGCACCAAGCACATACTGCGCCGATTTCATCTTATTCGAGAGATAGTAGACTGAGGTGACATAAATCTTTAGAAGATTGATGGAAAGAAAAATCTAGGTGACCCATTTACTAAAGCACTCAGCATCAAGAAGTTTGACAACTATAAGTTGAAGATGGGTATTAGATACTGTAATGAGTGGCTTTAGGCTAAGTGGGAGTTTATTGGGAATTATATCCTAAAGCCAATCATTTGATGATTGTGCTGATGTAAATTGTATATAAATTGATATATTAATAAAGTTATTTCGCAGTTATTCATTACAAGAACATCTTCTTAATACTCCTGAAAGTAATGAAGCCCTTAAGATCTTCCTCACGATAAAGGAGGATTTATCTTAGAAGGTCCTTAAAAGAGTTCACGACCAAATGATATACTATGACAGGGCCATAGTACTATCAATTATAGGACGTTGTATATCATATTTGTTGGTTATCCTCTTAACCAAGGAGTGTAGAGACACTGGTATGACATACAGGTGAAAGTATAGGAGTACATTTCACCGAACGTGACTCATTTTCGGATACTCTGCTGTCAAGAGTTAATCCAAGAAGATATAGGTATAAGTATCCTTCAGACCTGAAGATCACAACCAGTGGCTTACAAGCAACTCATTGTACTTAGGTGCCGGACCACCTGGATTTCTATCCAGCTACGAAAGGTTACTGGGTGCAGTCAAGTACTTGTGGTAGTCAGTTGTGGATCAAGATGGAATTTGACCTATCCCATTAAAAGGAGAAATGCTTGTGTTTCAATTTAGCAAGACCTTGGCCAAGGCACTTCATGTGAAAGTCACATGATCACTAAAGTTGAAATCACTTTATGGATTTGCTATTTAGAGTTGACAGGCTCTTAAGCCATCCTTAGCATTTGTGGTCAAGAGGATGAATTATACGGTAAATGTTTCTTAGGGTTCTTGGAGTTTGCTCGGCAACTCTTCGACCTATCCGGACGTCGGGTTCCATTGCTAGATGGGCACATCGATTAGTATAGAAAGTTGTTTCTATGCTACCGGCTTAGGTTTGAACCTAGAGAGTCACACGCATAGAAGTTTCCTAGGATGATCTATTTGCTGATCAACGATTGAGAATCGTATATGATTTAATTAATCAATTTGATTGATTGAATTATCTCAATTGGGTTAAGTACAATTGAATAAGATTCAATTTGGTTTAAGTCTATTAGAAGGACAAGTCAATTTCAAATATTGATTTGAAATTAGACTTGATTTGAATTTAAATAGATTCAGGACTAGCCAAATTTGATTTGGGCTTGGACCATGATCTATGTGGGTTAAGTCAAATAAATTCAGATCAAAACCCAAACCTCTCGAATATGGATCTTATATGATGAGATGGCTAAAATCTCATCTCATAAGATAGAATTTAATGCATGACATTTATTTACCGAACGTCGGATTTATCCCTCGTCTCTTTGATTTTTTCGAACGACAGAACTAAACCAAACACCGCGACTCCTTGGTTTTCTTCGAACGTCGGAATTAAACCAAGCGCCACGCCTTCGGCTTCTCTTCGCTTTTGCCAAACGATGGATTCTTAAATGTCAGAATTAAATGTCAAGGCTAAATCGAGACTATAAAAAGGAGGGCATTCCCTCACCAGAGAATACAGAACAATAATTAGAACAATAATACACGATTTGTCATGGATTGTAATTCTAAATTGTCATGGATTGTAATTCTAAAATGTTAGAATAGAAAATTCTGGTGATTCTGGTGTTAGCGAAAGCCTGGTGGATCTTGGAGGAAGATTCAAGTGAGAGAAATCAAGATCAACAAAGCTATTTTTCCGCGAGCTAGCACTCCCAGAAATCTGATCATTCGGGGCTTCGTGTGGACGATACTAGAGGCCGGACGATTGAACGGCTGCAGAGCAATAAGGATTTACCTACTGTTCTTAAGGTAAGTGATTTGATCCCTAGATCTTAAGGCAGGCTTCAAGATAATAGTGTGACTAGTCATCTTGAAGATCAAGATATGATCTTGATGTTTTTATATGCATATTTAGATCAAACAACCCTAAATATATAGGCAAAGATATGATCTTGATACATATTAGATAGATTAATATGTAATCTTTTAATTTTCGCAATGATAATAGTTATCAATTTTTAAAAATATGCATGCCTCGGAGACTATTTCTCCCTACACTATCAGACGGCGGAGTCAGCCGGTAGGTGGGCCTGGTCCCATCGACAGCGTGGTCCTATGGTAGGCGGGCCTGATTGCATCAGGCTGCGCCGGTCAGAAAGTTAATGATTCTGGCAGATGTGGGGCTGACCTGAGGAGGTCGGGGCCGTCTCGGCTGATTCGAAGACGTTGGGGCGGATGGGGCCGACCTAGAGAGATCGGGGCCACCTCAGCTACCTTGGAGATGCTAGGGCGGACGGAGCCGACCTGGAGAGGTCAGGGCTGCCTCGGCTACCTTGGAGACTCAGGGCGGACGAGGCTGACCTGAAGAGGTCGGGCCGCCTCAGCTAATTCGGAGACGTCAGGGCGGACGGGGCTGACCTAGAGAGATCGGGGCTGCCTCGGCTACCTTGGAGACAACGGGGCGGACGGGGCCGACCTGGAGAGGTTGGGGCCGCCTCGGCTACCTTGGAGATGTTGGGGCGGACGGGGCCAACCTGAAGAGGTCGGGGCCGCCTCGGCTGATTCGGAGATGTCGGGGCAGACGGGGCCGACCTGGAGAGATCGGGGCCGCCTCAGCTACCTTGGAAATGCCGGGGCGGACGGGGCTAACCTGGAGAGGTCGGGGCTGCCTCGGATACCTTCGAGAAGCCAGGGCAGACGGGGCCGACCTGAAGAGGTCGGGACCGCCTCGGCTCCTTGGAGACGCCGGAGCGGATGGGGCCGACCTGGAGAGGTCGAGGTTGCCTTGGCTACCTTGGAGACATCGGGGCGGATGGAGCCTACCTAAAGAGGTCGGGGCCGCCTTGGCTGATTCGGAGACATCGGAGCGGACAGGGCTGACCTGGAGAGATCAGGGCCGCCTCGGCTACCTTGGTGACGCCGGGGCGGACGGGGCTAACCTGAAGAGGTCGGGGCCGCCTCGGCTACCTTGGAGATGCCGGGGCGGACGGGGCCGACCTAAAGAGGTCGGGGCCGCCTCGGCTACCTTGGAGACATCGGGGCCGACGGGATATATTTACGCCACGTGATTGATTTCGCCATGATTACCCATGTGGCTATATTAGTTACATCATTAGCCACATCAGATGCCCCCCGCTCCTGAGCGCGAAGGGCCACATGTTAGCCATCCTTTGGGCAAAAGGGGCACGAGAATTCAAAAATTGATGACCAGTTACGGGCGCCTTCAATGGTCTGGTGAATCGGTGCGCCTTCCCAAGGTGATGTCGCTTCGAAAATATTTCATAATCATGTGGTAGGTAGGCGCTGACATTAGCTCCGGTTGTCTCGATGGGAGAAAGGTAGGCGCCATCATTGCCTCCCCACTTTCCAAGCAGCGCTATTGACCGGAGATCCCACCTCTCAGCGAAACTGAGGCAGCGCACCTCAGGCGTGGGCGAAATGGTCGGTGCCTGAGAACCCGACGCAATGGGTGAAGTCCACGCAGCGCATTCTTGGGCGATGCGATTTGAAATTGGGATATAAAAGGCACTCCACGGGCTCGGGGAAGAGCTTTACATTGCAATTGCTTCTTGCCTTCTTCCTCTTTAAGCTTCCCTGCAAACCGAGACCTTCAACCTTCGTCTTCTTCCCAACTTTCAGGTTAGTCTCCATTTTTTATCCTTCACCCTTGACCCATGGACTGTAGGGCCATTAGGGAGGGTAAGAGGCCAGTAGTAGAGTCGTCTCCTTCCCTTGGTGAGGACCACACCTTGACTATTAGCCAAATGCCCCGGTCGTTAGGCGGGGTCACGATCCGCGATCAGCCGGGGGCGAGCGACCAACCCCCGGTGAGAGCCGTTCCCATTTCTTCCCATCATCTGGCATCTCCTCCGGCAGTTAGCCTTGACTCGGCGGGGCCGGGGGGTATAGCTTCCACCATGACCCCCGAAGAAGTAGAAGCCCTTAGGGTCATGTATAGGGTTCTTGATTTCATCCGTCTGTCCGCACCGAGACCTAAAGATAGAGTGACCTCTTATGTGACTAATGATGTAACTAATAAAGTCACAGGGGTAATCATGGTGAAATCAACCACATGGTGCAAACATATCCCGTCGGCCCCGGCGTTTCCAAGGTAGCCGAGGCAGCCCCGACCTCTTCAGGTCGGTCCCGTCCACCCCGGCGTTTCCAAGGTAGCCGAGGCAGCCCCGACCTCTTCAGGTCGGCCCTGTCCGCCCCGGCATCTCCAAGGTAGCCGAGGCAGCCCCGATCTCTCTAGGTCGGCCCCATCCGCTTCAACGTCTCCGAATCAGCCGAGGTGGCCCTGACCTCTTCAGGTTGGCCCCGTCCATCCCGGCGTCTCCAAGGTAGCTGAGGCGGCCCCGACCTCTCCGGGTTGGCCCCCTCCGCCCCAGTGTCTCCAAGGTAGCCAAGGCGGCCCTAATTTCTCCAGGTTGGCCCCGTTTGCCCCGACGTCTTCGAATTAGCCGAGGCAGCCCCGACCTCTTCAGGTCGGCTCCGTCTGCCCTAACGTCTCCAAGGTAGTCGAGGTGGCCCCAACCTCTCCTGGTCGGCCCCGTCTGCCTCGACATCTCCGAATTAGCCGAGGCGGCCCCGACCTCTTCAGGTCGGCTCCGTCTACCCCAATGTCTCTAAGGTAGTCGAGGCAGCCCCAACCTCTCCAGGTTGGCTCCGTCCGCCCCGGCATCTCCAAGGTAGCCAAGGCGGCCCCGATCTCTCCAGGGCGGCCCCATCCACCCCGACATCTTCGAATCAATCGAGGCAACCTCGACCTCTTCAGGTCAACCCCGTCCTCCCCAAGTCTCCAAGGTAGCCGAGGCGGCCCCGACCTCTCTAGGTCGGCCCTGTCCGCCCCGGCATCTCTAAGGTAGCCGAGGCGGCCCCGATCTCTCCAAATCAGCCCCGTCTACCCTGACGTCTCTGAATTAGCCGAGGTGGCCCCGACCTCCTCAGGTCGGCCCCACGTCTGCCAGAATCATCAACTTTCTGACCGGCGCAGCTTGACGGAATCAGGCCTGCCTACCGCAGGACCACGCTGTCATGGGATCAGGCCCACCTACCGACTGACTCCGCCATCTGATGGGACTTGGCCCACCAACCACCGACTTCCATCTTCGATGGGACATGACCCACCAATTAGCCCTAAATTCACGTAACCCCCACGTGTCCCATGGACATCTCCCCCTCACGGAATGTCATGCGGCTAATCCCCATGCAGGTCCCAACTACCTATAAAAAGGGTAAGTCTACAAGAGATTCAAGTATGCGAACATAAGCCCCCTCTTGTTCCATTATCCCAGAGAAACTCCGTCTCCATACCTTTCTCTGCCTTAAAGAGCTCTCTCAAGCTCCTCTTCAGCTGTGACCTTGATCGCTGACTTGGGCATCGGAGGGTCCCTACCGGAGAACCCCTCTAGTCTTGGGACTTCTTGCAGGTCATCCAGCTAGGCAAAAATCTCTTCGGTGACCAGATCAATCTTCCCAGTGTTCAATACTGGTGATTGGGCGTTATCAGATTGGTACGCCAGGAAGGGGTGTGTAAGTAAGGAAGATACGAACCCAGCAGCAGTCTTCATTTTTCCTCTATCAGCAATGGTGATGACGCGGGCTCAGGATGCTTCTATCAGGCTTAGGATGCTTCCATCAGTTTCCCTGGGGGGCATCCCCCACCAGCTAGGCAATAGGAGGCCAACCTCCCGACTGCCGATCCCCCTGTTGCCTGCCCACCACCAGATGCAACTGCCCCAGCTGAGCAGCTGGTGGCCCTTACCCAACATGTCCAAACTCTCACTGCCATGGTCCACGGACTTCAGCAGTAGTAGTCTGTGGCCACCCAGCATCAGACCGCTCCCCCTGCAAGTCAACAGTCTGCAAGGGGAGGCTCTCCTCAAAGAGAGGCTGGTCATCACCGGGCTTCCCCTAGGAAGCCCCATCGTGAGCCCCTCAAACGGCCACGATCCCCTGATTGTGGCCCGAGCAAGTTTCCACCGGAGCCGCGGTGCCAGGAGGAGCCGAAACAAAAGTCTCATCCTCCGCATCCTTCCCCATCTTCTTCTTCTTCCTCGTCCTCCGAGTCGCTCAGGAGGACCTCTACAATCAATCGTCAGGCGGAGGATCACCTGGATGAATACCGTCGGCGATTGGATGAGTTTACCAGGAGAATCAACAACCAATCAGAGGAAGAGTATGACACTCGTCCTCCCTACACCCGCCGGATACTGGAGGAGCCCGTACCCTCCAGATTCTGTTTCCCTCAAATAGATCGATATGATGGTACGATGGATCCTCTTGATCATCTCGAGAGCTACAAGGCCATGATGCAGGTCTAGGGCACTACGGACGCTCTTCTATGCAAGGCTTTTCCCGCCACTCTATGGAAAGCCGCCCGTGCTTGGAACACGCGCCTATCCCCTCACAGTATTGATTCCTTTCGGGAGCTGAAAAGGGCCTTTTGGTGCATTTTGATGCTTGCTGACGGATCCTGAGGGTTGCTGACAGCCTCTTCTCTGTACGTCAAAAGGAGGGAGAGTCACTGCGGGATTTCATGGCCCGGTTCAAGACCGCCGCCATCGAAGTCTATCACCTGGACGACGCGGTGGCGACGTTAGCCTTAAAGCGGGGGCTCCTCCCATCCCGCTTCACCTTCTCTCTAGATAAAAAGCCCTCGGGTTCTTACTCTGACCTCCTCCTTTGAGCCCAGAAGTATATTCGTGCGGATGAGGCTGACCTCACCCGCCAAGAGTCCTCGAGAGGATCCAGCCGTAAGCCTACCCGTTCAGAGCCGAGCGGACTGTCTCGCCCCCGGTGGCCCGAGCTGTCTCACCGGTCGGACCGCGAATGTCGAAGCCTCGCCCCTCGGGAGGGCGAGCTTACGCCTCTTCTTGCCTCTCGCTCTCATATCCTTATGGAGATTGAGGGTGAGCTTTACCTCCAGCGACCTCCTCCCATGAAGAAGGGTACCCTCCGGGATAAAAGCCGCTACTATTGCTTCCACCGGGACTACGGCCATGACACTGACAGTTGCTACAATTTGAAGCATGCTATCGAGGAGCTCATCCAACGGGGCTACCTTGGAAATTATGTCCAGAAGGCACCACCTCCACTGCCGGCCCTCATGGGGCCCCCGCCCACTCAGGTGGCTATCGACAATGCCCCTACAGAGTGGACGGTCGGGATGGTATCTTGGGGGACAGCTCCTTCATCCAAGCGGCCGAAGGGGGAGGAGGCGCCAGACAATGTAATTCCTGAGTAGGGGTCAGTGGTTGTTGACAATGTAAATAATGAAGGTGTCGTCATCTCCATGACGATCACCAAGCACCCTGTAAAAAGGATATTAGTTGATAGTGGCAGCTCAGCTGACATCCTTACCTACGACGCATTTGTTCGGATGAGATTATCTCTTGACTCTCTTCAGCCCATGATGGCCCCTCTAGTCGGGTTTACCGGGGATTCAGTAAGGGTTGATGGCGAAGTATCCTTGCCAGCGACGGTCGGAACACCACCGTGCCAAAGCATGGTCATCATGAAGTTTTTGGTCGTACGGGTTCCTCTGGCATACATGCCATCCTCGGATGACCAGGCCTAAATTTGTTGGATGCAGTCATCTCCACCCGACGTTTGCTCATGCAATTCCCCACTAGTGGAGGCGTTAGAGAAATGCAGGGCGAAGTCAGCTCGGTCTTGCCTTGCTATCATGCAGCGTCAAGTCCCCAGGAGGCCGCGTTGGCCTCGGAAGCGCTTGACCCCAGAGAGTCCAGCAAAAGAGGAGAGCTAGCCGAGCGGCTCCTAACCTTCCCCTCAGAGATGACCCGATGAAGATTATGCATGTCGGTGGGCTCCTCCCTTCAGAAGATCGCGACCGTCTCCTTACCTTCCTACGGGCTAACTCGGATATATTCGCCTGGTCGGCATCTGACATGCCAGGCATCCCTCCGGATGTGATCACCCACAAGCTCAATATTGATCCAAAGTGTCGTCCGATCAGTCAAAGGAGGAGAAGCTTCGCTCCCGAACGACAAAAGGCCATTGACGAAGAAGTCAACAAGCTACTCAGCGCCGGTCATATCCGGGAGGCACATTACCCCAGCTGGCTGGCCAATGTGGTCATGGTGCGAAAGGCAAACGGGAGCTGAAGGATCTACATCGACTTCACCGACTTGAACAAGGCATGCCCGAAGGATAGTTTTCCTCTGCCCTGGATCGACTAGCTGGTGGATTCCACCTCCGGCCATAAGCTCCTCAGCTTCATGGATGCCTTCTCTAGATATAATCAAATAAAGATAGACCCTGGTGATGAGGAGCACACGTCTTTCGTGATAGAGAAAGGCATTTACTGCTATAAGGTGATGCCTTTCGGCCTTAAGAATGCAGAGGCGACCTACCAAAGGTTGATGGAGGTTTACGTGGACGATATGTTGACCAAAAGCACCCGCACTTCTGACCACATCTCCAACCTAGAGAAAACTTTTAACAACCTCCGTCGTTTCCAAGTTAAGCTGAATCCTAAAAAATGTGCCTTCGGCGTTACGGTGAGCAAGTTCTCAGGCTTCATGGTAACCCAGCGAAGGATTGAGGCGAACCCTGAGAAGATAAGTGCCATCCTTGATATGAGGCCGCCATCTAGCAAGAAGGAGGTGCAATGGCTTACGAGGAGGGTGGTGGCCCTAAGCCGTTTCCTCTCCAAGTCGGTCGAGCGATGCTTGCCCTTCTTCAAAGCCCTGCGGAAGGTGAATAGCTTCGAATAGATAGTTGTCAAAAGGCCTTCAATGGCTTGAAGGCGTTTCTGTCCTCCCCACCACTCTTGTCGAAGCTAGAAGAAAGAAAGAACATTTTTCTCTACCTTGCCGCCTCCCCGAAGGCTGTTAGCTCTGTTTTGGCGCATCTTGATGGCGACGGGACCCAGAGACCTATGTACTATATGAGCAAGGTGCTTCACGACGCAGAAGTTAGGTACTCCAAGACAGAAAAGATCATCTTTGCCATGATCGTCTCTTCTTGGTGCCTTTGCCTATATTTCCAGGCCCATCCATCATGGTGCTCATGGACCAACCTTTCCGAGCCATCCTGGCTCGACCAGACACCTCAGGCCGACTAGCTAAGTGGGCCATCAAGCTGGGAGAGTTCGATCTCTCCTTTCAGCTCGGCCCGCCTTGAAGTCCCAGGTCCTGGCCGACTTTCTAGTTGAATGCACTTGGGTAGAGGAGCCGACCGAAGAGGCTCCCATGGAGCAGCCCGTTGCCGAGCCAGACAGCGATGGGGAGTCCTGGATCCTCACGTGGACGGCGCTTCGAACTCCCAAGGAATTGGTGCCGGCCTCATTCTTGCGGGCCCAGAGGGAGAGATGGTGGAGTGTGCCCTTCGGTTCCTATTCAAAGCCACTAATAATCAGGCCGAGTATGAGGCCCTGCTAGCAGGGCTAAGGCTCGCTTAGGAGTTTGGAGTGCAACACCTCAGAGCTTTTACTAACTTGCAACTCGTTCGGGCAAATCAACGGAGAGTACGAAATGCATGATCCCATCATGGCCCAGTACTTGGGCAAGGTCCGGCTCTTAGTCTCTACTCTCTTATTTTAGCATCAGCTACATCCCTCAGAGTGAGAATGCCAAGGCCGACACCCTCTCTCGGTTGGCCACTTCTGCCGATGGCTTCACGAGGGATGCCTACATCGAGCACCTAGAAAGGCCCAGTATAGAAGACAAAGAAGAGGTCCTTCCACTGACCCAGGAGCCAACCTGGATGGATCCTTACATCCGGTACCTCATGGACGGCACTCTCCTTGATGATCGTGACAAAGCTAAGCTACTCAAATGGAGAGCCTCCAAATTCACCCACTTGGACGGACGCCTGTACCGGAGATCTTTTTCTTACCCCCTACTCAAGTGTGTAGGACTTGTCGACGCTGATTACATCCTTAGAGAAATTCATGAAGACGTCTGCGGGAATCACCTGGGGGGTAGGTCCTTGGCCCAGAAGGCCCTCCATCAAGGGTATTTCTGGCTTACCATGAGAGACGATGCAGCCAAATTAGTCCAGAAGTGTGACGGCTGCCAGCGCCACACGAATATCCAGCATCAACCTTCAGTCCCTTTAAATCCGCTCTCGGCCCCATGGCCCTTTGCCCAGTGGAGGATGGACATCCTTGGACCATTCCCTCCGGCTTTGGGACAACGGAGGTTCTTGATTGTCGCCATAGACTACTTTACCAAATGGGTTGAGGTTGAGGCGTTGGCCAAAATCACTGAGAACAAAGTCAAAGCCTTCTTCTAGAAGTCAGTAATATGCCGTTTTGGCCTACCACACTCTCGTCACCGACAATGGCTGCCAGTTTTACAACACCATTCAAGACTTTCTACAACGAACTGGGCATCCACCATCGATTCACTTTCGTTGGCCACCCACAAACCAATGGGGAAACCGAGGTCATGAACCGTACCATCCTCAGGGGGCTTAGAACTCGGCTGGATAGATCCAAAGGCCGGTGGGTAGAAGAGCTTCCTAGTGTATTGTGGACCTACCACACAACCCCGAGGGCTCCGACAAGCGAAACCCCTTTTAGTCTAGCCTTGGGTTCGAGGCGGTCATTCCTGTGGAGATCGGATTGTTGAGCCAGTGAGTGGAGTCCTACAGCGAGGAAGATAACTCCGCCCAACTGAGAGCTAATCTCGACTTCATCGATGAAGCACACGATCGGGCATGGTTATGTATAGCAGCTTTTCGCCAGCGAGCTGCCAAGTATTATAATGCCCAAGTTCGTCCCAAAGTGTTTCGTCCTGGAGATCTAGTTTTGAGAAAGGCCTCGGTGTCCAAGCCAATGGAGGGGGGGCAAACTATCTGCCAATTGGGAAGGTCTTTACCGTATTACCGAGGCGCTCTACCAAGGAGCCTACCGAATTAAAGAGCTCAACGGTCGGTCCCTCCCGCATACCTGGAATGCGGACAACCTTCGTCGATATTATCAATGATATATCTCTCTACGTTGTAAGCAATAAAGGACTTCCTTCAACACCATAGCTTTTCCTTCCGTAGACCAGATCTCAGAAAAAGCCTCGCCGGCATCGCGGCCCATGGTACACCACTCGGCCCAGCATGGCGGTGCCCCGAGTAGGTTCAAGACCCTAAGGCTCCGTAACCGGATGAGTCGCCCCTCGTAGCGGTTTCTAAACCCCGAGGTGGTTCAAAAGGACCTCACCGGCATTGCGGCCCATGGGACACCACTCGGCCCCGGCACGGTGGTGCTCCCGAGCAGGTTCAAGACCCTAAGGCTCCGTAACCAGACGAGTCGCCCCTCGCAGCGGTTTCTAAACCCCTGAGGTGGTTCAAAACGACCTCACCGGCATCACGGCCCATGGGACACCACTCGGCCCCGGCACGACGCTACCCCCGAGTAGGTTCAAGACTCTAAGGCTCCGTAACCGGATGAGTCACCCCTCGTAGCAGTTCCTAAACCTCCGAGGTGATCCAAAAGGAACCTGATGACTCTCAACTATCAAGTCACCCTTCAAGATTCAAAATGAACCTGATGACTCTCAGCTCTCAGGTCACCCTCTAAGGTCTAAGAGGCTTCTAATGGCCGCAATTTTGCCCCGGCAGCTCCAAGTCTACCTTAATGGCTAAGGGCCAACTGATTGGTGGGCACCCACTTCCGCCCCGATGCCAGCCTTAGGCTTTCGCTCTGGCCTACTCGGGTCGGCCTCGCCCCGGCCACTCCATCTCGGACTTGGCGCACGAGTCCCCAAAATGGTCCAAGGCCAAAGCTCGTCGGCACTATGACTGAAAGGATGCTACTCAGTTCCATGCCGTCTCCAACGGACTTCGCCTGAATAGCCTTCAGAGTCGACATCCAAGGATGCCTCCTCAAATCTTACAGCCCAATGCTAGTTCAAGCTATTTCGCTGAGTTCACACACAAATGTCTAGAATACTCTCAAAAACCATTCAGAATCACCTAGGTTCTCCCTCACGGCTAGCGGTTGATTGAGTCACTTGGCTGGTCGGGGACCAGATGATTCGAAAGTTTAGTTGGCAATCCGGATTCTTATCGACTCGTTCAAGTTATTGTCAAGAAAGTAGACGAGACACGAAAGGCAATTTAAAGGAAGGATCTTTCTAGCTGTGAGTAGATTGCCTCAGTGAGGACTCTCTAAGTTGTGGGAGAACTCTAAAGGCATTCCTAAACGGCCGTAGCCGGTGCCATGTTACCCCAGCTAATTATGAGCCTATCTAGTGTCACGAGTTTCTACAAACCTATTCGGCTACCCTCATGCCTAAGACCCGCCGTGGCGCCCCCGACATACAAATACTTGCAAGCAGAGAAGAAACAACACATTTGCAAAAGTAACTCCTTTTCATTAAGAACTCTAGAATGATTACAAAATTTGACTTGAGGTTAGTTACAAAAGAAAGGGAAAAATACAAAGTCACAGAAAGCAAAAATTCAAGGCTCGCCTGGCCCCAGCTCCTCTCCGTCCTCTTCCTCCTCCACTGATTCTTCACCAAGACCACCGGGCTAGATCTTCTCAAGGTTGGAGCTGCTGACGTTGAGGGCCGCAGACACCTTTGCCTTGCAAAGTTCGAAGCCCTTCATATAGGCGTCGAAGCTGTCCTCGATGACCTCCTGCTCGAGCTCCACCGAAACCTTAAAATTGGCAATGGCGTTGGTCACTTTGGCCTCAGCCTCCCATATTTGTGCCTCCGTCCTGGCCTCAGCCTTACGAATTCGTGCTTCGGCCCCAGCCTCGGCCTCCCTGGCACGCGCCTCGGCTTCCCAGGCCTGCCTTCTGCCTCCTCGATGCGGGCGCTAGCCTCGTGAGCGTGGGCCACCGCCCCAGTCCGCTCATGGCTCACATCGATCGCTGCTTTCTCTGCCGCGGTGGCCCTTTCCATCGCGGCCCGGACCTCATCCATGGCCGTGTTGGCGCGGCCCTTCGAAAGCTGGAGCTGGCGGGTTAGCTCCTCGATCCTTTTGCTGGCCGACTCCAGCCTGGCTGACGTCAGCGCCAGCTTAGCCTCAGCCGCAGAGGCTCGGTTGCTCTCGACTCTAGCCCGGCTCTCCACTTCCCTCACTCGGCCGCTCAGGTCCTCCTCCCGAGCCTTGGCCTTCTCCTGCTGCCAAGCAAGCCTCTCGGACAGAGCCCGACTCTGCTCCTTATACTTGTTGGCCCTCCCAAGGGTGCGTGTGAGCGCCTCTCCTTTGTGGGTCGCTGTCGCGCGAAGGGCAAAGGCCCCATTGGCCAACTGTACCAAAGAAATTTGTCAGCCTCAAGTCGACCGAGATATGTCAAAAAGAGATTATGATCAAAGGATTATCTGGAGCACATTTACCATCATCATATCAAGGACGACGGCATGAGATTGTCACCCCATCTCCTCGTCGGTCGCCGAAGTCCGCGCCCTTGACAAGAGGGCGGCGGCTCGCGCGGTGTCCTCCATAATAAGGAGCCTGGGCGCCGGCTGCGCTGGCCCTCGTGGATCATCGGGACAAGCTCCCTGGCTCGGCCCTGTGCTCGCAGGGCCTCCTCGCCCCAGCGTTGGAGCTTCTGACAGAAACTACCCCCTCTTCGGCTGTGGGGGGTGCCTTTTCCATCTTCGGCTCAGCGGGAGCCGGAGGGCTTCTGGAAATTACGACCTACCCCGCCTCGGCTAAATCGACGGCGGCAGGGACTTCCTTCTCAGGATCTAACACCACCACGACGGTCTGGGTGGTGGCAGGGATCTCCCCCTCTTCCGTCTCGGCCCCAGCCGGGCCAGGGACCGCCTCCCCAACTAGCACATCCTTGGTCAGCTCTTCGCAGGCGCCTGGGCTGCGAGGACCTCTAGGATCTCGGCCAGCTCGACACGGGCTCCTCTCCATGCCCTCTTGGCTGGCCTCGCCTGCTCGCTGGCCGCCTATTTCTTTTGGCACACAAGGGCCTCAAATTTCTCCACAAGAATCTTCATTGCTGCACAAGAAACGTACATCAGTACCAAAAAAAAAAAAAGAAGAAGAAGAGAGAAGGAGGATAAGGCGATGGATGGCAAAAAGAATAAGGGCAGCGCCCAACCGAGGACGAGAGGAATGGGTTTCTATTTTTACTGACTGCCGGAGCCAGCTCGGCCTCATAAAAGTTCTCCTCGGACAGGAGATCCTTGTAAGAAGGAATCTGGGAGGACAAGAGGTGGCAGTAGAGTTCCCCATCCTTATCGCTCACAGCCGAATTCTCGTTGGAGCTGACGTCCGGTTCCTCCTAGTCAGTCCTCACTCCCTCCATATGGGCGAAAAGGAATCGAGATTTTTACCCCCTAATTTTGGATGGAAGACCTAAAGGAAGGGCCCTACCCGGCCTAGCTGTAAAAACCCACAAAGCTTCCTCGCCCTGGCGGCGGAGCTTATAGAAAGCTCGGAATAGAGACAAACTGGCCGTGGAACCCTAAAAATGACAAAGGATGACGAAGGCATAGAAGATCTGAATCGAGTTCAGAGTCAATTGTGCCGGCACTAACCTATACCTATTCAAAAGGTTCAGGAAAAAGGAATGGAAAGGAAGCCGCAGCCCGCACCAAAAGAACTCTTCATATAGAGCGACCCAACCCGAAAGGATGGAGGTCACTCTATCTTCAGGTCCCGATGTGGACAGACGGATGAAATCAGGAGCCCTATACATGACCCTAAGGGCTTCTACTTCTTTGGGGGTCATGGTGGAAGCTATCCCTCCTGGCCCCGCCGAGTCAAGGCTAACTATCAGAGGAGATGCCAAACGATGGGAAGAAATGGGAACGGCTCTCACCGGGGGTTGGTCGCTCGCCCCCGGCCGGTCGCGAATCGTGACCCCGCCTAACGGCCGGGGAAATTGGCTAATAGTCGAGGTGTGGTCCTCACCGGGGGAAGGAGACGACTCTATTACTAGCCTCTTACCCTTCCTAATGGTCCTACGGTCCATGGGTCAAGGGTGAAGGATAAAAAATGAAGACTAACCTAAAAGTTGGGAAGAAGACGAAGGTTGGAGGTCTCGGTTTGCAGGGAAGCTTAATGAGGAAGAAGGCAGGAAGCAATTGCAATGTAAATCTCTCCCCCGAGCCCGTGGAGCACCTTTTATACCCCAATTTCAAATCGCATCACTCGAGAATGCACCGCGTGGTCTTCACCCATTGCGTCGGGTTCTCAGGTGCCGGCCATTTCTCCCACGCTCGAGGCATGCTACTTCAGTTTCGCCGAGAGGCAGGATCTTCGGTCAATAGCGCTGCTTGGAAAGCGGGGAGGCAATGATGGCGCCTACCTTTCTCCCATCGAGACAACCGGAGGCAATGTCAGCGCCTACCTGCCACATGATTACGGAAGATTTTCAAAGCGACATCGTCTCAGGAAGGCGCGCCGATTCACCAAACCATTGAAGGTGCCCGTAACTGGTCATCAATTTTTGAATTCTCGCGCCCCTTTCGCCCAAAGGACAGCTGACGTATGGCCCTTCGCGCTTAGGAGCGGGGGGCATCTGATGTGGCTAATGATGTAACTAATAAAGCCACAGGAGTAATCATGGCAAAATCAACCACGTGGTGCAAACACATCCCGTCGGCCTCGGCATCTCCAAGGTAGCCAAGGCAGCCCCGACCTCTTCATGTCGGCCCCGTCCTCCCCGACGTCTCCAAGGTAGCCGAGGCGGCCCCAACCTCTCTAGGTAGGCCCCATCCGCCCCAGCATCTCCAAAGTAGCCGAGGCAGCCCCGACCTCTTCAGGTCAGCCCCGTCCACCTCGGCGTCTCCAAGGTAGCCGAGGTGGCCCCGACCTCTCCAGGTCAGCCCCATCCGCCCCGGCGTCTCCAAGGTAGACGAGGTGGCCCCAATCTCTCCAGGTCGGCCCTGTCTGCCCCGACATCTCCGAATTAGCCAAGGCGGCCCCGACCTCTTCAGGTCGGCCCTGTCTGCCCCGATGTCTCCAACGTAGCCGAGACGGCCCCGACCTCTCCAGGTCGGCCCCATCCGCCCTGGCATCTCCAAGGTAGCCAAGGCAGCCTTGATCTTCAGGTCGGCCTCGTATGCCCCAATGTCTCTGAATCAGCCAAGGCGGTCCTGACCTCTTCAGGTCAGCCCCGACCACCTCGATGTCTCTAAGGTAGCCGAGACAGCCCCGACCTCTCTAGGTCAGCCCCGTCTGCCCCGGCATCTCCAAGGTAGCCGAGGTGGCCCCGATCTCTTCAGGTTGGCCCGTCTGCCCCGACATCTCCGAATCAGC
This sequence comes from Calamus simplicifolius, assembly GCA_900491605.1. NCBI lineage: Eukaryota > Viridiplantae > Streptophyta > Magnoliopsida > Arecales > Arecaceae > Calamus > Calamus simplicifolius. The sequence continues at coordinate 712,688 of UESW01004073.1, read as the reverse complement.
CGAGGCAGCCCCGACCTTCTTAGGTTGGCCCCATGTCTGCCAGAATCATCAACTTTCTGACCGGCACAGCCTGATGCAATCAGGTTCGCCTACTGCAGGATCATGCTGTCGATGGGACCAGGCCCACCTACCAACTGACTCCGTCGTCTGATGGCACTTGGCCCACCAACCGCCGGCTTTCCTCTTCAATGGGACATGACTCACCAATCAGTCCTAAATTCACATAACCCCCACGTATCCCACGGACATCTCTCCCTCATGGAATGTCATGCAGCTAATCCCCATGCAGGTCCCAACTGCCTATAAAAAGGGTAAGTCTATGATAGATTCAGGTATGTGAACATAAGCCCCCTCTTGTTCCATTATCCTAGAGAAACTCCGTCTCTAGAGCTTTCTCTGCCTTAAAGAGCTCTCTCGAGCTCCTCTTCAGCTGTGACCTTGATCGCTGACATGAGCATCGGAGGGTCCCCACCGAAGTACCCCTTTGATCTTGGGACTTCTTGCAGGTCATCCGGCTAGGAGAAAATCTCTTCGGTGACCAGATCAATCTTACCGACGTTCAACACTGGTGATCGGGCGTCATCAACCTCCATCCTTCCCAGTCGGGTCGCTCTGTACGAAGAGTTCTTTCGGTGCGGGCTGCGGCTTCCTTTCCATTCCTTTTTTCTGAACCTTCTGAATAGGTATAGGTTAGTGCCGGTGCAGTTGACTCCGAACTCGATTCGGATCTTCTGCGCCTTCATCATCCTTTGTCATTTTCAGGGTTCCGCGACCAGTTTGTCTCTATTCCGAGCTTTCTATAAGCTCCGCCGCCAGGGTGAGGGAGCCTGGTGGGTTTTTACCGCTAGGCCGGGTAGGGCCCTTCCTTTAGGTCTTCCATCCAAAATTAGGGGGTGGAAATCTTGATTTCTTTTCGCCCATGTGGAGGGAGTGAGGACCGACTAGGGGGAACTGAATGTCAGCTCCAACAAGAATTCGACTGTGAGCGATAAGGACGGGGAACTCTACCGCCACCTCTCATCCTCCCAGATTCCTTCTTACAAGGATCTCCTATCCGAGGAGAACTTGTATGAGGCCGAGCTGGCCCCGGCAGTCGATGAGCATAGAAACCCATTCCTCTCACCCTCGGTTGGGCACTGCCCTTATTCTTTTTGTCATCCATCGCCTTATCCTCCTTCTCTCTTCTTCTTCTTCTTGTTTTTTTTTTTTTGGTACTGATGTATGTTTCTTGTGTAGCAATAAAGATTCCTGGGGAGAAATTCGAGGCCCTTGCACGCCAAAAGAAATGGGCGGCCGGCGAGCAGGCGAGGCCAACCAAGAGGGCACGGAGAGGAGCCCATGTTGAGCCGGCCGAGATCCCAGAGGTCCCCACAACCTAGGTGCCTGCAGAAGAGCCGGCCAAGGACGTGCCAACTAGGGAGGCGGTCCCTGGCCTGGCCTGGGCCAAGACGGAAGAGGGGGAGATCCCTGCCACCACCCAGGCTGTTGTGGTGGTGTTAGATCCTGAGGAGGAAGTCTCTGTCGTCGCCGATTTAGCCGAGGCGGGGTAGGCTGTAATTTCCAGAAGCCCTCCAGCTCCCATCGAGCCGAAGACGGAAAAGGCGCTCCCCACAGCCAGAGAGGGGGTAGTTTCTATCAGAAGCTCCAACACTAGGGCGAGGAGGCCTCGCAAGCACAGGGCCAAGCGGGGGAGCTCGTCCGGCTATCCGCACATCGCCCGAATCGGCAGTCGGCCAACGATGCACTTGGAGGGCCAGCGCGGCCGGCGCCCAAGCTCCTTACTATGGAGGATGTCGCGCGAGCCGCCGCCCTTCTGTCAAGGGCGCGGACTTTGGCGACCGACGAGGAGATGGGGCAATAATCCCATGCTGCCGTCCTTGATATGGTGATGGTAAATGTGCTCCAGGTAATCCTTCGATCGTAATATCTTTTTGATATATCTCGGTCAACCTGAGGCTAATGAATTTCTTTGGTACAGTTGGCCAATTGAGCCTTTGCCCTTCGCGCGGCAGCGACCCACACAGGAGAGGCGCTTGCACGCACCCTTGGACGGGCTGACAAGTATAAGGAGTAGAGTCGGGTGTTGTCCGAGAGGCTTGCTCGGCAGTAGGAGGAGGCCAAGGCTTGGGAGGAGGACCTGAGCGGCCGAGTGAGGGAAGTGGAGAGCCGAGCCGAAGTCAAGAGCAACCAAGCCTCCGCAGCCGAGGCTAAGTTGGCACTGATGTCAGCCAACAAAAGGATCGAGGAGCTGACCCGCCAGCTCCAGCTGTCGGAGGGCTGCGCTAACACGGCCATGGATGAGGTTCGGGCTGCGATGGAAAGGGAGCCACGATAGAGAGAGCGGCGGTCGATGCAAGCCATGAATGGGCCGAGATGGTGGCCCACACTCACGAGGCTAGTGCCCGTGCCGAGGAGGCAGAAGGCAGGGCCTGGGAAGCCGAGGCGCATGCCAGGGAGGCCAAGGCCGGGCCAAAGCACGAATCCATTAGGCCAATGCCAGGGCGGAGGCACAAATCCGGGAGGCTGAGTTCAAAGTGACCAACGCCATTGCCAATTTTACAGTTTCGGCGGAGTTTGAGCAGGATGTCACTGAGGCCAGCTTCGACGCCTATATGAAGGGCTTCAAACTTTGCAAGGTGAAGGTGTCCGTGGCCTCAACGTCAGCAACTCCGACCTTGAGAAGATCTAGCCCGGGGTCTTGGTGAAGAATCAGCGGAGGAGGAAGAGGACGGAGAGGAGCCGGGGCCGGGCGAGCCTTGAATTTTTGCTTTCTGCGACTTTGTATTTTTCCCTTTCTTTTTGTAACTGACCTCAAGTCAGATTTTGCAATCATTCTAGAGTTCTTAATGAAAAGGAGTTACTTTTGCAAATGTCATGTTTCTTCTCTGCTTGCGAGTATTATGTATGTCGGGGGCGCCACGGCGGGTCTTAGGCATGAGGGTAGCCGAATAGGTTTGTAGAAACTCGCGCCGCTAGATAGGCTCATAATTAGCCGGGGTAACATGGCGCTAGCTACGGCCATTTAGGAATGCCTTTGGAGTTCTCACACAACTTAGAGAGTCCTCACTAAGGCAATCTACTCATAGCTAGAAAGATCCTACCTTTAAATTGCCTTCCGTGTCTCGTCTACTTCCTTGACAATAACTTGAACGAGTCGACAAGAATCCGGATTGCCAACTAAACTTTCGAATCATTGGTCCCCGACTAGCCAAGTGACTCAATCAACCGCTGGCCGTGAGGGAGAACCCAGGTGATTCTGAATGGTTTTGAGAGTATTCTAGACATTTGCGTGTGAACTTAGCGAAACAGCTTGAACAGGCATTGGGCTGTAAGATTTGAGGAGGCATCCTTGGAGGCCGACTCTGAAGGCTATTCAGGCGAAGTCCGTTAGGAACTGAGTAGAGTCTTTCAGTCATAGTGCCGACGAGCTTTGGCCTTGGCCCGTCTTGGGGACTCGCATGCCAAGTCTGAGATGGAGTGGCTGGGGCGAGGCCGACCCGAATAGGCAGGGGCGAAAGCCTAAGGCTGGCATTGGGGCGGAAGCGGGTGCCCACCAATCAGTTGGCCCTTAGCCATTAAGGTAGACTTGGAGCTACCGGGGCAAAATTGCGGCCATCAGAAGCCTCTTAGACTCTGGAGGGTGCCTGAGAGCTGAGAGTTATCAGGTTCCTTTGAATCACGAAGGGTGACCTGAGAGTTGAGAGTCATCAGGTTCATTTTGAACACCGAAGGGTGACATGAGAGTTGAGAGTCATCAGGTTCCTTTTGAACCCCGAAGGGTGACCTGAGATTTAAGAGTCATCATGTTCCTTTTGAACCGCCTCGGGGGTCTAGGAACCGCTGCGAGGAGTGACTCATCTGGTTACGGAGCCTTAGGGTCTTGAACCTACTCAGGGGCAGTGTCGTACTGGGGCCGAGTGGTGTCCCATGGGCTGCGATGCCGGCGAGGTCCTTTTGAACCACCTCAGGGGTTTAGGAACCGCTGCGAGGGGCGATTCATTCGGTTACGGAGCCTTAGGGTCTTGAACCTACTCAGGAGCACCGCCGTACCGGGATCGAGTGATGTCCTATGGGCCGCGATGCCGGCGAGGTCCTTTTGAACCACCTCGGGGGTTTAGGAATCGCTGCAAGGGGTGACTCGTCCGATTACAGAGCCTTAAGGTCTTGAACCTACTTGAGGGCACCGCCGTGCCGGGGCCGAGTGGTGTCCCATGGGTTGCGATGCCGGCGAGGTCATTTTGAACTGTCTCGAGGGTTTAGGAACCGCTGCGAGGGATGACTCATCCAGTTATGGAGCCTTAGGGTCTTGAACCTACTCCGGGGTAGCGCCGTGCCAGGGCCAAGTGGTGTCCCATGGGCCGCAATGCCGGTAAGGTCCTTTTGAACCATCTCGGAGGTTTAGGAACCGCTGCGAGGGGCGACTTGTCCGGTTACAGAGCCTTAGGGTCTTGAACCTACTCGGGCACTGCCGTGCTGGGGCCGAGTGGTATCCCATGGGACGCGATGCCGTCGAGGTCCTTTTGAACCGCCTCGGGGGTTTAGGAACCGCTGCAAGGGGTGACTCATCCGGTTACGAAGCCTTAGGGTCTTGAACCTACTTGGAGGCACCGTTGTGCCGAGGCCAAGTGGTGTCCCATGGGCCACGATGCCGACGAGGTCCTTTTCTGAGACCTGATCTACGGAAGGAACGGCTATGGTGTTGAAGGAGGTCCTTTATTGCTCACAATGTATAGGGATACATCATTGATAATATCGATGAAGGTTGTCTGCATTCTAGGTATGCAGGAGGGGCCGACCATTGAGCTCTTTAATTTGGTATGCTTCTTGGTGGAGCGCCTCGGCAATACGGTAAGGACCTTCCCAATTGGCGGATAGTTTACCCCCCTCCGTTGGCTTGGACATTGAGGCCTTTCTCAAAACCAGATCTCCAGGATGAAACACTTTGGGATGGACCCGGGCATTATAATACTTGGCGGCTCGCTGGCGAAAAGCTGCCATACGTAACCATGCCCAATCGTGTGCTTCATCGATGAAGTCGAGATTAGCTCTCAGTTGGGCGGAGTTGTCTTCCTCGCTGTAGGACTCCACTCGCGGTCTCGACAATCCGATCTCCATAGGAATGACTGCCTCAAACCCGAAGGCTAGACTAAAAGGGGTTTCTCTTGTCGGAAACCTCGGGGTTGTGTGGTAGGCCCATAATACGCTAGGAAGCTATTCTACCCACCAGCCTTTGGATCCGTCCAGCCAAGTTCTGAGCCCCCTGAGGATGGTACGGTTCATGACCTCAGCCTCCCCGTTGGTTTGCGGGTGGCCGACGGAAGTGAATCGATGGTGGATGCCTAGTTCATTGCAGAAAGTCTTGAATATGGCGTTGTCGAACTGGCGGCCATTGTCAGTGACGAGAGTGTTAGGTAGGCCGAAATGGCATATTACTGACTTCAAGAAGAAGGCTTTGACTTTGTTCTCAGTGATTTTGGCCAACGCCTCAACCTTAACCCATTTGGTAAAGTAGTCTATGGCGACAATCAGTAACCTCCGTTGTCCTGAAGCCGGGGGGAATGGTCCAAGGATGTCCATCCCCCACTGAAAAAAGGGCCATGGGGCCGAGAGCGGATTTAAAGGGACAGAAGGTTGATGCTGGATATTCGCGTGGCGCTGGCAGCCGTCATACTTCTGGACTAATTTGAACACATCGTCCCTCATGGTAAGCCAGAAATACCCTTGACGAAGGGCCTTCTGGGCCAAGGACCTGCGCCCTAGGTGATTCCCGCAGACACCTTCATGAATTTCTGTGAGGATGTAATCGGCATCGACAAGTCCTACACACATGAGCTGGAGGTAAGAAAAAGATCTCCGGTACAGGCGTCCATCCAAAAGGGTGAATTTGGAGGCTCTCCATTTGAGTAGGCTTAGCTTCGTCATGATCATCAGGGAGAGTGTCGTCCATGAGGTACCGGATGTAAGGATCTATCCAGGTTGGCTCCTGGGTTAGTAGAAGGACTTCTTCTTTGTCTTCTATACTGGGCCTTTCTAGGTGCTCGATGTAGGCTTCCCTCATGAAGCCATCAGCGGAAGTGGCCAACCGAGAGAGGGTGTCGACCTTGGCATTCTCACTCTGAGGGATGTAGCTGATGCTAAAATAAGAGAGTGGAGAGACTAAGAGCCGGACCTTGCCCAAGTACTGGGCCATGATGGGATCACGCGCTTCATACTCTCCGTTGATTTGCCCGTAGACAAGTTGCGAGTCAGTAAAAGCTCTGAGGCATTGTACTCCAAACTCCTGAGCGAGCCTTAGCCCTGCTAGCAGGGCCTCGTACTCGACCTGATTATTAGTGGCTTTGAATAGGAACCAAAGGGCACACTCCACTGTCTCTCCCTCTGGGCCCGCAAGAATGAGGCCGGCACCACTTCCTTGGGAGTTCGAGGCACCGTCCATGTGAAGGATCCAGGACTCCCTATCGTTGTCTGGCTCGGCAACGGGCTGTTCCACGGGAGCCTCTTTGGTCGGCTCCTCTGCCCAAGTGCATTCAACTAGAAAGTCGGCCAGGACCTAGGACTTCAGGGTGGGCCGAGCTTGAAAGAAGAGATCGAACTCTTTCAGCTTGATGGCCCACTTAGCTAGTTGGCATGAGGTGTCTAGTCGAGCCAGGATGGCTCGGAGAGGTTGGTCCGTGAGCACCACGATAGGATGGGCCTGAAAATATGGGCGGAGGCGCCGAGCAGAGACGATCATGGCAAAGACAATCTTTTCTATCTTGGAGTACCTAACTTCTACGTCGTGAAGCACCTTTTTCATATAGTACACAGGTCTCTTGGTCCCGTCGCCGTTAAGATGCACCAAAACAGAGCTAACGGCCTCTGGGGAGCAGCAAGGTAGAGAAAAAGGTTCTCTCCATCTTATGGCTTTGACAAGAGTGGCGGGGAGGACAGGAACGCCTTCAAGCCGTCGAAGGCCTTTTGACAACTATCCGTCCATTCGAAGTTATTCACCTTTCGCAGGGCCTTGAAGAAGGGCAAGCATCACTCGGCCGACTTGAAGAGGAAATGACTTAGGGCTGCCACCCTCCCCGTAAGCCGTTGCACCTCCTTCTTGCTAGATGGCGGCCTCATATCGAGGATGGCGCTTATCTTCTTGGGGTTCGCCTCAATCCCTCGCTAGGTTACCATGAAGCCTAAGAACTTGCCTGCTGTAACGCCGAAGGCACATTTTTTAGGATTCAGCTTAACTTAAAAATGGCGGAGGTTGTTGAAAGTTTCCTCTAGGTCGGAGACGTGGTCGGAATCGCCGGTGCTTATGGTCAACATATCGTCCACGTAAACCTTCATATTCTGGCCTAGTTGATCTTGGAAGACTTTGTTCATCAACCTTTGGTAGGTCGCCTCTGCATTCTTAAGGCCGAAGGGCATCACCTTATAGCAGTAAATGCCTTTCTCTGTCATGAAAGACGTGTGCTCCTCATCACCAGGGTCCATCTTTATTTGATTATATCCAGAGAAGGCATTAATGAAGCTGAGGAGCTCATGGCCGAAGGTGGAATCCACCAGCTGGTCGATCTGAGGCAGAGGAAAACTATCATTCGGGCATGCCTTGTTCAAGTCGGTAAAGTCGATGCAGATCCTTCAGCTCCCATTCGCCTTTCACATCATGACCACATTGGCTAGCCAGTTGGGGTAATGTGCCTCCCGGATATGACCGGCGTTGAGTAGCTTGTTGACTTCTTCGTCAATGGCCTCTTGTCGTTCGGGAGCAAAGCTTCTCTTCCTTTGACAGACCGGACGACACTTTGGGTCAATATTGAGCTTGTGGATGATCACCTCTGGAGGGATGCCTGGCATGTCGGATGCCGATCAGACAAATATATCCGAGTTAGCCTGTAGGAACGTAAGGAGTGATCGCGATCTTCTGAAGGGAGGAGCCCGCCGACATGCACAGTCTTCGTCAGGTCATCTCCAAGGGGGAAGGTTAGGAGCCGCTCGGTCGGCTCTGCTCCTTTGCTGGACTCTCTGGGGTCAGGCGCTTCCGAGACTGACGCAGCCTTCTAGGGACTTGACAATGCGTGATAGCAAGGCAAGACCGAGCTGACTTCGCCCTGCATTTCTTCGATTCCTCCACTAGTGGAAAACTGCATAAGCAAACATTGGGTGGAGATGACTGCATCCAATAAATTTAGGTCTGGTCATTCGAGGATGGCATTGTATGCCAGAGGAACCCATACGACCAAAAACTTCATGATGACCGTGCTTTGGCACATCGGTGTTCCGGCCGTCACTGGCAAGGATACTTCGCCCTTGACCCTTACTGAATCCCTGGTAAACCCGACTAGAGGGGCCGCCACGGGCTAAAGAGAGTCAAGAGATAATCCCATCCGAACAAATGCGTTGTAGGTAAAGATGTCAGCTGAGCTGCCACTATCAACTAATATCCTTTTTATAGGGTGCTTGGCGATCGTCATGGAGACGACGATGCCTTCATTATTTACATTGTCAACAACTGCTGACCCCCGCCCAGGAATTATATTGTCTGGCGCCTCCTGCCCCCTCGGCCGCTTGGATGAAGGAGCTGCCCTCCAAGATACCATCCCGACCGTCCACTCCGTGTGGGCATTGTCGATAGCCGCCTGAGCGGGCGGGGGCCCCATGAGGGCCGGCAGTGGTGGTGGTGCCTTCTGGACATACTTTCCAAGGTAGCCCCGTTGGATGAGCTCCTCGATAGCACGCTTCAAATTGTAGCAACTATCGGTGTCATGGCCATAGTCTCGGTGGAAGCGATAGTAGTGGCTTTTGTCCTGGGGGGTGCCCTTCTTCATGGGAGGAGGTTGCTGAAGGTAAGGCTCGTCCTCAATCTCCATAAGGATGTGAGAGTGAGAGGCAAGAAGAGGTGTAAGCTCGCCTCCCGAGGGGCGAGGCTTCGACGTTCGCGGTCCGACCGGCGAGACAGCTCGGGCCGCCGGGGGTGAGACGGTCCGCTCAGCTCTGAATGGGCAAGCTTAGAGCTGGATCCTCCCGAGGACTCTCGATGGGTGAGGTCGGCCTCATCCGCACGAATGTATTTCTAGACTCGGAGGAGGAGGTCGGAGTAGGAGCCCGGGGGCTTTTTATCCAGAGAGAAGGTGAAGCGGGATGGGAGGAGCCCCCGCTTGAGGGCTAACGTCGCCACCGCATCGTCCAGGTGATAGACTTCGAGGGCGGCGATCTTCAACCGGGCCACAAAATCCTGCAGTGACTCCCCCTCCTTCTGACGTACGGAGAAGAGGCTGTCAGCAACCCTCAGGATCCATCGGCAAGTATCAAAATGTGCCAAAAAGACCCTTTTCAGTTCTTGAAAGGAATCGATGCTGTGAGGGGATAGGCGCGTATGCCAAGCATGGGCAGCTTTCCGTAGAGTGGTAGAGAAAGCCTTGCATAGAAGAGCGTCTGTAGCGCTCTGGACCTGCATCATGGCCTTGTAGCTCTCGAGATGATTGAGATGATCCATTATACCATCATACAGATCTATTTGAGGGAAACAAAATCAAGAGGGTACGAGCTCCTCCAGTATCTGGCGGGTGTAGGGAGGATGAGTGTCATACTCTTCCTCCGGTTGGTTGTTGATTCTCCTGGTAAGCTCGTCCAATCACCGACGGTATTCATCCAGGCGATCCTCCGCCTGGCAATTGATTGTAGGGGTCATCCTGAGTGACTCGGAGGACAAGGAAGAAGAAGAAGATGGGGAAGGATGCGGAGGATGAGACTTTCGTTTTGGCTCCTCCTGGCACCGCAGCTCTGGTGGAAGCTTTCTCTGGCCACAATCGAGGGATCGTGGCCGTTTGAGGGGCTCACGACAGGGCTTCCTAGGGGAAGCCTGGCGACGACCAGCCTCTCTCTGAGGAGAGCCTCCCCTTGCATATTGTTGACTTGCAGAGGGAGCGGTCTGATGCTGGGTGACCATGGACTGTTGCTGCTGAAGTCCGTGGACCATGGCGGTGAGAGTTTGGACCTGTTGGGTAAGGGCCGCTAGCTGCTCAGCTGGGGCAGCTACGTCTGGTGGCGGGCAGGCAACAGGGGGATCGGCAGTTGGGAGGTTGGCCTCCTGTTGCCTAGCTGGTGGGGGATGCCCCCCAGGGCAACTAATAGAAGCATCCTGAGCCCGCGTCATCACCATTGCTGATAGAGGGAGAATGAAGACTATTGCTGGGTTCGTATCTTCCTAACTTACGCACCCCCTTCCTGATGATGCCTGATCACCAGTGTTGAATGTTGGGAAGATTGATCTGGTCACCCAAGAGATTTTCGCCCAGCCGGATGACTTGCAAGAAGTCCCAAGACCGGAAGGGTTCTCCCGTGGGAACCCTTCGACGCCCAAGTCAGCGATCGAGGTCACAGCTGAAGAGGAGCTCAAGAGAGCTCTTTAAGGCAGAGAAAGCTCTGGAGACGGAGTTTCTCTGGGATAATGGAACAAGAGGGGGCTTATGTTCGCATACCTGAATCTCTTGCAGACTTACCCTTTTTATAGGCAGTTGGGACCTGCATGGGGATTAACCACGTGACATTCCGTGAGGGGGAGATATCTATGGGACACGTGGGGGTTACGTGAATTTAGGGCTGATTGGTGGGTTTCGTTCCATCGGAGAGGGAAGCCGACGGTTGGTAGGCCAAGTCCCATCAGACGATAGAGTCAGCCGGTAGGTGGGCCTGGTCCCATCGACAGCGTAGTCCTGCGGTAGGCGTGCCTGATTGCGTCAGGCTACGCTGGTCAAAAAGTTGATGATTCTGGCAGACATGGGGCCGACATGAGGAGGTCGGGGCCGCCTTGGCTGATTCAGAGATGTCAGGGTGGACGAGGCCGACCTGGAGAGATCGGAGCCGCCACGGATACCTTGGAGATGCCGGGGCGGATGGGGCCAACCTAGAGAGGTCGAGGCCGCCTCGACTACCTTGGAGACATCGGGGCAGACGGGGCCGACCTGAAGAGGTCGAGGCCGCCTCGACTGATTCGGAGACGTCGGGGCGGACGGGGCTGACCTGGAGAGATCGGGGCCGCCTCGGCTACCTTGGAGACGCCGGGACGGACTGGGCCGACCTGGAGAGGTTGGGGCCACCTCGGCTACCTTGGAAACGTTGGGGCGGACGGGGCCGACCTAAAGAGGTCGGGGCTGCCTCGGCTGATTCGGAGACGTCGGGGCGGACGGGGCCGACCTGAAGAGATCGGGGCCGCCTCGGCTACCTTGGAGACGCCGGGGCGGACGGAGCCGACCTGGAGAGGTCGGGGCCGCCTCGGCTACCTTGGAGACGTCAGGGTGGATGGGGTCGACCTGAAGAGGTCGGGGCCGCCTCGGCTGATTCGGAGACGTCGGGACGGATGGGGCCGACGTAGAGAGATCGGGGCCGCCTCGGCTACCTTGGAGACGCCGAGGCGGACGGGGCCGACCTGAAGAAGTCGGGGCCGCCTCGGTTACCTTGGAGACGCCGGGGCGAATGGGGTCGACCTGAATAGGTCGGGGCCGCCTCGGCTACCTTGGTAACGCCGGGGCAGATGGGGCAGACCTGCCGCCTCGGCTACTTTGGAGACGTCGGGGCTGACGGGATATGTTTGCACTACATGATTGATTTTGTCATAATTATCCATGTGACTTTATTAGTTACATCGTTAGCCGCATCACTCACCATTTTCAACAGTCTAGCTTTGACTCCATCTTTTGCTGTTGAACCATAAACTCAGCCATTTGAGGTGCCTTACCAGCGATGGTGCGGTGCTTTTAGGAATTTGCAGTAACTAACAGTGTTTCAAGTGGCCTGAAAATTGGAACTGAAGTAGACCGTTGATTTGTGGAGGTTAATCCTCTGTTCCAATGCAAAACAGTAACTTGTGAGCATTTGAGGAATATTGTGCGTTTGAGGTCTAGATTGGTGTTCATGTTCTTCGTCTAAATTATTCTCAAAAAAGGGAGCAAATAACTTTATTGAGAGAAAAACTGTCGTCAGTTCGAAATTATATAATCCACCATCTTTTAGTCTTAATTGGTTATCAACTTGTCATTGGCCATCTTTATTGGTCAGGATCAAAAAGGAGGATTGACTTGTCTATTCCTAAAGGAGTTGAGTGAATATAAGTAATTTTAAAAGTTTACTTGATTGTAAGTGTATTGTCATTGGGTTGCATGAATCCTATGATGAAGATTTTTGATATATGATGGCGATTCTCACTATATAATTTTATGAATATTCATGAGAATAATAAAGATTCTTGATATATAATGACAATTCTCAAGATATGATTTAATAAATATTCTCAAAATTATCATTATATCTCAAGAATCTTCATTAGATCCTCCTCTTAAAAATTATGGATTTGAGTTCTCTAAATCCATTTTTTTCTTTTTCGAATGATATTTTGGATCATATTGATCATTTGATACATACTACAAGTTTTTATTACAGAAAAGAATACTTGGATGTTACATAGAAATAAGGATGTTTGTTGTTGACTTTTGTGTTTGCAAGTAAACCCTGAGCAATTTTCTATAGAAAACCACAAACCCAAGAACCTATAATAGGAAGAAGACTATTTATGCTATTCTTGAGGGAAAAAAATTCCTAAAAAAGACTATTTATGCTGTCGTTTTTTCCTTTTTTTTTTTTTCTTTTCTCGAGCTCGTGTTATTGGTCCTGTACACTTAGGTAGTATTTGAAATAAGGGATAAGAGGGGATATCCTGGATATCTCCTCTTATTTCCAAAAGCCATAACTATAAGGAATAGCAAGGAATAAAGTTAACCAAAGGGATAATCCATGGTTAACCATGGGATATCCCCTCAATTTATTTCTTAGAAAATGCAGGAATAGCTGGTTATCCCTCCAAATAAGAGTAAAAAAAGGTTATCCTATGAATTTACCTTTTTACATTTGATATGATCAATGGGATAGCCAAGGAATATCCTTAAGAATAACCAGGGGATAAACTCTATCACATACACTTATCCATGGATAATATTTTTTCTATCAAACGCTACCTTAGAAGATATATAGTGGGTTTGAGGCTGGTTCAACTAATTTAGGCTTTTAAGGAGACCGATTGGGTGGTCACTCTATTCTACCTACACACGTCTTAAAACGTACACATTAGTACTAATAAATATTAAGCCTCATATTAGTTATGTAATGGAGAAGTCTTAGGTACTTATACAAGGATAAAGAACCTACGCAACAACTTTTTGTTTAGTTTTTTTGAGGAAGGTCTTATATTGTTACATCTGTTATTTTACACAAATAACTAATTTTGACTGGCATTTTGGGTGAGATCATTGGTTGTGACATAAAACCTACATTTAGCTACCTCTTTTAACTACTACTTTGAACTTTTGAGAGAACATACTTTAGTTGGTCAAGATTGTTGGGTCAATTTACTTTTAATGTGGTGCAGGTGGTGTCGTTGTCCAAAGATCTAGTTGTTGAAGTGATGGATCTGTTTGGGATTAGAAAAAATCATAATTCAAAATGAATCATCTCCTGATCATTCAATTAATGGGAATGCAGCTGGTTTGTTATAGCATCATTTACATTCTTCCTGTAAATATTATTTTTTATATTTCTCATTCGTATTTTGATCTAGAAATCTTTTATAACAATAGGTTTACATTAGAGATATGCTCTTAATCCCTATCATTTTGTTCTAGTTATACATGAGCTTACTAAACATAATTAGGATAATATTTTATGGTATATGTTATTTGCAGATGATATAGTACTAGTAACTAATATTAAGGCCAGTGTTAATCAAAAGTTAGAATTATGGTGAAATATATTAGAATCATATTAGAATCTAAAAATTTTAAGTTAACTAGGATAAAGACAGAATATGTGGCATGCAATTTTAGTATAATTGTTAATAAAGATGAATGCAGAATAAAAATTGGAGATCATGAAGTTACTAAAAATGATCATCTTTAGCATTTAGGATCGATTATTTATAAAGAAAAAAAATTGAGAGTGATATTGTTTATAAGATTAAAGCATGTTAGATAACATGAAGAAATGAAAATGAAATATTATGTGATCGTAGAGTATCTGTCAAGTTGAAGAAAAAATTTTATATGATAGTGTAACAAAACGGGCCCGTTTCGTTACAAGAAAGCAAGACGGACAAAGTCCATGCCAACTTGGGCCACTACAGTCCAAAAAGGGATCCAATTGGTACTTGTCCATCTCACTTAACTGGTTATAAATCATATAATCAATTCCTAATTTTTTAATGTGGGACTATTGGAAGGGGCACATAATCTACCCCCTTACAGAGGCGACGTCCTCGTTGCCAGGGGTAATTGATCACAACCACCAGACAGGCAGAATTCTAGAGGTGGCCCCCACAGATTCAAGAGGTGGCTTCCATCCTCCATGGATGTAGCACTTTGCCCTGTGTAGCACTTAGCTCCTGCACTTCCGACTGGTGCGTGGCTTTGATACCATATTATAACGACTCGAGCCCACAGGCCCGTTTCGTTACAAGAAAGCAAAACGGACAAGGTCTATACCAACTTGGGCTACCACAGCCCAAAAAGGGATCCAATTGGTACTTATCCATCTCACTTAACTGGTTATAAACCATACAATCAATTTCTAATTTTTCGATGTGGGACTATTGGGAGGAGCATCACATATAGTCATAAGACCCATTATACTTTATGGTATGGAATGCTAGATAGTCAGAAAAATATATGCACATAAAATGAACGTGGCAAAAATGAGAATATTGAAACGGATATATGATAATATAAGAAAAGATAGGATAAGAAATGAAATCATTCGTAAAAAGATAAAGGTAGCTCCAATCGAGGATAAATAAGGAAAGAACGACTTAAATGATTTGAATATATGCAATATAAACATAAAGATGCTTATGTGTGAAGGAGTGGCATGGTACATATAGAAGACAAAAAAGATAAAGATAAACCAAAAATTATATGGAAGAAAGTGATTAATAAAAATTTAAAATCTTTACATTTATAAAAATATAACTCAGTATCAAGCTAGAGAAAAAATGATTCATCTGTTCGATCTCAACTAATTTGGAATTAAAGCTTTGTAATTTTTGTAACATTTGAATTTGGATCTTAGCTGGTTGGCCTAATTATTTTGATTTGTAATGATTCTCCAGTGTGCATGCTTCTTTCGTATGGTCTTGACATCCCCAAGTCCCTCGAAAGGAAGTAGTAGTCTCCAAATGATGCTATTCTTAGTGAAGGCATCATTTGCCTCCAATTAGTAAATGGCAGGCTTTGAAATTGTCCATGTTTTAAAATTGTCAGTATAGAATTTATTTAGTTTCACCTTATTGTTGTATTCGATGACCCTTATTTGACCTTTTGTAATGCATCTTAAGTAAATCCACTTAAATTCAAAGATCTGGCCATCATTATGTTACTAGCTAATCCTTTGTCAACAGCTCAAACTGCAAGCTTGAAGACAGATGAAAGATCTCTCCAGGTCGCCTTAATCAACATATTTTAGATGATTCATTTTAACTACAATCCAGGATATTCATTTTGACTGGACGTAGTTCAAAGGTCGGTATGTGGTTCGATTGAGGTAAGACAGTTTTGTTTATATAAAATTCCGAGTCAATGATGTCAATAGAAAAATCTAGTAGGTTGCATTAGCGTCATCATCTTGTGTAAGACTTCTTATATGTGGTGGTTGTTTCCAGGCCTGATGCAGCTGCTGCTAGGAAGAGCTTGCCCTGTTTTAAAGCACGCTTTTTTTTTTTTTTTTGTGGTTTTAGATGGTCTTCTCTTTCGTTTTCACCTCTCGCTGTCCTGGGTCAGCCCTCTCGCTATAATTCACCATATTTAAAGGGTATGGTTGGCTGCTCGTTTTGAGGCTGACGAGAGAGCAGAGGAGATTCCTTGGCCTCAAGCTCTCGGTCCACTCACTACTTTATATCTCATGGTCCTGTCAAGTAACAGGGGCGGTTAAACTCCAAGTTGGGATAGAGATCAGAAAATCCAGAGGCAATTTTGTTTGATATGGTCTAAACCATCAGTCCAGGGTACGGCCTAACCAATGGGTATGCAACCACACAGTTTACTAACATTATTAATATCTCCACCAAATTACAATAAAAGGGTGAATTTTCTTCTTGGTATTATCAGAATAAATCAACACGAGTGTCGGCAAAGGAGCATGCTCCCTGGACTCCATCACAAGGTTTCGCTCTCGACTTTATGTGGTCTTTACTGGAAGACTTTGTTCCATCACCTGCTTAGTGCGTTGTGCAAGCTTCTTGACCTCAACCTCACTGATACAAACCTAAAAGGGAGAAGACCAAATCCGACTGGTTTTTAGAATGCAAGCTTTGTCCTACACTTGTCTTTATTACCTCTCTGTTTGGGATAGTTTGGCCAATAGTTGCCTCAATTAAAGCCTATTCAACACTTATCTTATATAGCTGCTGTTATATTGATGAATAAACTAATATAAGTAATGGCTTCAGCATTTCAGAGTCCTGATATAAGAAGACATCCTTTAATCTCTACACTTAACAGTGTAACTTCTTTTTGTGCATTGAAAATCCTTGCAAACCCTTGTTACTTGTTTTATTTTTCTCATTTTTAGTAATAAAAATATAATATTTATTTCTATTTTATTTTTTAAATTTGTAAAAAGTCAATATGTTTGATATAATAAATTATATTTTAAAAGCATAAATATAATGATGATGGCTAAGATGGTGGCGATAGTAACAAAGATAATAACAGCATACTTAGTGCTAGTAGCAGCAGTAAGAATGCTAGTGATATAGTAATGATGGTGGATAATGGTACTACTAATAATGGTAGAGGTATTGCTAAGATGTAGTAGAGGAATGGCTATGATAATTATAATATTGATGGTGATAATGAGCACAATAATGGCATCGATAGGAATGATTGTAATAGAAATAATAGTGATGATAAGAGTGATAATTGTAGTAATAGAAACAACAATTCATGGCAATGATGGTGGATAAAATTACGGTAATGGATAGAAAATTTATTTTTTTTGGGTTAAAATTCTTTGCAAACCAAATGACTTTAATTCTATGGTAGTACATCATTGATATCTTAGGGATTTTTCGCTAATTACAGGCAGAATAGTGTTCTCATGCGATGGCTCCTAACTTTGAAGCCAAACCAAATCTCACGCCTAACATGGATCTCAAACCGGGTCTCATCCTAGTGATGCCCAAGTCTAACAAATGCTTTACCTCGAAATAACAAGATAACCTTTCCCACAACATTTATAGTACTTCTTTTAATCCGAGAGCTGTGGTTGTGGGATTTAAAGGTTTTAAGATTAGTAGAACTAAAACTGAATACATAAAATATAATTTTAGTGAGAGTAGAAATATAAATGAAGAAACAATGAAGCTTGCATGCCAAGAGATATCAAGAAGGAAAAAATTTAGATATTTGGGATTAATTATTCAGCAAGAAGAGGAAATAGGTGAAGATGCGAATCATAGAGTTAAAGCAAGATGGAGTAAGAGGAGGAGTGCTTCAGGAGTATTGTATGATCGGCGCATCCCATTAAAATTAAAAAAAAAATTTGTAAAACTACTATTATGCCATCTATGCTATATGAAACAGAGTATTGGGCAATATTGAAACATGTGAATAAATTAAGTGTGACAGAAATGCGTATGTTAAGATGGATATGTGGTAAAACTTTAATAGATAGAATTAGAAATAAACATATAAGAAATATGATAGAAGTAGCCCCAATTGAAGAAAAAATGAGAGAAAATCAATTATGGTGGTTTGAACATATAAAACGTAGACCTTTAAATGCTCTAGTTAGAAAGAGTGATCTTTTAATAATTCATAGTAAGTATAGAGGTAGATCTAAACTAACATAGATAGAAATAATTAAAAAAATATAACTATTTGTAATTGAATATCGACTTGGTTCAGAATAGAGCATAATGAAGAAAGCAGATTCATATAGCTGATCCTATGTAGTTGGGAAAAGGCTTAGATGAGTTGAGTTGAGTTGTTGAGCCGTGGTTGTGGGATAGTTATCCAGCTGTCTACAGTAGCTGTGTTTGTCCTCTCGGTTCGAGCTTAGGGAGGTGGGCTCATTAAACAATGTTCGCTTGCTAAAATATCAATCCGTGGGTTCCATGGAACTAATTTATGCACCACATGAGGCCTCTTATCTCATTATTTTCTGATTGGCGACTGAAGGACTAGTAAAAAATATGGCCTCTGGGTATAAGACTATAAACTGGAGGAGAGGTGGTCAAGCTTCTCTCTTCCCCAACAGGGCAGATTGATGGGGATCTGCCTCTCTTCTGAATCGTTGGAGAAACGGGAGAGTGACGAGAACATAGTGTATTTAGCGGAAGAAGATGGATTTAGTTCTGGTGAGGATGGATTGTGGAGGCTTGCTTCCCTCTATTCTCGGCAGGGGAAGAAGGGTCCAAACCAAGATGCTGTCATCCTCTGCAAGGTATGTCACTTTGTGTGATTTAGTTCAAAAACGTGTTTTATTGTTCGATTACATTGGATGAATCACAACTTTCATATATATATATATACATATATTTTGGTTGGTGTTCATGTTCTTCGTCTAGATTATTCTCCATAAAGAGGGGAAATAACTTCGTTGAGATAATTAAAAACTTTGTATTCGATTCAAAATTATATAATCTGTCGTCTTTTAGTCTTAACCAGTTATCAACTTGTTATTAGCCGTCTTTATTGGTCAAAGGAGAATTGGCTCGCTTGTTCGGTTGGGTTACATGGTACCTGAAGGAGATTCTTGATTGGACAAAGATTCGTGAGATGATGAATGATAAGGTTTTTTGAGATGCATGTGATTTGATAAAGATTCTCAGAATCATCAACAAGAATCCTCAACAGATCTTTTTTTTTTTTTCTTTGGTTCAATTGATGTTTTGGATCATGCGATACATGCTATAAGTTCTTATATTACAGAAAGGATAATACTTGGATATGTTTTTTAGAACTAAGGATTTTCACTATTGAATTTTGTGTTTGAAAGTAAATCATTGAAAGTAAGACGAGTAATTTTCTAAAGAAGAAGACCACGATCCAAATTAAGAACCTAAGCTTATGCTATTCTCTGCCGTGCTTTAATTTGTGTGCGTGTTTTTTATTTTTTTGGCTTGCTTTAATTTCTCGAGCTCTCACACCACTTAGAAGATATATTAATGTTAAGAGTTCCAGCTGAGACTGAGTTCCTATTTCCTTGTTCCAAATTAAGGATTATGGAATGGAAGGAGGAGTCTTCTGTGGAGTGTTTGATGGGCATGGGAGGAGCGGTCATATTGTCAGCGGACTAGTGAGAGCCCACCTTCCTTCCTTGCTTCTCAGCCAACGCAATGCCCGCCTACTTGCCGACGAAGACGACTCTGATGACTCCAGTGATGGCGATGGCACAAGCTCGGTGGATGCAGATGATTCCTCACTCTCATCACCTGCTGCGGAGATGTTTGATGAGTGGAAAGAAGTTTGCCTTCAGGCCTTTAGAGTCATGGACAAGGAACTCAAACTCCAACCCAACTTGGACTGCTCCTTTAGTGGAACAACAGCAGTATCCATTATTAAGCAGGTATATATATAATTAATGCACGCAGAGATGACTTAGTTTTGTTAAATAAATCAAACTCTTAATTTCTCTTTATTTGATATGAGACTACAGGGCAAGGATTTAATTATCGCCAACCTTGGGGATTCAAGGGCGATCATGGGAACCATCTCATCAGAGGACGGTCGCCTTGAGGCCATTCAGCTGACGACCGACCTGAAGCCAAGCGTTCCTCGTAAGCAGTAGTATATAGTCTTCGATCTCTCCTCTGTAACAAAATGGAAGGCTAAAGCTAAATTATTTCCAATGGGTTATATATATATATATGTAGAAGAAGCCGAGAGGATAAGGAAGAACCATGGCCGAGTCTTTGCGCTAAAGGATGAGCCGCACACCCAACGCGTGTGGTTGCCCAATGACAACTCCCCGGGGCTTGCCATGGCCCGTGCCTTTGGAGACTTCCAGCTTAAGAACTATGGCGTGATCTCCGTCCCTCAGGTCTCGTACCGTCGCCTATCAGAAAGAGACCAGTTCATAGTTCTAGCAACTGATGGGGTAACGCTAGCTAGCTAGCTAGCAGCATGCTTTCTTTTCAAAACCGGCCATTAATTAATTTCTTTCCCTGTGTTAATAATTAATCACTGACTTTGTTCTGTGACGTGTTGGGCTGGAAGGTGTGGGATGTCCTCAGCAACGAACGAGTCGTATCCATTGTGTGGGCGATGAAGAACAAAGAGATAGATGCATCAAAAGCATTGGTGGAAGCAGCAGTTCGTGCGTGGAAATCCAAGTTTCCTACATCGAAGGTGGATGATTGCTCTGCTGCTTGCCTCTTCCTGCAGGATAGGTGGCGGGGCCTGATGGTTCCCACGGTAAACAAAAGTTGACGGCCTCTGAAGAAGAAAGGCTTCGAGCTTGCTGGTTTTGGTCCACGATCGTCCAATTTTTGTGGTTAATTTTAGACAGCTTATGGTGTGCAAACATCAGATGCATAATATATTATTTGTGAGATTGAGAGATCCCAAAACCTCCCCGAAACTTTGTCCAGCTCTCGCAGTTTTTTCACGCCAGTCTCGCTTGGAAATATCCACCCAATCCTTAATAGAATGCTCGCTAGCTTGGTGTCATATCCATGTTTATTAACTACTGAACTATTGCTTTAACTTGGATAAAATATTTTTTCTCTGGAAAGGGGAGAAAAAATAAAGAAGCCTGTATATATATGTAGGCTAACTTCCCGTACGTGACAAGGATTAATCGCTGGCACGGCATATAGCTTGCAGCCCATGTATGGAATGACCGTCACTAACAGGCCAGCTCGCAGAATAGCCCATTAGGCATATCGAGCTCAAAGAAGGACTTTGTGCACTGCGTGCATGCAGCAGCACATACCAGAATAATTTTATTCTTTCGTGCATTATACATCTATGCACGATCAATCAGTACATGCACATGCAGTATAGAAAGACTTTTTCATCAAGCCTGACACATCAGGCTCAACACACAGCGTAGCATGCAAGGGCCATCGTTATGGCTCATATATGGTCCATTAGGCTGTCATGCAAGCAGAACCTACTTGATTAGGCTTGACGTGTATTTTTTCAAAATGCCTCCAAAAAGCTGAAAAAGGCTACTTTATGAGGTATTTTTGTATCATTCTTAAAATACTTTTTTTCAATTGCCATAAACAGTTAGTATTTAAAAGTATTTTGGTCTTTTGATCAAAAAACTGTATTTGCCCTTCTTAACGATCATAAATGGCTAGTTTTTTAAGATTATTTAGTCCATTTGGATGCTTCTAACCTCTAACATATACACTCCAACAATCCTGCATTAAATTACAAGCTCTCTTAAGCTTTTCTAATCTTCCTCCAAGCCCTTCTAATACTCTTAAATGATTTTAGTTTCTTTCTAGCTTTTAATTAGCTATCCTAATATCCCTTTAGTCTCTATTCTTACTCTCTATCCTTTACAATCGGTAATGTTTCGTGATGATAGCTCTTACGCACCTTATGGCCAAAAGTTTGAGTTTGATGTCAATATGGTGAAGTATAGGACACATTAATCATAGACTGAATCCAATATCTCTAAACTCACTGCTATCATTGGTGCCATATCAACTATTAGGTCTAACCATTCAAAGTTTAACCTAAAGCCTTTGGAGTTTTATTACATTTCGACATCGAGGAAATCACCAACAGGGGGCTTCGTACAGTATATACGATATACAAAAAAAGATTACAACTACAACACTTTCAAGAGAACTGATTATCTAGCTTAAGTTGTATAAGACAAAAGATAAAAATAAAGATTAAAGATTTTTTTTTTTCGATGGCTAGAAGATGAAGAATAAGACTAAGCAAAGAGTAATGAGATGATACAATTGCGATGACAAACCACTTGTATATAATTTATTTTATTAAAATAATATTAAAAAAATAAATAGGCTAACATGTGGACTGGCATGCGGGCCAGTCACTTGCGAGGTGACACAGTGCATCTCGGGTTGGGCCTAATTTATGGGGTATGCTGGACTGACTCCTTCAGTGCGGCAGGTTAGATTGAGCCAAGTCAACACATGAACACTATATTTTTAAATTTATTTAACAATATTATATTATATTTAACTCTTTTGAAATTTAAATTATTATATAAAATAACTAAATCTTTTAAAATATAATTTTAAGAAATTTTTAAAATTTTAAAAATAAAATTTTCATATTGTAAACTTAAAGAGATTTTGCATGGGCATTTGCAATATTCTATAAATAAATATGTATAATCTCCCATATGATAATAATAAGGACTAGGTTCTTTTCTCTTAATGACTAATAATTTATACCATCTACTAAGATATAACCTTTTTTAATTTCTTAATAAGTTAGTATTTATAAGTTTCAATTTCATCATGCATGCCCTGACACATTCGGGGCAATGTCTGGGACATGATGATAGATACCGTATCCCTTCCATATATTAGGTGATTACTGAGAGTAATACTTTTATATTAATTATTAAAGGTTTTGTCTTTTAAGAAAAAGTCAATTGTTTGCGCCACTATCGCCAATGAAGTACTACCTAGGGTGCAAACCGACTAACCGAGTCAGTTGTATCTCTCTAGAAATTTAATTAAATATTAAACTAAAGTAATATTTTTTTCAATAATTATTTAATAAAAATTAAATAATAAAATGTTAATATTGATATGAGGATTTTTTATTATGCTTTTTGATTATGTATTGATGGTATCATAATTCATAGAAAAACTAAATGTATAAAGAACTGTTATAAAAAGTAGAAGGTTTTGAAGGAGAGGAGGCTTGAATGGTAAGGTTAAAGGGTAGTTTTTTTATAAAAAAAAATAATAACCGAACTCTTATTAACAAAAAGATGCTAAGCGGATGTTCAACTTTTATTTTTCGTTGTTTTTTTTTTTATGTGTAATACGTTTATGATAATGAGATTTTGATGGGATAGAGAAGGGATGATGTTGATGGTGATGCAATGCGTGGCATTCCTTCCATTTTGATATTCTTATTTATGTGGATCTCCTCCAATGCCAACCCCAGGGGTGAGATCATGGGCGAAGGTCAATATGGAATGGGCTCGGCCCCGAGCCCATTCCATAGCAAGACGCGTGCATCACACGTCACCGGCTAGCAGGCTAGTTTTGGCCTTTGCGTCCGAGCTTCCGGCGTTTACAGCAGCGCGTCGTCCGGTGCGGGACCGGAGAACCGATGGCACGTCCTCCTCCGTCCGTGGCCATGGAGGACCTCCCTCCTCCCCTTCTCCTGGATATATTGAGTCGACTCGGCGATTCCACCGACCTCGCCCGCTGCCGGCTCGTCTCCAGGACCCTCCGGTACCTCTCCTACCAGGTCTCCTCCGTTAAAGTCCTCTGCTCTCGCGATCGATTCCTCCGGTCCCGCGCGCCCGAGACCCGGGACCTCACCCGCCCCTTCAAATCCCTTATCGCCAACCTCGTCTCCCTCGTTTCCGCCACGCTCGACTCCCTCTCCATCGGTGTCGAGCTGCCCTCTGCCGCCGGCGTCCCTTGGGAGGATGACGACTTCGACGAATCCGACGATCTCCACCTCACCGCAGTAGGTTTCCTCTCCCGGTGGCTGCCCCTCGTCGGCGGAAGGCTGAGGTCGCTTTCGATCTCGGATTACTGGATCCAGTCCTGCTGGCGCCGATCGGGGGCGCTGTGTCTCATCTCCGATCTCTGTGAGCCTTTTTTCCCCTTCTCTCTGTCTCTTTTATCTTCTTAGGATGGCTAATTATTTCCAGAAATTGCTTTCCAATGATTTTTTTTTTTTTCATCGTTGAAGCTATATGCCTAATTAAAGAATCGATTTCATATCTGATATATGGTAGATGATTTGCAAACAGGCTCAGAAACCCAAAAACAATGCTTAACCGAAAAGAATCAACTTGGACTGGTAAGAAACAAAAAAATAACGAACATTGTTAGTTGTCTATGCTGATGGTTAATGCACGATGAATTTAAACAAGCTTTCTTGCCCAATTTGTAGCAAAATATTTGCTTATTACGTTGGTTATATCCTCTTCATGCAAATAATGATGATCGTCTTTTAGATGCAGAAGAGAGCTTACTTCGCAATCATAATCATCTGGCCTTTTTCCCAGCCATTTAGGGTCGGTTATATGGGTCCTCATTTATCAACTATTCCTGAGTAGGATCACCAAATTTCTCCATATGCTTCCTTAAAACTTTCTTTCATGTCGATTTAGTTTTTTCTTTTGTTTTCTTACGACCTTAAATACAAATTGAAGTACCTCTTATCATATCAATCAGTTTTTCAGTATTTTGTCCTTAATTTATATCACTCCTACACCTTTTCTAATATATTTGCTTCTTAATCTCCAAATTTTACTGCACATCCTTCTAAACATTATCATTTTTATCACGCTACATTTGTTTTCATTATCATTCAATACTCTAAACCATACAACGTTGTAGGGTTTTATGATTGCTTTATAAATTTTTTTTAACTCTTCCAGGTGTTAATATGTCATATAATATTCAGATGCATTTCTTCACTTCATCCTACTAGCTCAATTCTATTACATTCATCTCTCTCTCTCTCTCTCTCTCTCTCTCTCTCTCTCTCTCTCTCTCTCTCTCTCTCTCTCTCAATTATTTTATATGATAGATCCCATGCAACAAAATGAGTCACTTTGTGATATTATCCTTTGTCAATCAATCTGAATTGATATAAGTTGTTGACATGCTTGGATTAGCACAATTACTTTGGAAGTAAAGACCCTATAAAACAGTATATTGCTGTCTTGCCACCTACTTGCTAAATAGGTACTTTTGAGGTGCCATTTCTGCATTCTGATTTCTATTTAACTAGGGGTTGCACCATGCTATGACTGTACGAAAGAATTTTACTTATAGGCAATACCACAATCTACTCCTCTTGTTTTTTTTAAACTTTGTTATAGATGTTGCCTTCACCACTCGTTTTCCTATTCGTAAAATTAGCTTACTAATTTCTAGCTATAATATCTTTTTGAGAGGAGAAATGGCAAATACTTATATTCGTTGGAACGATTATAACCACTACAATAGCTCTGGATGTGTTATAAAAGAGATGCTCCAACACAGCAGCATTGCAATTTAGATTTTTCCCCCACCATTACTTTGTTTTTAACTAGGAATTCGTAAATGCAGGTTATGACCTTCTTATGTTGGAAGTGAGAAATGCTTGGCTATCAGTTGAGGGGCTCATCAAGCCAATGCAGAAATTAACGACTCTGACATTGGAGTTTATAAGACTAGATGATGAGAACCTTGAGAAAGTGAATGAATGCTTTCCTTCCCTCCAAGTTCTTAATTTGATTGGGGTTGGTGGCCTCAAGGATCCCAAGATTCATCTCTTAAAGTTAAGGATCTGTTGTTGGACAGTTTCAAACTTTCCACGCTCTTTAACCATATGTGCACCTGACTTGGTTGAGCTTCAATTGAAATGTGTTGAACCAAAGGCTCTTCATCTCTGCACGCCCTTGCTAACTAATCTCAGACTTATGGTAAAGAGACCTAGCGGTGTCATCAAAGTGGAAAAGTTTCTAAACCTAAGGTCTCTTAGTATGGAATCTTTGGATCTACATGGCCTGACAGGAGTATTTTCGAGCAGCAAAACTGTTAAGAAGTTAGAGCTTGAGGTACCCAAATGCATCAAAGCTGATGAATCATCAAAAGCTAGCACTAAAGCTGATGAATCCTTCAAAGCTATCAGCTTTATTGATACGATGAATGTCTTCCCTGATATTGATGAACTCAATTTGGGTCCTGGGGCTTGGTATGAACTCCAGAAAACTTTTGGCCGTGAGGACCTTGGCATTGCATGTGAATTGGGGAGCTTGAAAAAATTGACGGTGTGGCTGCCACTCCTGAAATTTGATGCTACTCTTTTGTTCTTCATCTTGAATCATTGTAACCCTTGCTGTGAAGTAGTAATGCTTATTCATGCAGAAGCAGAATCCGAAACCAGAAAATGTATTACTTCCAAATGTACCAGCAAATTTCCAATGATCAGATGGAAATGGGGTATCTGGAAAGAACCCCTCAAAGATGCAAACTTGGATTTGTGATAGGAACTTATCATATTTATCTTGTGGTAAATTTTTTTCCAATCATGAGGGTGCTTTTCCACTGTTAGAAATATGTTCCTAAATCTTGAACAGCTTCATTTGCTTATGTGTCTACGTTGGGTGTGTATGTTATACTAAAAGGCTTTTATTGAGTGGAGACATAAAAAATACAATAACATATGAAATTGCCTTCCTTTTGTTTACAAGTTCACTTTTACAAACCACTTTAACAAAAAAAAATATATATATTATCACGTTTACAAACCACTGAAAAAATATAACATATTTACAAAAGAGAGTCTGGATTATCTCGAGCATGTGCTTGAGCTAGAGAAGTCCAGCCGACTAGTAATCTGAATTAGATCTTTACAATTCATGCATAAAGTAGAGCGTATCCAAATTCCAAACTACCGATGTGGGTTGAGTTGTAGCTGAATGGACTCAGAAGAGGTCTATCTAAAAACTCTCACACAAAGTAAAAGATCGGAGGGGTTTATGGAAACGGATGGCCCGACATTGCCCAGCTTTCTTCCTGCCGTGCCAGTGGTCCACCAGACAGAGCCCATCCGGACGAAGTTCAGCAGGGCTCGAATCAGCCTTTTCTAATACTACAGCCGTGTTGGTTTCAGGGACAACAAAACAAGCTAGCCTTTCCACCGACCAGCAAAGGGGTAGTCTCTCGACAGTGCCTATAATAATCACATGTCAGGAAATGAAAGAATATTTCTTGACATGTTTGATTAGGAGATGGAAGAGCTGTTCAAACGAAGGGAACAGGAAGCGTGGCTATTGAGACCAAGAAAGGAACTAAGCATGTTCGTGATGTTTTGCTTGTCCCTAGCTAGGATCAAAATCTACTAAGCCGGACAATTGATGGAGAAAGGCTATCTCCTCTTCATTTTTGAGGATGGTGACTACATATTTTATGATTGAAAGTGATCCAGTTGACCCCATAAAGATTAAAAAAAAAATTCGACATCTTCAAGACCGTCGGTCCCAAAGGCCGACACCCGACGGCCAACACCCGACGGTCCCAAAGGCCGATACCCGACGGCCCCAATGGCCGACATCTCCAAGATCGGCACCTGCAAGGCCGGCACCTCGAAGACCGACGGCCCCAAAGGCCGACACCCGAAGACCGTCAGCCCCAAAGGCCGACACCCGACGGCCCCAAAGGCCGACACCTCCAAGGCCGGCACCTCCAAGACCGGCACCTTCAAGGCCGGCACCTCCAAGACCGGCACCTCAAAGGCCGGCACCTCCAAGACAGTCGGCCCCAAAGGCCGACACCACCAAGACCGGCACCCTCAAGGCCGGCATCTCCAAGACAGGCGGCCCCCGGCGTCTCCAAGCTAGGCGGCCCCGGTTCCCAGCCGGCCACGGCGTCTCCAAGCTAGGCGGCCCCGGCATGTCCAAGCGAGTCGGCCCAGGCATGTCCAAGCAAGTCGGCCTCGGCTTGTCCAAGCTAGGCGGCCCCGGCATCTTCCCAGTCGGCCCCGGCACCTCTCAGGCCGGCCCCGGCGCTTCCATCCTAGCCGGCCACGCCTGATCCAAATCGGCCCCGGCACCTCTCAGCCGGCCCTGGCGCTTCCATCCTAGACGGCCCCGCCTGATCCAAGTCGGCCCATGCGCTTCCATCCCAGCCGGCCCCGGCACCTCTTAGCCGGTCCCGGCGCTTCCTTCCCAAGCGGCCCTGGCGTCTCCAGTTCTGGCGAGTCGGCCAAGGCCATCTCCGGCCGGCCCGACTCAGCCCCGGCATCTCCTGTCTCGCCGAGTCGGCCAAGGCCATCCCCGGCCGGCCCGACTCGGCCCCGGTGTCTCCAGTCCCGCCGAGTCGGCCAAGTCCATCCCCGGTCGGCCCGACTTGGCCCCGGCATCTTTAGTCCCGCCGAGTCGGCCAAGGCCATCCCCGGCCGGCCCAACTCGGCCCCGGCATCTCCAGTTCCGCCGAGTCGGCCAAGGCCATCCCAGGCCAGCCTGACTCGGCCCCGGCGTCTCCAGTTCCGCCGAGTCGGCCAAGGCCATCCCAGGCCGGCCCGACTCGGCCCTGGCGTCTCCTGTCCCGCCGAGTCGGCAAGGCCATCCCCGGCCGGCCCGACTCGGCCCCGGCGTCTCCAGTCCCTCCGAGTCGGCCAAGGCCATCCCCGGCCGGCCCGACTCGACCCCGGCGTCTCCAGTTCCCGCCAGATCAGCCCCAGCGGTTCAAGGAACCACTCTCTGACGCGCGCCGCCCGACAGCCCCGCTAGCTAATGGGACGTGGCCCACTGACCGGCCCAAATTTATGCGAGGGCTCAGCAGATCTTCTGATTCACGCAATCCCACGTGATTATGCCAGAATCAACCCCTATAAAAAGGTGAATCCACCCGGTAAATAGGTACGCGCGATAACCCCCGAAATCGCCATCTCTACTCTAAAAGGGATTCTTCCTCTCGAAGATTCCTCTTCTCCACACAAAACAGGGCTCACTTGAGCCCTTCTTCAGCTGCGACCTCAGTCACTAACTTGGCCGTTGGAGGGTCCCGCCGGAGCCCCCTCCGGCCCCGGGACTTTCTTGCAGGCAACCCGGAGGCGAGGATTCGAGGAGCGCCTCCGTTCCCGACGTTCAGGAGAGGTGATCGAGCGTCATCAGATTGGCGCGCTAGGAAGGAGGGCATAAGAAAAAGTAGTGAACGTCCTCCCTGAGCTACATCTTTCGTCCCCCCTCTTCTTCCAGAAGCCATGGTGGTGACCCGAGCTCGGAACGCCTCCATCAGCTGCCCAGCGGGGCTTCCCCCGCCAACTAGCCAGCAGGAGGCCAATGCCCCTGCTGCCGACCCTCCGGTCGCTTGCCCGTCGCTGGACGCCACTGTCCAAACAGCGGAGCGGCTGGCAACTCTTTCCAAACAAGTCCAGAATCTCACCACCATAATCCACGGCCTCCAGCAACAACAGTCCATGGCCACCCAGCATCCAACTGCTCCCCTCGCCAGTCAGCAGTTGATGAGGGGAGGCTCCCCCCAGCGGGAGGCCGGTCGGCGAGAGACCGGCCGACGTCAAGATTCCCCAGGAAGCCTCGACGCGAGCCCTCCAAGCGGCCACGGTCCTCTGACCGCGGCCCCAACAAATTTCCTCCCAAGCCACATCATCATGAGGAACCCAGGCGGAAGTCCCGACTTCTGTCTCCATCTCCGTCCGCCTCCTCTTCTTCTTCTTCCTCCGAGCCACCTCGGAGGGCCCCGACGATCAACCGCCAGGCGGAGGAACACCTGGAGGAGTACAACAGGCGACTAGACGAGCTCGCCAAGAAGATCAACCATCAGCCGGAGGAAGAGTTCGACATTCATCCTCCTTACACTCGCCGCATCCTGGAGGAACCAGTTCCCTCAAGATTCCGCTTCCCCCATGTGGACCCGTACGACGGTATGACCGACCCCCTCGACCACCTCGAAAGTTACAAGGCTATGATGCAAATCCAGGGCGCCCCAGATGCCCTCCTCTGCAAGGCCTTCCCCGCAACTCTACGGAAGGCCGCACGTGCATGGCACTCACGCCTGCCCCCTCATAGCATCGACTCCTTCCGGGAGCTAGAGAGGGCATTTTTGGCCCACTTTGACGCCTGCCGCCGGATCCCAAGGGTGGCAGACAGCCTCTTCTCCGTCCGCCAGAAGGAAGGAGAGTCACTGCGGGACTTCGTATCCCGATTCAAAACCGCCACCCTCGAGGTCTACCATCTCGATGATGCGGTGGCCTCCCTAGCGCTGAAGCGGGGACTCCTTCCGTCCCGCTTCACCTTCTCCCTGGATAAGAAGCCCTCGAGCTCTTATTCCGACCTCCTCCTCCGGATCCAGAAGTACATCCGTGCCAATGAGGCTGACTCGTCCAGAAGGGAAGCCGGTAGGAATTTCAATAAGAAGCCAACCCCCACGGAACCAGCTGAGGGACGATCCAGGCAGCCCGAGCCGCCCAGTCGCTTTGACCAACGGCCCCAGGCACTAGTTCCTAAGGGGCGGTTTACTCCTCTCACGGCTCCGATCTCCCACATCCTGCTAGAGATTGAGGAGGAGCCGTACTTTCAATGCCCACGTCCCCTAAAGTTAATAAACCCCCACAACAAAGAGCTTTACTGCTGGTATCACCAAGATTGTGGGCATGACACCGAAGATTGCCGCCAGTTGAAGAAGGCCATTGAAAAGTTTGTCCAGCAGGGTCACTTGGGCAAGTTCGTTCGAGGAAACCTCACGGCCCCGGATGCGTCGGCACCTCCAGCGCCTCAAATTTGCCTCAACAATGCCCCAACGGAAGGAACAATAGCATGACCTCATGAGGGGCGAGCAGCAGCTCGGGGAGCCGACGAAAGGAAGCAAGCTGGCATCAAATGGGAAGCTTCTCCCCCACATTCAGAACGCGGATGGTACTCTCAGTAGCTTGCTGATCCTTTAATAAAGTATTATTCAGAATATCCTTGTCTTATCACGTCTTGGGATGAGTGTATTTCTTAGACAGAGACCAACTCCGTATTGGTACCAAAGACCGACTCCGCGTCGGCACCAAAGACCAACTCCGCGTCGGCAATGAAGACCGGCTCTGCGTCGTGTTGACCCAATTGATGATTTTGATGATTAACAAAACTATTTGAGTATAACAATGAAGGCTCTAATGATTTTGATTAAGTTTTTTCAGATTATAAGTCGATTGAATGATCAAAATCAGGAGTTAAATCTTGTTCTGGATCAAATCTAATGTCTAGGTAAGATTGCAGACATTAGAGTCGACTCCGAGAATCACAGAGCCGACTCCAGTATCTGGCACGGAAGTTAGAGTCGACTCCGGGACTATTAGAGCTGACTCTATCAGAAACAACAGAACGTTAATTTTTCTGGCCCCGACTTAGAGTTGACTCCGGGTTTGTTAGAGTCGACTCCAGAAAAGTTTCTTGTCGACCCCAGAAAAGTCAGAGACGACTCCAGAATTAACGGATTAAAGTGTTTCGAGTTAGAGCCGACTCCAGAAAAGTTAGAGCCGACTCCAACCCACCTGGAATGAAAAATCAAATTGCCAGATCAGCTCTAACGGTAATTTATTTTATTTATTTCTAACGGATATATTTGTTGCAAGTACACTCCAACGGATGTTTTCTTCCAAAAAAGGTTTGAAAGAAATCTATAAAAGGGAAGACTATCATTCAAAAAAGAAAAGGAGAGAAGAACGGAAAAAACAAAGAAGAAAAACGGAAATAGAGAAATCCCAATTCAAAAATCCGAAAAAGAGAGAGCCTGAATCTCAAGAGAAAAACCTTCTAGCTCAAATCCACTCCACTCCAAAAGCTCAAGAGAAATCCAAGGCATTCAAATCAAAGTTTTGGTGGATTTCCCAAATTGGAGAAAGAGGATCAGTTTCTTGCTTTTCAATCCTTCTCAACTGCTTCAACTATGAAGAATCGGAGCTGAGGCTTGATTCAATCTAGCAAGGAGAAGAAGAAAAGAAAAAGAAGAAAATCTCAAAAGCCAACCAACTACAAATCAGGCTTTTCTAAACCTTGTTCATTTACTTGATTATTTGCTCATTGAGGAGCTGTATACTTGAAAAACAATATTCTTTTATTTGTGTCTAGTTCAATCTGGGGATTGAACTAGTGGAGGTAGTCTTACCTCAGTACAAGCTTGGTATAGCTTGTGTTAGGGTTTTTGTGCTGGTGAGCCCGAAAAACCGGCTGGGTTCGTTGTGATCCCGGGAAAACAACAAGTTTGAGTTGTGAGCTTGTAAAACAACTCGGCTGTAATCAAGGAAGATTATAGTGTGGACCCAAGTGAATCTTGGGAGTGGACGTAGGTGTTGGATACACCGAACCACTATAAAATCTTTGTGTTTACCGTGTCTCCTTTATCTCTATCTCTATCTCTATCTTATTGATTGTATTTTATTTTTGCATCTGCATTCACTTTCACTCACACTAAGCAAACAAATATTTCAAAAGGTTAAATTTTTTTTTTTAAAGAACCCAATTCACCCCCCCTCTTGGGTTATCATCTGGGCCAACACGTCGGCACCAAAGACCGGCTCTGCGTCGGCACCAAAGACCGACTCCGCATCGGCGCCAAAGACCAACTCCGCGTCGGCACCAAAGACCGGCTCCGCGTCAGCACCAAAGACCAGCTCCGCGTCGCGTCGGCGCCAAAGACCGGCTCCGCGTCGGCACCAAAGACCGGCTCCGCGTTGGCAACAAAGACCGGCTCCGCGTCGGTGCCAAAGACCGGCTCTGCGTCAGTGCCAAAGACCGGCTCCGCGTCGGCACCAAAGACCGGCTCCGCATCGGCAACGAAGACCGGCTCCGTGTCGGCACCAAAGACCGGCACCTCTAAGGCCGGCACCTCCAAGACCGATGGCTCCCAAAGGCCGACATCACCAAAGACCGGCTCCGCGTCGGCAACAAAGACCGACTCCGCGTCGGCATCAAAGACCGGCTCCGCGTCGACAACAAAGACCGACTCCGCGTCGGCACCAAAGACCGGCTCCGCGTCGGAAACAAAGACCGACTCCGCATCGACACCCAAGACCGGCTCCGTGTCGGCACCCTCAAGCTCAAGACCTGCGGATTCCAATCAACGGAGTTTCCTGGGGGGCAGACAAACCCCCAAGCTAGTTCAAAGGGAGCTCACTGGCATCGCGGCCCATAGGACACCACTCAGCCCCGGCACGGCGGTGCCCCCGAGTCGGTTAAGACCCTAAAGGCTCCGCTGAGTCGCCTCTCGCAGCGGTTCTCACACCCCCGAGGCGGTTCAAAATGAACCTGACGCTCTCAGCTCTCAGGTCACCCTCCTGGGTTCAAAAGACTTCCAGACCCCGCGTTGGGAGAGGATTACTAGCTGCCCTCAGCTAGCCAAAGAAGGCACGTAGACGTCCATCCAAGGCAGCGCAAGGTGCCAAGGTAAAAGTTCTACACTCCTTTCGCTTAGCTGGTGCAGAGCACGCAAGCTCAAGGAGTATGGGGGGCATTTGATGGAGCCAGTTGATCCCATAAAGATTAAAAAAAAAATTTGACATCTCCAAGATCGTCGGCCCCAAAGGCCGACACCCGAAGGCCGACACCCGACGGCCCCAATGGCCGACATCTCCAAGACCGGCACCTGCAAGGCCGGCA
Source organism: Calamus simplicifolius (assembly GCA_900491605.1). Classification (NCBI taxonomy): domain Eukaryota; kingdom Viridiplantae; phylum Streptophyta; class Magnoliopsida; order Arecales; family Arecaceae; genus Calamus; species Calamus simplicifolius. The sequence continues at coordinate 679,385 of UESW01004073.1, read as the reverse complement.
CCTCGAAGACCGACGGCCCCAAAGGCCGACACCAGACGGCCCCGAAGGCCGATACCCGACGGCCCCAATGGCCGACATCTCCAAGACCGGCTCCTGCGAGGCCGGCACCTCGAAGACCGACGGCCCCAAAGGCCGACACCAGACGGCCCCGAAGGCCGACACCCGACGGCCCCAAAGGCTGACACTCGATGGCCCCAATGGTCGACATCTCCAAGACCGTCGGCCATAAAGGCCGAAACCCGAAGGCCGACACCCGACGACCCCAATGGCCGACATCTCCAAGACCGGCACCTGCAAGGCCGGTACCTCGAAGACCGACAGCCCCAAAGGCCGACACCAGACGGCCCCGAAGGCCGACACCCGACGGCCCCAATGGCCGATATCTCCAAGACCGGCTCCTGTGAGGCCGGCACCTCGAAGACCGACGGCTCCAAAGGCCGACACCAGACGGCCCCGAAGGCCGACACCCGACGGCCTCAATGGCCGACATCTCCAAGACCGGCACCTGCAAGGCCGGCACCTCGAAGACCGACGGCCCCAAAGGCCGATACCAGACGGCCCCGAAGGCTGACACCAGACGGCCCTAAAGGCCAACGCCCGACGGCCCCGAAGGTCGACACCCGACGGCCCGAAAGGCTGGCACCCGACGGCCCCAATGGCCGACATCTTCAAGACCGTCGGCCCCAAAGGCCGACACCCGAAGGCCGACACCCGATGGCCCCAATGGTCGACATCTCCAAGACCGGCACCTGCAAGGCCGGCACCTCGAAGAACGACGGCCCCAAAGGCCGACACCAGACGGCCCCGAAGGCCGACACTCGACGGCCCCAAAGGCCGACACCCGAAGACCGTCGGCCCCAAAGGCCGACACCCGACGGCCCCAATGGCCGACACCTCCAAGGCCGGCACATCCAAGACCGACACCTTCAAGGGCGGCACCTCCAAGACCGGCACCTCAAAGGCCGACACCTCCAAGACAGTCGGCCCCAAAGGCCGACACCACCAAGACCGGCACCTTCAAGGCCGGCATCTCCAAGACAGGCGGCCCCCGGCGTCTCTAAGCTAGGCGGCCCCGGTTCCCAGCCAGCCACGGCGTCTCCAAGCTAGGCGGCCCCGGCATGTCCAAGCGAGTCGGCCCAGGCATGTCCAAGCGAGTCGGCCGCGGCTTGTCCAAGCTAGGCGGCCCCGGCATCTTCCCAGCTAGCCCCGGCACCTCTCAGGCCGGCCCCGGCGCTTCCATCCTAACCGGCCCCGCCTGATCCAAATCGGCCCCGGCACCTCTCAGCTGGCCCGGCGCTTCCATCCTAGCCGGCCCCGCCTAATCCAAATCGGCCCCGGCACCTCTCAGCCGGCCCCAACGCTTCCATCCTAGACGGCCCCGCCTGATCCAAGTCGGCCCATGCGCTTCCATCCCAGCCGGCCTCGGCACCTCTTAGCCGGTCTCGGCGCTTCCTTCCCAAGTGGCCCTGGCGTCTCCAGTTCCGGCGATTCGGCCAAGGCCATCCCAGGCCGGCCCGACTCGGTCCCGGCGTCTCCTGTCCCGCCGAGTCGGCCAAGGCCATCCCCGGTCGGCCCGACTTAGCCCCGGCGTCTCCTGTCCCGCCGAGTCGGCCAAGGCCATCCCCGGCCGGCCTGACTCGGTCCCGGTGTCTCCAGTTCCCACCAGATCAGCCCCAGCGGTTCAAGAAACCGCTCTCTGACGAGCGCCACTCGACAGCGCCGACGCGCGCCGCCCGACAGCCCCGCTAGCTGATGGGACGTGGCCCACTGACCGGCCCAGATTCACGCGAGGGCTCAGCAGATCTTCTGATTCACGCAATCCCATGTGATCATGCCATAATCAACCCCTATAAAAGATGAATCTACCCGGTAAACAGGTACACGCGATAACCCCCGAAATCGCCATCTCTACTCTAAAAGGGATTCCTCCTCTCGGAGATCCCTCTTCTCCATACAAAACAGGGCTCACTCGAGCCCTTCTTCAGTTGTGACCTCAGTCACTAACTTGGCCGTCGGAGGGTCCCGTCGGAGCTCCCTCCAGCCCTGGGACTTTCTTGCAGGCAACCCGGAGGCGAGGATTCGAGGAGCACTTTCGTTCCCGACGTTCAAGGAAGGAGATCGAGCGTCATCAAAAAGTATAAAGGTTTGAAGGTTGCACATGTTAAAATGGAGAGAAATAGAAGATTTCCTATGGAGTTCTATTGTGACAAAAGTCTATGTCTAAGAAGTAAAGTGTTATGGAAGACACATGGATATGGCATAAGAGATCTCTGCCATATTAATTTTCAGTGGGCTGAAACTACTCTAACAAAAGAAGTACGGTGGATGAGCTGCCAGAAATAGAGACTCAATTGGGTCATTGTGAAGATGCATTAGAGGTAAGCAGCACCGCACTAAACGAAAAAAAAAAATGCTAATAAGTGGAAACCTTTATTCTTTTAATGATAGCAAGACTTAAATGAAAAAAAAGTATGCAAAAGTTTATAATAATAACGTATATTTATTGGAGGTACAAACTTTAAAAATATATATATGAAAGTTCATACATATATATATTTAATCTCAGGTTGATTATATATTAAAAGGATATGATTATGTCAATTAAATGAGAAAAACATGCGAAAAGCCTATACTAGCATATATTTAATCTTGCAATTGTGTTTGAAAAAATGTTAGATCTCATAAAAATTCAGAACGCGAACAACACTTCTTAGATAATATTTTTGGATAAGCCTACTTCCATAGCTATTTTCGACAGCTGATCCACTATCATCTGGGTCAATGTTGAATAAGAGATGCTCTCTCATCTCTCAATGCTCATTGGTATATTGTACAGCGGTCATGGGTGAAAGCCCACCCATAGTTGTAGCTCCAATGATTTTATCTTGAAAAAAATTTCTCATGCACCGCGCACTATATTGTACAGCGGTCATGGGTGAAAGCCCCACCTATAGTTGTAGCTCCAATGATTTATCTTTAAAAAAAAAGTTTTCTACGCTGTGTGTACGGTGCAGGAACGTGTATATCATGCGCTGATTGATCATATGCACATGCAACTATGCATATGATTTACAAAAGAATAAAATTATCTTTATCATGCATGATTACGCACACTCGCGATCAATCACCATGGATAATGCACGCGACCTGCATAGTGCGCTGTGCACAAAAACCTTTCCTTTCTTCTGATAGGGGTGGAAGGGCATGGGCCGACTAGCTTACCAGTTGGCTAGGCCCAATCTAAAAATTGCTCGAACTATATATTTGAGGAAAACACTTTGTACACCGGCCCCGGTGCAGCAACGCTGACGTGGGCTGCACCGCGTCTTCCTATTGGTCCACGTGAATCCGACGTGGATGACCTGACAGGCGGTATGGCTGGGCTTTGACGTTACGTTCTGAACGTGACGGACATTTAATGTTGTTCGCTTTTTTTAAAATTTTTGTGCGGACGAAAATGCTCTTTCGCTCCATTTTTACGTTTTCTGTCATCTGTGCAAGAAGAACTCTGTTTCTTCCAGCTTAGAGGCTGAAGTATTTTCAGCTACTGGACTGGAAAACCTTGATACTGGAGTCAGGAGTCTGTGTAAAAAAACTTCTGGAGGAAATGTCAGCCGCAGCACAAAGTAAAAACTCTTTCTTCCCACTTTTTTATTATATCAACAGTTTTTTTCTGGTTAGAGTTAGTTAATGCGTTTAATGCGCGGGTAACTACCTTAGAACGAAATAGTTATGACACTCTGAGAGTCATAACTGTTTTGTAAGTAAATCTTTTAATGTGGCCCTTTCCCTCCATCCTAGCGCCAATTTATGTTGGATTTCATCTCTGCAAGATGAACTCTTTCTTCCCCTCCCTCGCTCTGAGAGTCCGGATGCTAAGGAATCCGTTGAGCACGAACCTACGCCCTCGCTTTATCCAATGAGATTTTCCTTGCCAAAACCTCACGTAGACGTTCGCTTCTCTCTCTGAATTCGGCCAGGTCTGTAAAAGCTTCGTTATCTCTTCGTCAATTGCTTTTAAAAAGCTCCTTTTTTCCTCCATCTGCTTGGGAATGCCAGACCTGGCCGAATTCAGAGAGAGAAGCGAACGTCGAGGGCGTATGTTCGTGCTCAACTGAATTTCATCTGTGCTAGAATAACTCTCTTTCTTTCGGCCACCCCCCCCCTCGCTCTGAGAGTCCGGATGGTAAGGAATCCCCGCGACACCCTAGTTCGAAGTCGGCCGTAAGTCCTTCGCGACACCCCAGACGAAATCCCACGACACCCTAGCTTTAGGGCGATGACACCCGTCTTATAAATGTGCACATAGAGAGAACCCGGCGACACCCTAATTGAATTCGACAGAAAATCAATTGCGACACCCCTGTTGAAATCTCACGACACCCTAGCTCTAACGAGACGACACCCATGATTGAACAAGAGACCACGGAGATAATCCCGCGACACCCTAGTTCGAAGTCGGCCGTAAGTCCTTCGCGACACCCCAGACGAAATCCCACGACACCCTAGCTTTAGGGTGACGACACCCGTCTTATAAATGTGCACATAGAGAGAACCGGCGACACCCTAATTGAATTCGGCAGAAAATCAATCGCGACACCCCTGTTGAAATCTCACGACACCCTAGCTCTAACGAGACGACACCCGTGATTGAACAAGAGACCACGGAGATAATCCCCGCGACACCCTAGTTCGACGTCGGCCGTTAGTCCTTTGCGACACCCCAGACAAAATCCCACGACACCCTAGCTTTAGGGCAACGACACCCATCTCATAAATGTGCACATAGAGAGAACCCGGCGACACCCTAATCGAATTCGGCAGAAAATCAATCGCGACACCCCTGTTGAAATCTCACGACACCCTAGCTCTAACGAGACGACACCCGTGATTGAACAAGAGACAACGGAGATAATCCCTGCGACACCCTAGTTCGAAGTCGGCCGTTAGTCCTTTGCGACACCCCAGACGAAATCCCACGACACCCTAGCTTTAGGGCGATGACACCCCAGCTGAAAATTGACGACACCCAACTGATCACGGCGGCGAGAAGGCCCGCGACAACCAAGTTACTAAAATTTAATTTTATTTATCAAAAAAAAAAATACATTAGCCCTTACTGGGGCTTATCTCCTTCAGTCGCTGCGCCGGCGATGTGATGCTGGAGGGACGCTACTTTCCTCTCCGGTGGCTATTGGCCCGACGCAGGACCTCTATCTCTTTTGTTGTAACGGCCAGGTATTTCTCGGCCGTCTTGATGAGTCGCTCGCTGCTTGCGAGCGACTCAGCATAAACCACCGCGTCGATGGTGACGGTTGGGGGTCGCCTGCCATGGCTGCCAGTAGATCTCACCTCGCCTCTGGAAGCCATCTTGTGGTCAGTTCAAGCTGGAAAGGTGAGTAACGATGGCATTCCCCATCCTTATTTAAGGTTCCCCTGGCGGGTGTTTCGATTGCCATGCGCCACCATCTCAGTGGTTGTTCACAGGAATCGAATCGGTGCGCCACCACGCCCCGCCCTCCACGTTGAGTTTCGAGGGATGGGGAACAGAACAGTTTCGGGAAGCAAACAGTCTTAAGTTTAACGTCGTCCCAAGAGAAAATTCACGACACCCAAGGATGATTTGGATTTCGGCCGAAACTCCTTCGCGACACCCCACTTGAAAGCTCACGACACCCTCGCTTTAAGGCGACGACACCCGTGCGTCGAACTGATCACAGGGAGAACCCCCAAGACACCCCTTCTCGAATTCGGCCGAAACTCCCTCGTGACACCCCAGTTGTAAACTCACGACACCCTAGCTTTAAGGGGACGACACCCATGCATTAACAGTGAACCCACGGGTGTCGTCGCCATAAAGCTAGGGTGTCGTGAGTTTACAACTGTGGTGTCACGAGGGAGTTTCGGCCGAATTCGAGAAGGGGTGTCGCGGGGGTTCTCTCTGTGATCAGTTCGACGCACGGGTGTCGTCGCCTTAAAGCTAGGGTGTCGTGAGCTTTCAACATGGGTGTCGCGAAGGAGTTTCGGCCGAAATCCAACTCATCCCTGGGATGTCTCGGGGTTCTCCCTGTGATCAGTTCGACGCACGGGTGTCGTCGCCTTAAAGCGAGGGTGTCGTGAGCTTTCAAGTGGGGTGTCGCGAAGGAGTTTCGGCCGAAATCCAAATCATCCTTGGGTGTGAATTTTCTCTTGGGACGACGTTAAACTTAAGACTGTTTGCTTCCCGAAACTGTTCTGTTCCCCATCCCTCGAAACTCAACGTGGAGGGCGGGGCGTGGTGGCGCACCGATTCGATTCCTGTGAACAACCACTGAGATGGTGGCGCATGGCAATCGAAACACCCGCCAGGGGAACCTTAAATAAGGATGGGGGAATGCCATCGTTACTCACCTTTCCAGCTTGAACTGATCACAAGATGGCTTCCAGAGGCGAGGTAAGATCTACTGGCAGCCGACGCCCAACCGTCACCATCGACGCGTGGTTTATGCTGAGTCGCACGCTATCATCGAGAACTCAGGCTGGCGCTCGAGGAATACCAGGAGGTTTCAACAAAAGAGATAGAGGTCCTGCGTCGGGCCAATAGCCACCTGGAGGGGAAAGTAGCGTCCCTCCATCGCCAGATCGAGGACGCAGCGACCGAAAGGAGAGAAGCCCCAGTGAGGGCTAATGTAATTTTTTTTTTATAAATAAAATTAAATTTTAGTAACTTGGTTGTCGCGGGCTTTCTCGCCGTGGTCAGTTCTCAAGCACGGGTGTCGTCGCTAAGCTAGGGGTGTCGTGAGCTTTCAACAGTGACTAAACGGCCGACCAATTCTCCTAGGGTGTCATGGGGATTGTCCGTGCGGTCAGTTCTAAGCACGGGTGTCGTCGCCTTAAAGCTAGGGTGTCGTGAGATTTCAACGTGGGTGTCTCGAAGGAGTTTCGGCCGAAATCCATTTCTAGTGCTGTCGGAGGGATTCTCCGCGCGGTCAGTTCTAAGCCACGGGTGTCGTAGCATTGGAGCTAGGGTGTCAGTAGATTTCAACTGGGGTGTCGCGTAGGAGTAGCTGTTCATGAATGCGTGCTTATATTGTCACAGTTGATGCTGAAAATGTAGATCGGAAAGAAGAAGATAACACTCCCGGCCGTGCAGCTTCACCGTCGTTCCAAATGCAGTGGATGATATTGTAGTTCCTCAAACTGGGATGGAATTCAATTCAGCCGATGATGTATATACGTTCTACAATGGATACGCGAAACGAGTTGGCTTTGGAATCACAACAGTGTGTAGCAGGGCCAACAACAAAAACAACTTTGCTTCAAGCACCTGGCGTGTTGGAGGCAAGGAAAATCCAGAAAATCAGAGAAGAGTATGAATCATAGGGATACTGGGAAAGTTGGTTGTATGGCATCCATAAAAGCAAGACTGAATGCTACAAGTGGTAAGTGGATTTTGGATGAGGTTTCTCTAGAACATAACCATGGGCTCTCCATAACATCAGCTGGTTATCTACGGTCGCATAGGAGGATCAGCACACCAGAGAAGGCAGAGATCAGCAATTTACATGCCGTGAATGTTCCGACGACTCAGATATACTCTGCCATAGCAAGGAGAAAAGGGGGCAGAGGACAATTGGATTTCACCGAGAAGGATGCTCGTAACTTCATTAGTCGCGAACGTCAGTCTAAGCTGAAAGAAGGAGATGCTCAGTCGATGGTAATTCATTTTGCCGAAATGCAACTCAAAAATCCCAATTTCTTCTACTCCTTAGACCTCAATGATAATGGTCATCTGAGGTCTGTCTTCTGGATTCATCCAAGGTCAAGATTGGCATGCACATACTTCGGTGATGTTCTAAGCTTTGACTCAACTTACTTGACAAACAGATATCAAATGCCTTTTTGTCCATTTGTTGGGGTGAACCATCATGGACAGTCAACCTTGCTTGGATGCGCATTGTTGTCTGATGAGAGTACTGAGACATATAAATGGGTTTTTAAGACTTGGCTGGATGCAAATGGTGGTCAAGCACCTATTGCCATGATTACTGATCAAGATAAGGCAATCGAGGCTGCTGTCAAAGAAGTTTTTCCTAATACCCGACATCGATTTTGTCTTTGGCATATATTGAAGAAGATACCGGAAAAGATTGGCCACATTTGCACGGCAAATCCCAAGTTTATGGTTGATTTCGATGAGGCAATATATGATTCATTGACCATAAATTCATTCGAGGAAAGGNAGCCTTGGGATAATGCTAAGGTTGCTCCATTGTGGTTGGGTGTCATGGGTTTGAAACATGGAATGGCCTCTTCATATGCAAGAATAATGTTGTGTACCCTCCCTAGACTTTGTGTTGGCAAGTTCCTCGTGGAACAAGCCTTCCTTTTTTAGATGAGAGGAGGAGAAAGGATGAATCCACGTTAGGGCCTGAGAAGATAAGAAGATTGAGCGGGGGCAGTCGGCATAGGTTAAGATATTTTGGAATGGATGGGCCTGAGCTCACCCATTGCTAGCCCAAACACAATATAAATCTAAAATTAGAGGCCTATGGTCCACTTTAATAGGGCTGGCTTAGCTCTAGGTGGGCTTGGGATGGTGCTAGACTGTTACTATCCTCCTTATAAGCAAGAAGCCTGAGTTAACATGTTCTTTATAAGTTCTAGTAACCTAGGTTGCCACCTTATGCTCAAATATCGAAGAAGTCCTATATAAATGATGGGAGACAATCTTTTGTGTATAGCTAGCATAACCATGTGAGTTAAATCTATTATCTGTCACATCCTCTTTGTGTTTCATACTTTACCCAAGCTGTGTCACCCTGTAAACTTGGCTTATTAATCATTGCTGCTGTCCTACTTATTCTAAGCTAGGTTTCTGGGATATAGTTGCAACATTTTGTAACTTAACAATGTAGGAAGTTAATTATTTTTGTTATTATCTGTGGGTTCATCTATAAGTTGGCCTTTGCATCACTTTTTCAAGTGGAATGATTTATGATCTTGCTGTTAAGATGCTTTCCTTGGTTGAAAAGTTGAAAGGATTCCCAAGCTTATTGGGTATAGGAGAGAGATAAAACAATGCAAAGGTTTCTGTATGGTCAGTGGGGCAACTCAAGTATCTTCCTGTTTAGGAGGGCAATTGACATTTCGCGTGGATTATTCTTTTTACTGCACCAATAACATGAGAGATGCAATATGGTTTGTCCATATTAAAATGGTGTGTGGGACATAGGTTGTGGTTAGTTTTCCATATACCTTGTATAATTTACTACCCTGAAATACTTGTTCCTGTGATCTCATTCTTGTTAATTTCTGATGGTAATGTGCGTGGAACTTAGATGGTTTGAACATTTGCGACGTGGACCTAGGGATGTAGTTGTGAAAAGGAGTAATTTGATATTTGTAAAAGGAAAAAGAGGGAGAGGTAGACTAAAAATTACATGGAAGTAATAAAGAAAGATTTGAAATCTTTGTATTTCACTAAAAATATGACTTAGAACTGAGTAGAATGAAGAAAAAGGTTTATGTAGCTGACTCCAACTATTTTAGGATTAAGGCTTTATTGTTGTTGTTGTAATATTGGTGTTGGTTATGAATATTCTTAGTGATTTAAATAAGTAAATTAAGCATTGTGAGAAGACCAAACTCAGATGCAACAAAGACAATAAGATGTTTCAGTTATTTTAGTGTTTAAAGTTATGAGCTTCAACTTCTGACATATTAGTTATGAGCTTCAACTTCTGACATATTAATGCAGTCATAGTCTTATTGTGTTTAGCTAGACATGTGCAGTGATCTGTTCTTCATCTATTAGGTTTTTAAAAAGATCAAGCATGAAACCTGGGCTTAATAGTTTAAGTCGATCCTAGACTGCAACTTGTGAAACATGGCCGTCCCTGCGAAAGCCATTTCTTTCCTGTGGTATTGAGAGTAGAAGATAGATGGAGGGACTGCATGGTATCTTGTCAACTCTTACATGATAAGGAATTGCATGGTTTCTTGCTAATGAAGACAAGCGAGCTGGTTTAGCACTCAGGTCCAAGCAAATTGTATGCAGAATTTGATTTAATAAACTGTTTGGGAGATCTTCTGTTGAACTAGTTAACAAATTAAGCTGCCATTTTTTGTTTGACACCCCACTTCCTGCAACAACCTAAATTTCTGAATTTAAACATCCTATACTGTGCACTGAATATATCTGATGAAAAATCCACTGACGATAAATATTTGATAGGATAATTTTTAAGAAATCTCTCCGATTGTTTCTCACTAAAAGATTGGCCATCATTGGAAAATGTTAAAATGTTGTGCCAAATCTTGAATATTTAGGACTCACTGCAAGCTAGCCTGGCTGATTTGAACTGAACTTTAGCTATGGACCTTTAGCTTTTTTAACAAAGCCACCCATGGGCAACGTGCTACGGGGCTGATTTCAGCTGAACTTCAGCTATGGACCCTTTGCTTTTTTAAGAAAGCAGCCCATAGGCAACGTGCGACAACAACTTTGTGTAGCTTCCAGGCAGGATTTAGATCCGGGATTGTAAAGCAACCACCAGCAGACTCTATCAGCTGGCTAATTTGGGATATATTGGTGGCAGAAAGTGTGACAGGATGGACCGAGATTTTGCTTAGTTATATGGATGAGGCATGATGGATGGACTCTTCATGTATCATCTCAACACTGCCCTTGCTAAGCTGAGGATGGATCTTTGTTTCATCTCTGGTGTCTGTGGTTGCTTAAATTGTTTGTTGCTCTGATTGACTACGTGCATGTGAAGAGAAGGTGTCTTTTATTAATCAACAGAATTTTGTTGTTAAAACGCATGCTTGTTGTTTATAAAAGGACTCTCTTTGCATGCATTCAATTACGAGTCTTTCCTGTTTCTAGCCACCTTAGCATAATTGGGCATCCAAAACTACATTTTGATCCTATTTTATGATGTTGCAGGGTGAAGCAAATGATGGGACCTGCTCCACACACCCAACTAGATGCTGATCTAGCTGCTGGAATGGGAATGCCTGATAATGGTCCGAAGCTCATGTCAACATGAGCCATTCAGTTTTGTAAGGGTTCTGGTCATAAAAGTACGTGGAGTTTTGTAACTTTTAACGGTTCACAACAGGTCAAACTAAATCGAAGGCTTTCTGTAGAGGATGTGGGCAGAATCTTGATGTTGGCATGTGGAATTTGCTAGTATAATTTGTGCGCAATTCTTCCACTTTCTTTGTTGGTATTGAAGTTTCTGTCTGATTATTTCGTGGCGGTGGAATGCTGTTCTCGAAGGTAAAATAATTTTAGATCAAACATCTGCAATGATGTCCAAAAACACAAAAAAAAAAAAGGTGAGCTTAGCATGATAGATCTCTAGCCATTCACTTTTCTCCGTGGACTAAATAGTGAGGTTTTAAGTTCATAGGTCTATAGACCATCCCATGTGGACCATGCATGTTTGTTTTGGAAGGAAAGGCGACAATTGCGATCCTGTTTGAGGCCATCATTTGATGTCTTACTATTTTTCAGATCAACTTCTCTTTTTTCAAATTGGTACAGAGATCAAATCTCATGATGTTTGATTCTGCTCACGGGATGCGGTATTATGTCCTCTTTTACAATGTCTTTTAAGAATAAAAAGTTTTTTTAAAAAAAAGTTTCAGATCAATCGAAATCAGTCGGATCTAATTTTAATATTAAAATTAATTTTTATATAATCAAATAAAAATTAAAAAATTTATGAAACCAATTGAATTTCGAACGGTTTCAATCTAATTTTTAAAATTTTTCATTTTTTTATTTAAATTAATATTTTATAATTTTTATATTATTAAATTAAAAATTATTATAATTTTATTTGATTTAATTTAATTAATTTATTTGATCGAACTAATGGATTCATGGTTCAAACGTTAGGCTGGTTCGTTGTTCGGTTTAATTTTCAAGACATTGGTTGTTATCACCGGTTATGGATGACACTACAGTAGTTAGTTAGGCTTTTTCAAAGTATCGTGCTAGCCTGCAGCAAGGTCGACATCCTATTCCTTGGTGAGTTGTGTTTAGATGTACTTTTGGTTTTTCTCTCTTTAATAATTTGTCAGTCGATGTCGATTGGGTTGTGCGCCGTACCGACCAACTTGGCTACCTGGTTTCAGGCTAGCTTTATTGCTAGGTCAGCATTTTAAGACAATTTTGCCTTCAAATTTAATCTGATAATGGTGACTTTTTTTTTTTTTAAAGGGTAGGGGACTTCTAATCGGAGCAGACAAGTCATGATGGTTGCTCTTTTTAAGTACTGGTAGCCAGAAAACTTTCTTCCGTCATGCTATGAACCCCTCTCATCCTGTCGATTAGATTGTTATTGGGTCAAATCCAGGTTTTACTAAATCCAAATCAATATATCCCTTGATTTTTTTGGATCTAAGTTTTATTCCATATCTATCTCTTGAATTTATAGAATAATCGGGTCGGTCCAAATTCGACTGGCATTTATGAATGCGAGATTCAATGTGGATGGAGGTCAAGTCCAATGATCCAACACACTAGATATCAAATATTATATCATGAAAAGTTAGTGAAGTTAACCACCCCGCATGGGGAATCTGGGTTAAATGTGGATCAAATCCCACATAAAATCACGAGCCTGAAAATTCAACGGATCTGATTTTGATTTCGAATGTAATATTTTGTTGTCTACGTGCGTCATATCTAGATCGGGATCAGGTTATATATCATGTCTGATTCGGGTCAGATGTCAAATTTGTAGGCTTGGGGTGGCAGCCCTGGCATGGATTCGTGCTCGTCGCTCACAAGCCTCTTACGGTCAACCTGCAGAAGATTTTTAACGGTCAAAATTAACTCAACGATGAAGGTTATTATGATGCTGACAGTCCCGACTTAGACAACTCAGAGACAGTTTCTAAGTGATTTCAGCTTCTAAGCGGCATCTACCAATTACTGGCCCCGAGTCGATTCTGACCCACAAGCAATTTCTAGATGGCCTCTATCTCCAAGCGGTTTTGAGTCAGTCCAAACTTACTAGCGGTTTCTAGATGGTTTCAGTACTTAGACGGTTTCGATCCTTATCCTGTCTTATTTTTAAGGCGCTCATCTCAGCTTACAAGCTTATACTTTTGATAAAGTCGAACCTACTAATCAACCTTAATCCATATTTGACTAATAAGACAATATCTGTCAGTTCTAGCATAAACTCCAAAAGTTATCATCCATCAAACGACATTAATGATTCTGATCAAATAGGACCTCAAAAGTCTTCTCGCTCATCAGGCAACATTAATGACTTTGATAAGATGAGACCCCAAAGATCATAATCTATTATGAAGCTATAATTCTTGAAACTAATGAAGATCAAAAAGTCATCAAGAGATTTAATGATTCTGACCAAATAAGTCCTAAAAGGTTATCATTTCGTATAGAGAAGATGAATCTAATCCTATCAATTCTGACATTTTATTTGTGAAAATCATAGCTCATCATGAGATTTTAATCTTATTAAGTAAGTCATACAGGATCAAATGATAAATAAAATGGATTAAAAAAAAAAAAAAGACTCCTGACCAAAGCATAAACACTCAAGTAAATATTTAATTTTTTTTATTTTTTTTTTTTACTCTTATTTGAGCTTCCTTAAATTTATGACTATGATACCTATCACTTGAGCATTAAAGGATTTTTATTGAAATATTCAATACCTAAAACTTTTGACAGGTCACAATGTCAAAGCGAAACTCTTCTGGTAAACTTACGGTATATTTCATTGGCGCTAAAAAAAACGTTAGCTTAAAGTGATTGACCATCACCACCCTTGATGAGGCATTTTGACTTCATACTTTAATCTTGGTACTCCATCCCCAGCCTTGAAGTAAAGCTTCTCTCTTTCTTTTATACGAATCGAATCGAATCAAAATTTTTTCAAGGAAAACACTTTGTACATCGGCCCGATGCAGCAACGCTGATGTGGGCTACATCGCATCTTCCTATTGGTCCATGTGGATCCGACATGGATGACCTGACAGGCGGTAGGACTGGGCTTTGACGTAACGTTCTGAACGTGACGGATATTTAATGCTGTTCGCTTTTTTTTAAAATTTTCATGCGAACGAAAATGCCCTTTCGCTCCATTTTACGTTTCTGTCATCTGTGCAAGAAGAACTCTGTTTCTTCCAGCTTAGAGGCTGAAAATACTTCAGCTACTGGACTGGAAAACCTTGATACTGGAGTCAGGAGTCTGTGTAAAAAAACTTTGTACACCGGATATATCAGCCGCAGCAAGTAAGAACTCTTTCTTCTCACTTCTTTATTACATCAACAGTTTTTTTCTGGTTAGACTTGGCCGAATTCAGAGAGAGAAGCGAACGTCGACGTGAGGTGTTGGCAGGGAAAAACTCATTGGATAAACTTTTATATTTGAAGACTCCAGTAGACTCCTGTCGACCGGACTTTCAGACGAGAGCGTAGGTTCGTGCTCAACTGGATTTCATCTCTGCAAGTTCTAACGAGACGACACTCGTGCTTTAAAGATCCTGAACAAATTTGGACGAAAGGTCGCCCGAGAGAGAACAGATTAAAGAGTGCAGTCGAGAAGAAGGCAAAAATATCAAGGAAAAATCAGGCCAAGGAAAAAGCTGCTTCAAGTAGCAGGCAGACTTGTTTGCAGTCTATTAATACTGAAGAGGACCTGGAGATAATTGTTCCGCCGTCAGAAACTTTAATGGATGAATTTGATGCTTATGTATTGAGTCAACTTACACAAGATCATATATAAAACACGAGTGTCGTAACTTTGAATTATGGTTGCTTGGTCGTAAATGAAATGCTCGCGAACGAGACATCCTAGTTCTGGCAAACGACACCCAAGCCTTGCGCGGCGACACCCGAAGGACGGAAACATACGAGACATCCTAGTTCTGGCAAACGACACCCAAGCCTTGCGCGGCGACACCCAAAGGACGGATACATACGAGACATCCTAGTTCTGGCAAACGACACCGAAGCCTTGCGCGGCGACACCGGAATGACGGAAACATACGAGACATCCTAGTTCTGGCAAACGACACCCAAGCCTTGCGCGGCGACACCCGAAGGACGGAAACATACGAGACATCTTAGTTCTGGCAAACGACACCGAAGCCTTGCGCTGCGACACCCGAAGGACGGAAACATACGAGACATCCTAGTTCTGGCAAACGACACCCAAGCCTTGCGCGGCGACACTCAAAGGACGAAAACATACGAGACATCCTAGTTCTGGCAAACGACACCGAAGCCTTGCGCGGCGACACCCGAAGGACGGAAACATACGAGACATCCTAGTCCTGGCAAACGACACCCAAGCCTTGCGCGGCGACACCCAAAGGACGGAAACATACGAGACATCCTAGTTCTGGCAAACGACACCGAAGCCTTGCGCGGCGACACCCGAATGACGGAAACATACGAGACATCCTAGTTCTGGCAAACGACACCCAAGCCTTGCGCGGCGACACCCGAAGGACGAAAACATACGAGACATCTTAGTTCTGGCAAACGACACCCAAGCCTTGCGCTGCGACACCCGAAGGACGGAAACATACGAGACATCCTAGTTCTGGCAAACGACACCCAAGCCTTGCGCGGCGACACCCAAAGGACGGAAACATACGAGACATCTTAGTTCTGGCAAACGACACCCAAGCCTTGCGCTGCGACACCCGAAGGACGGAAACATACGAGACATCCTAGTTCTGGCAAACGACACCCAAGCCTTGCGCGGCGACACCCAAAGGATGGAAACATACGAGACATCCTAGTTCTGGCAAACGACACCGAAGCCTTGCGCGGCGACACCCGAAGGACGGAAACATACGAGACATCCTAGTTCTGGCAAACGACACCCAAGCCTTGCGCGGCGACACCCGAAGGACGGAAACATACGAGACATCCTAGTTCTGGCAAACGACACCCAAGCATTGCGCGGCGACACCCGAATGACAGAAACATACGAGACATCCTAGTTCTGGCAAACGACACCCAAGCCTTGCGCGGCGACACCCGAAGGACGGAAACATACGAGACATCCTAGTTCTGGCAAACGACACCCAAGCATTGCGCGGCGACACCCGAATGACGGAAATATACGAGACATCCTAGTTCTGGCAAACGACACCCAAGCCTTGCGCGGCGACACCCGAAGGACGGAAACATACGAGACATCCTAGTTCTGGCAAACGACACCCAAGCCTTGCGCGGCGACACCCAAAGGACAGAAACATACGAGACATCCTAGTTCTGGCAAACGACACCCAAGCCTTGCGCGGCGACACCCGAAGGACGGAAACATACGAGACATCCTAGTTCTGGCAAACGACACCCAAGCCTTGCGCGGCGATACCCGAAGGACGGAAACATACGAGACATCCTAGTTCTGGTAAACGACACCGAAGCCTTGCGCGGCGACACCCGAATGACGGAAACATACGAGACATCCTAGTTCTGGCAAACGACACCCAAGCCTTGCGCGGCGACACCGAATGACGGAAACATACGAGACATCCTAGTTCTAACGAGACGACACCCATGCTTTAAAGAGACCACGGAGATAATCCCAATGACACCCTAGTTTGAATTCGGCAGAAAATCATTCGCGACACCCCAGTTGAAATCCCACGACACCCTAGCTCTAGGGCGACGACACCCGTCTTATGAATGTCCACATAGAGAGAACCCGGCGACACCCAATTGAATTCGGCAGAAAATTATTCGCGACACCCCAGTTGAGATCTCACGACACCCTAGCTCTAGGACGACGACACCCGTCTTATGAATGTCCATATAGAGAGAACCCGGCGACACCCCAATTGAATTCGGCAGAAAATTATTCGCGACACCCCAGTTGAGATCTCACAACACCCTAGCTCTAACGAGACAACACCCGTGCTTTAAAGAGACCACGGAGATAATCCCAGCGACACCCTAGTTCGAATTCGGCAGAAAATCATTCGCGACACCCCAGTTGAAATCCCACGACACCCTTGCTCTAGGGCGACGACACCCGTCTTATGAATGTCCACATAGAGAGAACCCGGCGACACCCTAATTGAATTCGGCAGAAAATCATTCGCGACACCCCAGTTGAGATCTCACGACACCCTAGCTCTAACGAGACGACACCCATGCTTGAACAAGGCGGGAATTTGACGTCAGCGTAGTACTCATTCGACGACACCCTAGTAACTGAGCCATGGCATATTTCCGAGAAAAGTTTGTAAACGTGGGCGGTTCCTATGGGTTCGCGGGTCTCATTGATGTGATCGTGGCGATCCGGGTGTCCTTTCGTATTTCTCTTAGGTCGGCATAAACCCTAGAAAAACCCCTCAATCGTCTGTTGCTCGAGAAGCCATCCTTTTGCTCAAGAAGCCATCCTTCTTCTCTTGCTCGAGAAGCCACTGGTCTCTTTTTTCTCCTAAACTTGTTCCATAGTTCATTCTTCCGAATTCTTCATTCATGGAGATGAGCGCTTTCGTTTGTGCACGAAGACCGCGAACAAAGAAGAAGCAGACAGAGAAAATGGCGGAACAATGCAAGGACCTGGTTCTTCGTTCGACTGAGGATGCGGCTCCTTCAGGTATGTTTATCACTATATTAAATATTACGATATTCTATCTTAAAATTTAATGACATGTATGTCTTCTGTCTTACCCCCTGTTTTCGTTGACAATAAAATTGTTCCAGTCCCCCCAGTGAAGGCTTCCCAGCTGTTTAAGAATAGCTGCAGGCCGGCAGTATACGTTCAGAAGGTTTGGAGGATGGGGTTCTCTAGACGCCATACAAGACTGATTCGAAGGACCCCATTTGGTGCCTTCGTCGACATGCAGACGTTCACAGTCGACGGGCGACTGCTAGCAGACATCATAAGATGTCACAATGGTGGCGACGAGTTCATGTTTTGCGGAAAGCCAGTTTTATTCAGTGCCGAAGAAGTCGCACTCATTTGGGTCTTCCATGTCATGGGAAGAAGATCGACACGTCCAGCCAAATGTTCAACGGAAGGTTGTTCAGACGGTTTGGCCAGGGTTTAGATCTTCGCCAATCAGGTTTGGAGAAGTTGATATTTCAACTCCGACCATCTAAAGTACAGGAGGATGTCGAGGACACCGTCCGACTTTGGATCGCATACATGTTGGCCATGTTTTTGGCTCCAAAGTCTAATCAGAGATGTCCACGGTATCTCATCCAGCACTTGGATGACTTAAGTCAACTGAGTAGCATCGACTGGGCTTCGGCACTGAAGGAATTGATTGTTCTGGCTCTCCCAGAAATAGCTGCTTGCTTGCGTTCCGAGGAGCCGGTGCACTCAAAGAATGCAAAAAAGATTAGGAGGCAGCCTACCTTGTTCGGATGCTCGGCAGCACTGGTGGTAAGGATTATTGAGACAAATTATTAGTGTTGAGACAAATTTTTTCGTAATATTACTTTATTTAATATCCAAAAAAATATAATGTTCAGGCGTGGTTCCTCGAGCATACATCAATGCGAGAGCCAGCATACCCTGATAAACGGCCCCGGCTGTTGAAGTGGTATGACCACCAAACGAAGAACCAATCGGTTCGGGTTGCCGACTTGCAGCCTCAGGACTTGGTAATCTACTCCATTGCTCCATTGCTGTGACCATTTTTTCAACTTAATGCGTCAATATGTTCAGTTAATATTAATTTGTTATCATCTTGTGTTGCAGATGGAGGGAGCTATTGAACCATTGCCAGAAGAGCGATGGCTTCTCCCTCAGCAGTTAAAACCGTCCCCCCCTCAACAAACAGATACCTGCGCCCCTCAACCAATGGATAGCTGCGCAGGATGCGCCGAGTTGAGGAATGAATTGCAGTGTGTTAAGGATCAACTCGAAGATGTCAGGCACAGGCTGTCCATTGCTGAGAGCCTCCTCAATTCACTTGTCAGAAAGGAAAGTTATGCAATAACCGAGGAGGACAAGGGGGACGAGAAAACAGAGAAGGTGCATTCCTTGGAGTTGGTCCTCCGCGAGCCTGATAACGTAAATATTGAGGAGAAGAAGATGGAGGAGGACCATTCATCCGAGTTTCCAATTGAGACAGGGAATGCAAAATCAGAGGAGAACATATTGGAGGGGGATTCATTGGCTGATAAAACAGAGCAGGGGAATGAAAATAAAGAAGAGTCCATATCCGATAATAAACTTGGCACCCCTGCGCCAAAGGATGACAATATGGACTTAGAAATAATTGGAGTGCCGTCGCTTGTTAGGAGGATTAAAAAACATCCGAGGAAGCGTAAGGCTTCCACGGCTGTCGGCGAATGTTATGAGACAACCCGACCTAAAAAGTCGGTGAAGACAGTGGGCATGTCAAAGCCCAACACAATGGTCGAAGATGACCAAATAATTATTCAAAATTTTTTGAGCGAGCGACAACAACCCGACGAGATCGTCTACACAAATATGTTTAATGGAGTTGCAAGCAGAAAAAATCTTCAGGATCTCATTAACAACGAGATGATAATAGATGATGTAAGTATATCAAGGAACATGTTCAAGTTGTTGATTTTAGAATTATATTAATCGTTTTACTTTTTATTGGCAGATAATCGATTGCGGGCAGGAGTTTCTGATGCGAAACTGGGCAGAGCATCCTGACCGATATCATAAGTGCATAATTGCATCAGTTTTCGTACCTGCTCTATGTCTGACTTCCTCATCACCTGCTCATGAACTTGCTGGATCATCTGGGGCTGCGATATTTGATAATGTATCGGACGAAGATAAGGCCCAGTTCCGGTTTCTTTTCACCATTGTAAACTCTGATAACTCGCACTGGCATTTGGTTGCTGTCGACATGGAAAGGAAGGTGTTCATGCACCTGAATTCAATGAAACGCAACCCGAAGTACAAGGCCAATGCAAGGAAATGGCATACAATTCTAGGCCACATATTCCATATCTACTGCGATAAGAAGGAAGTGATGGAGTGGCCGATGGAAGATATTTCGGATTGCCCAAGCCAACCGAGCGAATCGCTGGATTGCGGCCTGTACTGTCTGAGATACATGGAATGTCTTGCTCGACGAGACAATCCTGATATGAAGCTGGATTTCATGGATGAGGAAGTCAGAGATTACCGGCGACACTTAGCTGCAACGATATTGAGAGAGGGCCTGAACAAAAAGATTAGCGACATTGTCGAAACATGTTCTTAATTTTTGTATAAAAAGTATTCGTCTTTGAATGAAAATTGTATGTAATTTATTCATATTAACACTGATTAATATTTAATGCAAATGTTAAAAATTTTATCATTGCGAGCAGGAGTGTCCTCGTTGTATTCATATGTTTGCCTTCGTATGTTTCCGCCTTTCTGGTGTAGTTTGACAAGAACTAGGGTGTCGTTTGACAAGAACTAGGGTGTCGTTTGCCATGAGCTGGGGTGTCGTCGCTCTTAAATTGTCGGGTCATGCGTCCTAGAATGTGTCGTATATTTCCGTCTTTCGGGTGTCGCCGCGCAAGACTAGGGTGTCGTTTTTCATGAGCTAGGGTGTCGTCGCGCTAATTTCTTCGGAGTCATTTCGCAAGCTCTGGGATGTCTCGTATGTTTCCGTCCTTCGGGTGTCGCCGCGCAAGGCTTGGGTGTCATTTGCCAGAACTAGGATGTCTCGTATGTTTCTGTCATTCGGGTGTCGCCGCGCAAGGCTTCGGTGTCGTTTGCCAGAACTAGGATGTCTCGTATGTTTCCGTCCTTTGGGTGTCGCCGTGCAAGGCTTGGGTGTCGTTTGCCAGAACTAGGATGTCTCGTATGTTTCCGTCCTTCGGGTGTCGCCGCGCAAGGCTTCGGTGTCGTTTGCCAGAACTAGGATGTCTCGTATGTTTCCATCCTTTGGGTGTCGCCGCGCAAGGCTTGGGTGTCGTTTGCCAGAACTAGGATGTCTCGTATGTTTCCGTCCTTCGGGTGTTGCCGCGCAAGGCTTCGGTGTCGTTTGCCAGAACTAGGATGTCTCGTATGTTTCCGTCCTTTGGGTGTCGCCGCGCAAGGCTTGGGTGTCGTTTGCCAGAACTAGGATGTCTCGTATGTTTCCGTCCTTCGGGTGTCGCCGCGCAAGGCTTCGGTGTCGTTTGCCAGAACTAGGATGTCTCGTATGTTTCCGTCCTTTGGGTGTCGCCGCGCAAGGCTTGTGTGTTGTTTGCCAGAACTAGGATGTCTCGTATGTTTCCGTCCTTCGGGTGTCGCCGCGCAAGACTTCGGTGTCGTTTGCCAGAACTAGGATGTCTCGTATGTTTCCGTCCTTTGGGTGTCGCCGCGCAAGGCTTGGGTGTTGTTTGCCAGAACTAGGATGTCTCGTATGTTTCCGTTCTTCGGGTGTCGCAGCGCAAGGCTTGGGTGTCGTTTGCCAGAACTAAGATGTCTCGTATGTTTCCGTCCTTCGGGTGTCGCCGCGCAAGGCTTGGGTGTCGTTTGCCAGAACTAGGATGTCTCGTATGTTTCCGTCATTCGGGTGTCGCCGCGCAAGGCTTCGGTGTCGTTTGCCAGAACTAGGATGTCTCGTATGTTTCCGTCCTTTGGGTGTCGCCGTGCAAGGCTTGGGTGTCATTTGCCAGAACTAGGATGTCTCGTATGTTTCCATCCTTCGGGTGTCGCCGCGCAAGGCTTCGGTGTCGTTTGCCAGAACTAGGATGTCTCGTATGTATCCGTCCTTTGGGTGTCGCCGCACAAGGCTTGGGTGTCGTTTGCCAGAACTAGGATGTCTCGTATGTTTCCGTCCTTCGGGTGTCGCCGCGCAAGGCTTGGGTGTCGTTTGCCAGAACTAGGATGTCTCGTTCGCGAGCATTTCATTTACGACCAAGCAACCATAATTCAAAAGTTACGACACTCGTGTTTTATATATGATCTTGTGTAAGTTGACTCAATACATAAGCATCAAATTCATCCATTAAAGTTTCTGACGGCGGAACAATTATCTCCAGGTCCTCTTCAGTATTAATAGACTGCAAACAAGTCTGCCTGCTACTTGAAGCAGCTTTTTCCTTGGCCTAATTTTCCTTGATCTTTTTGCCTTCTTCTCGACTGCACTCTTTAATCTGTTCTCTCTCGGGCGACCTTTCGTCCTAATTTGTTCAGGATCTTGAATTACCAGCTCTGAACGTGGTTTAGCTGCGCAGTTGGCATCCACGGTAGTTTTGAATAGAGGCGGTAGACCATCCATCACTACATTAAATGCATCTTCAGACATTGAGGCTATCTCTGCGAGCTTCGTCATCCGATGAGACAGCAAACTATATCTACAATCATAAACAGAATATTAACGATAACAAATATTAAGACATTTAAATTAAAAATTGTCACTGCCTACCGTGAGTTTCGTGTGCTTTTATCATAACCCTCAGTATTGCAGTCGAATTCGTCGAATTGGTATTTCATGTCCTTGCACCATCTCTTCAAGAAGTATTTATCTAGTAAACGAAATACGTCATTTGATGAAGAACCAACAAGGCATGCCTACACTGGTACCCCTTGAACTGAAAGGATCGGCACTGGCATTGGACATCATCAATATTTCTATCGTATAACACGATATAATCTTTGATCATCTCCTTGCCAATTCCATCGACTTCAATCCTTTCATTCGACTTGACAGAATATATACACGTGTTGCCAGCTTCGTTGATCAATTTTGTATTTGATGCAGCCATTTCAAGGATCTCATTCTGGAATTTTTTGAAAATGCTCCGTGTATACCTTCCTGCAGCTTGTATCTCAAAAGGTGATGATGTCTTTAGGAAAGCTATCGTTTGCAAAGTCCTATTATCTTCCTCATTTTCGGCCTCGTATCGTTTTTCCAAGGCATCTTCGTACTTACTTATAAACTCCGTTAGTGTTGTCTTCGAATTTATAAACCCATCGAAGAAGTGATTAATGCCCTCGCTCCTTTGTGAAGATGACATCCCTGTTAAACATTTTGTCAACCAAAAAAAAAAAAAAAAGCGTTTAAATGAATCATGAACCAAAGCCACCATTGACATACAAACCTGCGAAGAATGTATCCTTCAGGTAAACTGGGACCCATTTTTCCCGACATTCGTAGAGGACATTGAACCAATCTATAGACTTGCATTCTTTATATTCTCCATAACATGTGCCCACCTTTCCTCGAATGTATTTATGGTCAATGAATCATATATTGCCTCATCGAAATCAACCATAAACTTGGGATTTGCCATGCAAATGTGGCCAATCTTTTCCGGTATCCCTATGATTCATACTCTTCTCTGATTTTCTGGATTTTCCTTGCCTCCAACACGCCAGGTGCTTGAAGCAAAGTTGTTTTTTGTTGTTGGCCCTGCTACACACTGTTGTGATTCCAAAGCCAACTCGTTTTGCGTATCCATTGTAGAACGTATATACATCATCGGCTGAATTGAATTCCATCCCAGTTTGAGGAACTACAATATCATCCGCTGCATTTGGAACGACGGGTGAAGCTGCACGGCCGGGAGTGTTATCTTTTCTTTCCGATCTACAGTTTCAGCATCAACTGTGAAAATATAGGCACGCATTCATGAACAGCTACTCCTACGCGACACCCCAGTTGAAATCTACTGACACCCTAGCTCTAATGCTACGACACCCGTGGCTTAGAACTGACCGCGTGGAGAATCCCTCTGACAGCACAGTAGAAATGGATTTCGGCCGAAACTCCTTCGAGACACCCACGTTGAAAGCTCATGACACCCTAGCTTTAAGGCGACGACACCCGTCCTTAGAACTGACCGCACGGACAATCCCCATGACACCCTAGGAGAATTGGTTTTCGGCCGAAAGTCATTAGAGACACCACTGTTGAAAGCTCACGACACCCTAGCTTAATGCGATGACACCCGTGCTTAGAACTGACCACGGCGAGAAAGCCCGCGACAACCAAGTTACTAAAATTTAATTTTATTTAAAAAAAAAAATTACATTAGCCCTCACTGGGGCTTGTCTCCTTCGGTCGCTGCGTCCTCGATCTGGCGATGGAGGGACGCTACTTTCCCCTCCAGGTGGCTATTGGCCCGATGCAGGACCTCTATCTCTTTTGTTGAAACATCCTGGTATTCCTCGAGCGCCACCCTGAGTTCCTCGATTATTGCGTGCGACTCAGCATAAACCATCGCGTCGATGGTGACGGTTGGGCGTCGGCTGCCATGGCTGCCAGTAGATCTCAACTCGCCTCTGGAAGCCATCTTGTGGTCAGTTCAAGCTGGAAGGTGAGTAACGATGGCATTCCCCCATCCTTATTTAAGGTTCCCCTGGTGGGTGTTTCGATTGCCATGCGCCACCATCTCAGTGGTTGTTCAGAGGAATCGAATCGGTGCGCCACCACGCCCCGCCCTCCACGTTGAGTTCCGAGGGATTAGGAACAGAATAGTTTCGGGAAGCAAACAGTCTTAAGTTTAACGTCGTCCCAAGAGAAAATTCACGACACCCAAGGATGATTTGGATTTCGGCCGAAACTCCTTCGCGACACCCCACTTGAAAGCTCACGACACCCTCGGATCAATGCTTCGTCACCCGTGCTGAGAACTGAACACGGAGAGAATCCCCGAGACATCCCAGGGTGAGTTGGATTTCGGCCGAAACTCCTTCGCGACACCCATGTTGAAAGCTCACGACACCCTAGTTTTAAGGCGACGACACCCGTGCGTAAGGCGACGACACCCGTGCGTCGAACTGATCACAGGGAGAACCCCCGCGACACCCCTTCTCGAATTCGGCCGAAACTCCCTCGTGACACCACAGTTGTAAACTCACGACACCCTAGCTTTATGGCGACGACACCCGTGGGTTCACTGTTAATGCATGGGTGTCGTCCCCTTAAAGCTAGGGTGTCGTGAGTTTACAACTGGGGTGTCACGAGGGAGTTTCGGCCGAATTTGAGAAGGGGTGTCGCGGGGGTTCTCCCTGTGATCAGTTCGACGCACGGGTGTCGTCGCCTTAAAGCGAGGGTGTCGTGAGCTTTCAAGTGGGGTGTCGCGAAGGAGTTTCGGCCGAAATCCAAATCATCCTTGGGTGTCGTGAATTTTCTCTTGGGACGACGTTAAACTTAAGACTGTTTGCTTCCCGAAACTGTTCTGTTCCCCATCCCTCGAAACTCAACGTGGAGGGCGGGGCGTGGTGGCGCACCGATTCGATTCCTGTGAACAACCACTGAGATGGTGGCGCATGGCAATCGAAATACCCGCCAGGGGAACCTTAAATAAGGATGGGGGAATGCCATCGTTACTCACCTTTTCAGCTTGAACTGACCACAAGATGGCTTCCAGAGGCGAGGTGAGATCTACTGGCAGCCATGGCAGGCGACCCCCAACCGTCACCATCGACGCGGTGGTTTATGCTGAGTCGCTCGCAAGCAGCGAGCGACTCATCAAGACGGCCGAGAAATACCTGGCCGTTACAACAAAAGAGATAGAGGTCCTGCGTCGGGCCAATAGCCACCTGGAGGGAAAAGTAGCGTCCCTCCAGCATCACATCGCCGACGCAGCGACTGAAGGAGATAAGCCCAGTAAGGGCTAATGTTTTTTTTTTTTTGATAAATAAAATTAAATTTTAGTAACTTGGTTGTCGCGGGCCTTCTCGCCGCCGTGATCAGTTGGGTGTCGTCATTTTCAACTGGGGTGTCGTCGCCCTAATGCTAGGGTGTCGTGGGATTTCGTCTGGGGTGTCGCGAAGGATTAACGGCCGACTTCGAACTAGGGTGTCGCGGGGATTATCTCCGTGGTCTCTTGTTCAATCACGGGTGTCGTCTCGTTAGAGCTAGGGTGTCGTGAGATTTCAACAGGGGTGTCGCGATTGATTTTCTGCCGAATTCAATTAGGGTGTCGCCGGGTTCTCTCTATGTGCACATTTATAAGACGGGTGTCGTCGCCCTAAAGCTAGGGTGTCGTGGGATTTCGTCTGGGGTGTCGCGAAGGACTTACGGCCGAATTCGAACTAGGGTGTCGCAGGGATTCCTTACCATGCGGACTCTCAGAGCGGGGGGGGAAGAAAGAGAGTTATTCTTGCACAGATGAAATTCAGTTGAGCACGAACCCACGCCCTCGTCTGAAAGTCCGGTCGACGGGAGTCTACTGGAGTCTTCAAATATAAAAGTTTATCCAATGAGTTTTTCCTTGCCAACACCTTAAGTCGACGTTCGCT
Organism: Calamus simplicifolius; assembly: GCA_900491605.1. NCBI lineage: Eukaryota > Viridiplantae > Streptophyta > Magnoliopsida > Arecales > Arecaceae > Calamus > Calamus simplicifolius. The sequence continues at coordinate 653,217 of UESW01004073.1, read as the reverse complement.
TCTCTCTCTGAATTCGGCCAGGTCTGTAAGATGGGCCTAAGCTGAGGTTTTGGCAAGGAAAATCTTACAGACCTGGCCGAATTCAGAGAGAGAAGCGAACGTCTACGTGAGGTTTTGGCAAGGAAAATCTCATTGGATAAACATTTATATTTGAAGCCTCCAGTACACTCCAGTAGCCAGGTTTTCAAAGCGAGGGCGTAGGTTCCTTCTCAACTGATTCCTTAGCATCCGGACTCTCAGAGCGAGGGAGGGGAAGAAAGAGTTCATCTTGCAGAGATGAAATCCAACATAAATTGGCGCTAGGATGGAGCGAAAGGGCCGCATTATAAGAGTTGCTTACAAAACAGTTATGACTCTCAGAGTGTCATAACTATTTCGTTCTAAGGTAGTTACCCGCACATTAAACGCATTAACTAACTCTAACCAGACTGGAAAAGTGTTGATGTAATAAAGAAGTGAGAAGAAAGAGTTCTTACTTGCTGCGGCTGACATATCCGGTGTACAAAGTTTTTTTACACAGACTCCTGACTCCAGTATCAAGGTTTTCCAGTCCAGTAGCTGAAGTATTTTCAGCCTCTAAGCTGGAAGAAACAGAGTTCTTCTTGCACAGATGACAGAAAACGTAAAATGGAGCGAAAGAGCATTTTCGTCCGTACGAAAATTTAAAAAAAAACGAACAGCATTAAATGTCCGTCACGTTCAGAACGTTACGTCAAAGCCCAGTCCTACCGCCTGTCTTAAATCATCTACGTCGAATCCATGTAGACCAATAAAAAAATACAATACAGTCCACGTTAACGTTGCTGCATCGGATCGATGTACAAAGTGTTTTCCTTTTTTCAATCCTTCGGTCTCCGTCCTCTCCAACATCCAGCGACTTTGAAAGAACTTGCAGGGCATCGGGATTAAAAAACGTTTAGAATTTCGACAGCCCTACAAAGGCAACTCTAAGCCAAAGTGGATGCATGGTATCGTTATTTGGGTAAGTCCACATCATGTCCTCCTTGTCTTCTCACTGTCATCTGGGTGGCCTACATTCCCCAACACAGAGATGATGGTCCTGTCCATCAGAACCTACTACAACTACTACTACTACTACCCTCATCGATCATAGGCAGGTCCGCTCGAATAGTCCTCCATGTCTCTCGATCACCATCTTTAGTGCCAAAAGAGTTCGCATTTTTTTTGGAGCTGCCACCTGCCAACCCTTTTGATGGAGAGCGTAGGGTCTCTCTTGCAAGACGGATCGACGTTCTCATCCGCACGCTTCTACTCCTCAAAATGAAAAGGAGAAGAATAATGGAGTCCTTTTTCTACCTACTCTCTTTTACTTGGGAGCTTGGTGAATGAATAATGGAGCAGTCGGAGTCCGGGGCATATGCATGGAGGGGTCAAGCGTCACATGAACTGAGGCTGATGCTGTTCCCTAACTAATCCGCTAGCTAGACTTGTGGATAGATGCATGCTTCTCCTCTTATGTTATATTATAGTCCATCCTATTTTTATTACTATTTAACAACTTCGCTGAAAACGAATGAGAGAGAGAGTGCCTGATTATGGTGGGACTAGACTGGAAATTTAGACAGTTTGAGTCTGAATTTGAGGGCTAAAGTTTCGGCAGTCTCGGGCATGGGCCATGAATCTTAAGGTTGAGCAACAGATTAGAGTATTCTGAAAATTAATATCAACTTGATCTTATAAAGATTAGATCGATTGGGTTTGGACTGTTGTTGAAGTTGGTTCTGACCAGTTCTTGGTTTTAGATTTAATTTTTCGGTTTTGATCCGAGAACCGACCATCTTTATATTTTAATAGCCATCATGAGGGAGTAAGGCCACATGTGTCCGCATCAAGTTGGTAGTTGGTTCTAAGTTTTCATGAGTTTAAAATGGATCCAATTTCATCTATGCTCACCGTTGATGATTTTTTTATGGCTTTTGAAAGGTTTAGGCTTGTTTTATATCAAATTTGGGCATAAAAGGAAATGCCAGTGCTGGGTTATTGTGCTGTGCTTGAATAAGGGTTGATTAGTCTGATTATTTTTTGGTCTGGGCTTTTGTTAAATGAGGCATGCAATTTGAAAATGCTGTTCTTCTCTCACACTCCTGATCATCATGATAGAGCTTGCATTAGTTTTTGTCTTTACTACAGGTTTTGATGAGATAGAAGCATCCTACCAACCTCTTACCACTTGCTTTCTCTATCTATTTATGTTTTTGACCTAGAATTCTAAGACATCTTTTGTGTCTAATGTCATATTACGAAGATATCCTTGGAGCCAGATAAAGGCTATGGTCTGGTTATTGACTTGCCCTCAAAGAAGGTTCTGAGTCCAAACATTGACATGTGTTTATCCAAAGAACTGACATCCTTCAAGCAATATTATGGCCTTCAGCTTCCATCTCAACTTATGACCTTCTCTTCCCTGTCAAAAAGATATCTCTTTGTCCTTTTTAGATTATAGATTCTAGATGTTGATAACTCAAAAAAGTTGAAAGAAAGCTCGAAAGAGAAAGAATGTTTTTTTTTTTTGAAAAAAAAAGAACTAATTTCATCTCAAAGCTGAAAAGCTTACCCAGTCATGCAAGTCAGAGAAGACCACAGGTGTGCAATACCAAGCTGGGCTATCATACAGTAGTGAGATAGAATAGAATAAAATGCATAGAATAATAAAAGAATCTGTAACGATTTAGGCCCACGGGCCCGTTTCGTTACAAGAAAGCAAGACGGATAAGGTCCACACCAACTTGGGGCACCACAGCCCAAAAAGGATCCAATTGGTGCCTTGTTCATCTTCCTTAACTGGTTATAAACCATCCGCCCAACTCTCAATTTTTCGATGTGGAACTATTGGGAGGGGCATCACAATCTATCCCCCTTACAGAGGCGACGTCCTCGTCGCCAGGGGTAATTGATCACAACCACAAGGCAGGCAGGATCCTAGAGGTGGCTCCCACAGGTTCAAGAGGTGGCTTCCATCCCCTATGGATGTAGCACTTTGTCCTATGTGGCACTTAGTTCCTGCACTTTCGATTGGTGCGAGGCTCTGATACCATATTGTAACAACCCGGGCCTACGGGCCGTTTCGTTACAAGAAAGCAAGACGGATAAGGTTCCACACCAACTTGGGCCACCACAGCCCAAAAAGGAATCCAATTGATGCCTTATCTATCTTTCTTTGGTTATAAATCATCCACCCAACTTTTAATTTTTTGTTGTGGGACTATTGAGAGGGGCATCACAGAATCCGACAAAAATGATGTGGGTGCTCAAAATAGACAGGCCTTCAAGACTAACAAATCAAATCAACCGAGCTTTCAAGTCGGATCATTCATTAGACATTAGCGATCCAAAGGTCAATCCAACCAAGAACAGAGTTTATCTGAACACCCAATCTCAATCGGTTAACAGTGCTCTCTTCGTTATTTTATAATGAAGCATGCAAGTTCCAAGTAGAAACAAATCCAACAACTCTAAAAATAATCATTTCCATCACCTTGATGACTTATATCTTCCATTCAAACTTGTGCGTGCTCGTTCGCATGGTTTCTTCCGAGCTGCTGATGTGCAATGAAGACCGCCCCACCATCACATTAAAAAAAAAAAAAAAACAGAGAGGACTAATCCGAGACGCAATCAAATCACCACTATAATTTGTTTTAAAATCCCCCACTGTGACCCACCAAACTATATCATTCTCAACTTAGAACTTCCAACCTAAAGCCAACAGATAACTAAGAGAGGAATCTATGCCTCCTCTATTCCATTAAGAAATCCAACCCAAAAGGAACTGCTAACAGATGAGAGGAATCTTCCTCTACTGGTGCCTGCCCATACCTAATATGCCCATTTAATCCAACACACAAGTAAGGCTGGTTATGTTTTTAAAAAACTAAGCACCAACTCAAACAACCACTAGGATATATATAATCTCCCTTGGAATCCCATGCCGGCTCTAGGACATTAGTTGTTCAACTAAGCATAATGTAATTGATGAATTGGATGTTTTTTTTTTTAAAAAAAAGAAATAATGGAGTAAGTGAGGCACTTCCACCAAATTTATTATGGTGATTAATTTATACAAATTAGTGGGAGATGCAAAGGAAGTGAAAGAGGAAACTAGATGATCATGTACACTAAAAAATTGTTATATTTTATTGGGAAGACAGTTGCAGAGACTTTTTGGACTAATGATATGGTGTCACTCCCCAAGAATTCTCTCTTGCTACCTCTTGGCAAGTTTCTATTTGTTTCATGTATACCTTTGCTTCTCTAGTGGAAATTATGAACATTAGTGCTTGCTAAGGTCCAAAGCAATAACATGGAACCCACTTAAGTAGACTTTAATAATAGATTTTATAATTTCATCATCCCACATCATCCGAGTTTGTTGTCAGACTAGGACATAAACTGTCCACATTTTCTCCCCTCCACCATTTTTTATTTCAAAACAAAAGTAACTTGCACTAAATGAAACTTAGGAATCTTTCAAAGCTTTGGCCAGAGGCTATTTAATGAACCTTAACTCAAGTCACATTCTAATTCACTGAAAAAAAAAATGTGGCCTTCTTAATATTCTTAATATGGATGGGAGTGTTGACATGATCAGTTCTTATAATAGATTAGCATGTTAATATCCTCATGGATGATTGAAATCAAGGAAAATCCTGGAGAATGAGAAAGAAAACTGTTGTGCCAACCCACTGCCCCACAATGCACGCAAATTTCCAGCTGGCACTACAATTTCAGCAATTAGCAGCTTGACAAGCAACCATCACCAAATTAATTTGAAGCCACTCTCACTACCAGATTGGAAGTTGAAGAACTTGTACGATTTAGGCTGTAGTAGCAATCATGCAGTGAATCAGGACAGACTGCAGGACTTGCCTTCCTGTTTCGGCTGCTCTGAGATTTAATATGTTCACTTGAAAAAGAAATTAAGTTCCAATCTTGAATAAATTCTTGTATGATCCACCTGCAAACAAGTGGGTCACTGACTCACTATTGGTGAGTGGTCCATGAGAGTCAGTACATGAATCAATAGACATACGGGACATCAGGCTAGTAATTGCTAGAATGCATAGTAGTAGTGAAGGCAATGCTGGAAATTGATATTTCTGTGGTCCACCTTACCCTAATTTAATTATTCAGGGAGCTTCGATATAATTAGTCTGTAAAAGTAAAACTTATGCACAAAAGTTTTACAATGAAACAAACAAAATAACCCAATAATAATCAGAATGGAACAGAACCAAATTAACTTTTAGCATTTGCAAGTAGGACTGATAATGGAATAGATTCATATTACATAATAATTTAATTACATGGACAAATCTTCTGATTTTGTCCGAGACCAAAAAAACAAAAGTCATTAAAAAAAAAAAAACAAAAAACAAAAAACAAAACAGAGAGGCAAGGGGCAGTGGCGAGGGAGTGTGTTGCATTGTTTTTAATCTTGTTTCATCTCCTCCTCTTGTCCAGAATTCCTATCTCAATCTGCTTCCCTCCCACTGGTGGATGCTCCCGGCGCGCCAGCGCCCGTGCCCGGCACGTGCGTGAGGCGCTGGAGCTGAAGCATCCTCGCATAGCAGCCGTCCGGGTGGTGGTTGAGAAGGTGGGAATGGGACCCCTGCTCCACCACCTTCGCCTCGTCGATCACGGCGATCGTCTGCGCATTCCTCACCGTCGCCAGGCGGTGCGCCACCACGATGGTCGTCCGTCCCGCCGCCGCCCCCGCCCTGTCCAGCGCCTCCTGCACGCTTCTCTCCGCCTCCGCGTCCAATGCGCTCGTCGCCTCGTCCAGCAGCAGCACCTGCGCCTTCTTCAGCAGAGCCCGAGCGATCGCTATCCGTTGCCGCTGACCGCCGGAGAGCTGCACCCCCCTCTCCCCGACCCACGTCCGGTAGCCATCCGGCAATGCCGCTATGAATTTATGCGCATTCGCCTGCGTCGCCGCCTCGACCACCTCTGATTCCGTCGCCGTCTCCCGCCCGTATGCGATGTTGTCGAAAATGGAGGCCGCAAACAAGCATGGCTCCTGCGGCACCAACGCCATTGACCGCCTCATTGACTTGAGGTTATATTTCCTGATGTCCTTACCATCTATCAACACCCTGCCTGAATTCGGCTCGTAGAAGCGCAGAATTAAGGAGATGATTGAGCTTTTGCCGCAGCCGCTGGCCCGACGAGGGCGAGCGTCTTGCCGGCGCGGGCGCGAAGAGTGAGGTCGTGGAAAACCGGCACGTCCGGGCGGGCCGGGTAGGCGAAGTCGACGTGCTTTAGCTCGACGTCGCCGCGGAGGCGGTCGGGGACGGGCGTGGCGTCGGGATCGTCAGGCTCGATCTCGGTCTTTCGGTCGAGCACCTCGAAGACGGAGCGCATGGCGCGGCCACCTTTGATGAAGTCGGGGGCGAGGGTGAGGGTCTCGGCGGCGCCATTGGCGGAGACCATGAGGACCATGAAGACACGGATGGTCTTGGAGAAGTCGGAGATTCCGTGCTTCACGAGCCATGCGGCGTACCAGAGCCCGAGGGCGTAGGAGGCGTAGAGGAGGAACTGGGCCACGCCGAAGCCGCTCCCGGCGATCTGGCCCTTCCAGAAGCACCTGCGAAGGGGGCTCTGGAGGTTAGCGGCGAAGAGCTGCGTGATCTTTGTCTCAGAGTTGAAGGCCGCTACAGTTCGGACATTCGCCACGGCCTCGCCGGCAATCTGTGTTGCCTTGGCATGCGCCCTCTCCAAGTCACCGGAGAAGCCCTTCATGAACATTTTCTGCGACCACAAGGTGCTCGATCGATCAAGTTTCAAAGAGACAATCCAAAAAGCTAACATCAATTCACAAATATCTGTGTCCATTTACATCGGGGACTTGTACGTATTTTATATAGTACCTGCAAAACAGTGGCGGCAACGACGACAGGGAATACTGCAATGAGGACGAGGGCGAGGCGCCACTGGAGGACAAAGCCAGCAGTGCAGGCGACGAGCATGAGCGCCGAATTCTGCACGATACAGATATCCGGTCTCCAATGGCAGACCTCACATTATGAGCATCCAGCGAAAGCCTCGCAGCGATCCTGGCACTTGCATTCTCTTCCTGGTCGAACCATGCGATCTCGTTTCGAAGGATGGCGGAGAGCATCTTCTCTCGGACTCGCTTGGTTAAATTCTCCCCGACAACATCCCAGAAGAGATGCTGCAGGGTGTTGAAGAGCAGCGCGGCAGAGGAGACTCCGATCAGGAGGTAGCAGTACTTGCCGATCTCCCGTCTCATGTACCTGTGATCCTGGCATAGTAGACACTGAGAACAGCGCTCAGGACGTAGGCAAACAGGGCACTGATGGAGCCGCACACCATCGACCCGATGGAGCCCATGAGGGCGTAGGTCCATTCGGGCGAGTTCATTTTCGCAAGGCGCCAGAAGGAGCTCGCCTGGTCACGGAATGCGAGCTTCTCCATCCTGTGACTGGGGTCGACTGAGAAGCTGAAGTCGGATGTGGAGAAGTCGGAGAGACGGCGGGAGTAGGGCGATCGGCCATACGATGAGTTCCTCGTGATAATTGGGGAGCTCACCGAGTTCCGAGCACTGGAAGGCCTGTCATTGAATCGAACAGTGGTGAGTCACACACACTGAACTTAGCGAAGCGCAGTAGCATTGATTCGGATTTCTGTTTTACCTTGCACTGCTCTTCCTGGCATTGGCAATGGCAGCCTCATGGGCCTGCTCCTGCATTCGAATCAGCTTCGCATAGAGTCCATGGTCACCTTTGGCCATGAGCTCATCATGGGCGCCGATCTCCGAGACGCTTCCCTGCTGGAGGACCGCAACAACATCGGCCTTGCGGATGGTCGACAGACGGTGGGCGATGACGAGCGTGGTGCGCCCGATCATGAACCGGTCGAGCGCCTCCTGGACGAGCTTCTCCGACTCGGAGTCGAGGGCACTCGTCGCCTCGTCCAAGAGGAGGATTGCCGGGTTCTTCAGCATGGCTCTCGCAATAGCAATCCTCTGCCTCTGGCCGCCGGAGAGCTGCAGCCCCCTCTCCCCCACCTGTGCCACATATCATGACGTGTGTTCAAACGACGTATGGAGGATTCACACCCGTCTCGTTACGTTCAGATGCTAGCAAACAAAACAGGTTTGACTGGAACCACCATGGCAACGTATAGCATCGCAATTGGCTCTCAGAGATGCCTGTGCTTCTTCGGCTAGATAACACATGGGGGTTTCAGAGAGAGGCCAGGCCTCCGTATGCCTGCCATTGCTCACTTTCTCACCTCCCGAAAAGAGTACTGCTAGCCCGATGATTCCCAATGACAGCCAGTGTAACTAGTTAAATTATGGGGCTGATCAAGGACAAAATGGGGGCAGGAACAGCGATTTTTAAACCACCCGCAAGGAGGCTCCAATTGTCTGGTTAGATTTAGAGATGGACTTCAGAAAAGAATCTTTCCATGTTACTTCATTTGAACTGAAGAGGGGACCAACAGATGGCCAGTTTTGTCGATGGTTACTACTTAGGACACCGGAGGACATAACAACTCCCAAGTCATTGCATTGCATTGCATTGGAGGAGGGGGAGGGGCTAAGAACAGTCAAAAAGGGGGAAGAGGAAAGCAAACACGAAAGGATAGATAGAGGTGGTTTTCCCAAACGTTAGATAAAGGGTGAACGAGTGCAGACCTGGGAATCATAACCATCTGGTAGCTTTACGATGAAGGAATGGGCATTGGCAACCCTGGCAGCCTCTTCCATCTCTACTTGGCTGGCGTCTTCCCGGCCCAAAAGCAGATTCTCTTTGATGGTCGTCGCAAAGAGAGTAGGCTCCTGGCTCACCAGCCCCAGCTGTTGTCTTAACCATCTCAGCTTCAGGCTTTTTATATCATGCCCATCAAGTAATATTTGTCCTTAACGAGAAAAAAAAGAAGAAGAAGAAGAATGATTTAGTATAATTTCCAAGCATCTAGAATCACAGAAGAGAACAACAGAAGATCATATTGGAAACCACAATGGCAACAGCACGCTAGACCATTTAGATATAAAAATAAATAAATAAGGTTTTTATGAGTAGCTTTTGTCGCTGTTGATCTGTGCCTTTGTCATTACTCTTCGTTCAAGTTAACAATCACAAACTTTGGTCATTAATTACCGATCAGGCCATGGCTTCCAAGTTCCAAGGCTAAACATGGATCAGTTTAGGAAAGAAAACAAAAAGGAAAATTAGGATTTTATCATCGTACGTCTCAAGGTTCAGAATACTGGACGCAAATGAAATTTTGTTATTGCGAGCGACTACCTGAAGTGGGATCGTAGAATCTCTCGATGAGGGATACCACGGTGCTCTTGCCAGAGCCACTGCTCCCTACTAACGCAAGGGTCTTCCCTGCTGCAACGCTCAGTGAGAAATTGCTTAGTATCGAGGCCTCCGGCCTCGAAGGATACGCGAAGTCCACGTTCTTCAACTCTACATGCCCTAAGACCGCGTTGAGCTCGGTCCCTGACTCGCTGTTTCGGCCAATGCTTGGCTTGTGATCAACGGTCCGGTATATCTTCGCCGCTGCCACTCGAGCCTTGGCAAACGCTGCCATGCTCGGAGCCGACTGCCCGAGAGCCCTGCAAATCAATCCAATATCGAATTCTAGCGATGTACCATCTCAACGAATCAAGCAAATGAGAGGAGTGCGTTCTTACAGTCCCCCAATCATGACGGAGAACATGGTGGCGATCGCAAGGCCGCCATTGGTGTGGTGATGGCGGACAAGATGCCCGCCGTACCATAGCAGGAGAGAATAGCAGCAGAAAACGGTGAAGTAGGTGGCTCCCAATCCAATACCCTTTGCGAAGCCTGTCCGGTAACCGATCCTCTGTGCCACCTTCAATGCCGATGAATAGGCCTGGAGGAATCTCGACTCACCCACAAAGGACTGCACCGTCCTAATTTGAGCCAGCGCCTGGAGGCAGTGAACAAAACTAAGAATCCCACGTAGTGGAAGACTTCTAGCAAAGGGCTTTAAATCTCACCTGCTCTGCTATGTTGCTGGCTTGGGACAGGGCTTCTTGGCTTTTGGAGGAGAGCTTGGCCAATGTCGCAGTGTGAATGCCGCCGATGACCGCGATGAGAGGGACGACGGCCAGCGTGACGAGGGCCAGTTGCCACACGGCTGTGAACCCAACCACGAAGCCGGAGACGAAGGTTGCCATGTAATGGATAAAATTCCCCAGCTGCCCAACACTAATGGCCACGTTAGAAATCAGAGCACAAATTTATGATCCAGAGAGACCGGGGGGGTAATATGCAATGGACATGGAGCACCACCTTCTCGCTGATGGCGTCCTGGACGATGACTGCGTCGGCGTTGATGGCGTAGACGACGTCGGAGGTGCGGACTTCTGTATCGAAGTAGCAGACGTCCTGGTTCAGGGCCCCCTCGAGATACTTGATCCTCATCTTGGTCGTCTGCCGCTCTCCGGTCCACATCCAGCAAGATATCTCTGTTGCATTCTTCAACCAGTCAAAAAACCAAAAAAAGACACAGCCTTTCCCTCTTTTATACACAAATCAATAAGAAATTAGAGAACTCAACAGCTCGAAGCTCACCAGCCCAAGAAGACGCCCAGATTGCCGCACCGACCACCAAGAAGTAGAAAGCATACTGCCAAATTCCCAAAAATAATATCATTCTGTTCCATAAGATGTAATTCTGTGTACTTTCTTGGAAAAAAAGAAACATGATGAAGATAGTGAGCACCTTGACGACTTGGCGGACCATGGTGTCAGGGTCGTCGGCGTTAGAACCGAAGGAGTTGACAAGATCCGCGAAGAAGCGAAGAAAGACCGGAAGGGAGCAACCATGAACAATAGCCCCTGCAGTCCCGATAGCCATCAAAATGCAATCGAGGCCATCGGCGAAGCGGAAGAGCTCGCCGAATCCCACGGCGGGGGCTGGCGGTGCAGGCTTCTCGTCCTCCCCACCACCGTCCGCCGGCGCCGGCGCCGGCGCC
>UESW01004072.1:1215362-1247800 GCA_900491605.1 Calamus simplicifolius | reverse complement strand
TTTAGTTCCACATTGTTCTCTATAAATTTAACAAAACTAACAGACCATCTATTCAAGGACTATACAATGTATGATCTGATTTTACAATGTTACTCAATCCAATCCTTTTACCATTTGTCAAATAAATCCTCATGAAAGTACCGAATCAAGTTAAATAAATATGTCACTGCACTGTATCATCATGTAACAACTCAAATTGATTCAAACTGAGCTTTTTTATGATACATACAGTAATGCTGAATAAAGGTTTGGTTTTTCATTTTCTTTCTTTTTAGGAAAATAGAAATTTTCTTTTACTTCAAACACACCCAGGGTAGTTCATTTAGTTATCAAGAAGATTTTATAAAATATTATACAAATTACTGACTAAAATCAGCATAACAATTAGCTCATGAGCTGTAGCTTAGAACAAAGTAAAAGCACATCACAGATCTGAAATAGAAAGACCACAAGTAAAGATCACAAAGATCAAGACTTACCCAAAAATTGGAATTTTCCAGTTCATCGTAGCACCTACCAAGACATGCAATTAAAGTAAAGGAAAATCAGTTTATTGTTTCCACCAATGAAATAAAAAATTCGCTCTTCAAAATAGAACTATAGAGATAAAAATATTTGACAACTTACATTTTAACCCTGGAACTCAAAATAACAACTTTCTCTATCATGTTCCATATGATTAGAGGATAGTGGATACATTGCAGCATCAAAATTTAGTTGTTTGAGTAACAGATAGAAGAAGATAGTATGTTTGAGTAACAGATAGAAGAAGATAGTAATCATAAACTATTGAGGAAGAAGCACTGATAATGCCAAAAGTTCAAACTATTCTGATGACTCAGTTACATATTAATTAAAAAATCCATGCCAAAAAAAAATAATATGCCTATAATCAGAAATGTTGTCATTTCCCAGAATCACATAACCGAGTATTCCTGGTTAGTTCCACCATGGACTGCAATTTTAAGGCCTTGGCATCTACAGGTGATGATGCTAATTCAAGAACATACTACAGGATATTTCACTACATGTGGAGACCTTCATATTTATAGTGAAGAATTGCAGTTATATTACTACCTTGAACAGCCTGCCAATGAAACTTTTTAACGGGAGCTCCAGACTGCTACCTATAAAGTACAACTAATATGAATTGATTAAAAATTATCATGTGATTTCCTCAGATAGATTCTACAGCAAAAGGTACATGTTCGATCACCGATCACTTCCTATAAGATTTTGTAACTAATTGGCTAAACAGAGTTATTGAGAGATGAATTAACATTGATAAAATCTTCAACTATGGCATTATAGGCTCTCGAGGAACAGGCCATGTGTAAAATAAGCTAAGAAGTTTGTTGGTGATGTTGAATTTTCAGAAGAGTAGTACTACTCTTTCCCTCGTATATCCTTCGATCTTGCACTTCAAATCGAGGGCAAGCATAACATTATTTTAAATCGAATTATATGCATGCCACCACGTTTTCCGTGTACACATTCCAAAAACAAAAGGCTTCCACATCTAATCCAGATACGATCAAAGGCCTTCAAGTGACACTCGAATCTTCTTTAATCTACACAAAAGGACAGTCGAGGTTTGATCACCATGTTGTGCCCTCGTGAGATGACACAAACAATGGCCTTGAATGAAATCAGCCGAGCATTCGTAAGTTCGTCAATCTGACCTACACTTTCCACATCATTGGATCCGAATAAAACTTAAATTCCAATGAAAATTTCACGACAGAATATCTACAGAAACGAATAAAACAATGAACCAGAAAATAATATGTAAATGCTCCCAGAAAAGTCAATCAATTGATTGGAGAACATCAAAGAGTAAGAACTAACTGAGCGAAAACTACATGGGGAAAAAAAAGGAAAGAAAAGAAATCGGTGGCTTAAGAGTGAAAATTAAGAGAAGAAAGATAATTCTAAATGGATTTCAACCGTATATGAATCAAGGATTCTAAAATACTTCGGTGTACCTCTTTATACGTCCGATCGCTCGCGATGAGGCAAGAGGATTGATGTTTGATTGTGAGAATCGAAGAGAGGGCAAAGGAGGAGGAAAGCAAAGGGAAAGCGAAGGGATGGAGCGGCCGAGCTGTTGGGCCGCGTCGGAGGTTTTTTGTGGAAATTTCCTTGTTATTTGTCTTTGCGCGTTTGTTTGGCCGCCACACCCGACCGCGTTACTTACCGAACCGAAACGGAGTCCAACTTTATTGAAAGCTCCACCATCCGAATCCGGATCCCAATCCGAGACGACCTTGTATAATGTGAAAGAATAAAATAAATTTGAGTTTTTCTTTTAAAAAAAAATAATAAGGAAAAGTCCGAAACACCCCCCCACGGAACTATGAAGGCCTGTTTAGATGCGGCAACGAAAATTTCTTTTTCCGAAAAAGTTCACGCATAGAGTAGAAGATAAAATTTTGTACGTAAATTTACTATTTTTAAAAAAAATTTCAAATTTTATTTTCTAAATATATTATACAGCTAAAAAATATCTTTGAATTATTTGCAATAGCATTTTTATGTATTTTATTCTCATATTTATTATTCATTTTTATCACACTAATCACTCTTTACCATTCATCATTATTATCATGACCATCACCGTAATTGACAACCCTTTATCATTACCATATTTCTATGATTAATACTATAATTACCACATTCGTACCTTTACCGCTATCATATCTCTTCAACATCCATCTTCCTCTATCATCCATTACTATCACCATCATACCTTCTTTACAATTCACTACCATTGTCACCATGCTTGCACCGCTCATTACCATACATTCGTCAATAACTATTATTTATCCTTCATCATCAACTGGATAATTATCATCATCACCGTGTCTATCATCACACCTCCACCACTTAGCACTACAACTTTTAGCATACTTCTATCATTGCCATCTTCCTCCATCATCGTTCACTACCTTCACTATCACTCACTATTAGCATCACCATCAAGCACTGATCATCCATCTCTGTTGCCATTACACATGTTGCCCTGGTGTGATGCTATCAAGACCCAGATTGGGCTAACTTATATTAAGCTTGGTGTGGGTCCAAGGTTTGAGATTAAATCAAGTCACAAGTGAATATAGGCTTGAAGGTCTTATTGGGTTAGTCCATGGAAGTTTTTGTTGAGTCTGAACTAAGCCCATTTAGTCAATTATTTAAACCCTGATTTCTAGAGTTTGTTGAAAAGAGAAACAGATTCTTTTTCCCAAAAAAAATTCTCTCATCTCCATCTTCTCCTCCCCATTCTCTCCCTCTTCCTCAACCCAAACAACATGAGATTCTTCTAGGAGGCGCTCGCATGTGGGAAGGCTTTGGTTCCGCTCCCAAGAATGCATAGTTCAAACCCGCGACGAGGAAGCAAGAAGTCCAGTGCATTACTGTTGTGCCACTGAGGATCGTTAGCAAAAAGAATGAAAGTCCAGGATATTTCTTTAGCAACGAGATCCCACTATTCAACTTCAACAGTTGGTATCAGTAACTAATTCAGCAAGAAGGAAGGTGTAAAAATTAGGCTTTGGAGATTTTCAAATGGCTAAAAATTTTAGGAAGGCCTCATCATGGTACTTCTCAATTTTCTAATATTTTTAATGCTATTTTTGGTTGAGATCTAGCCATGAATAGTAGCATAAAGATAGATTTTGAGAAGTTTGATGGGAAGAAAAGCTTTTTTATATGAAAAGTTTGGGTAGAGGACCTTCTTATGTAGCAAGGTTTAGATCTGGCTTTGAAGGAAAGGCCAGATAGGATGACAAACAAACAGTGGATGTCATTGAAGAAGAAAGTATGTTCAGCGATCAAAGAATATCTAGCAGATTTAGCCCTCTATTTAGTATTGGAGGAAAAAAACTTAAAGGGATTCTGAATGAAGTTGCACACTCTCTACATGGAGAAGAATATGTGCAATAAATTGATGTTGAAGAAGCGCTTCTATAGTTTTCGGATAGCAGAAGATAGAGATGTGTTGGCCCACATCCAGGTGTTTGACCAAATGAGCAATGAATTGTTGAATATCGGGGTCAAGATGGAGGAAAAAAATAAGGCACTTCTATTATTGTGTTTACTACCTATATCATATGATTCATTGGTCACGATGCTGCTTTATGGGAAGGGGATAATACTATTCTATGAAGATATTATTTTAGTGTTTCAGACAAATAAACAAAGGGAGAAGATGACCAAGAAAGCTGTTCCCCATAAGGGTCTATCAGTGGAAAAAAGGCTAGGCAGAGGTAGAGACAGAAGTAGGCCTAGGGGACAGTCAAAGTCCAGAAAAGGCAAGAGAGAGGCTAAGTGCTACAAGTATGGTAAGGTAGGATATTTTAAGAGGGATTGTTCTAAGTAAAAAATTAGAAGGAAGAAAAGGAAGGATCTGAGTCAATGAGTATAGTTGCAGATCATAAGGTGGAGAATGATCTCTTGGTGGTATCAGATGGTCACAGGCACAACATAGAGATGTGGACCCTGGATTCAGCTTATTCTTGTCATTATACTCCCAACTGGTCGTAGTTCAACACTTAGACAGAGGTTGATCAGGGAAGTATGACTCTTGAAGGTGATTATCCTTATAAGGTTGTAGGAATTAGCATAGTAAGGGTGAGGATGTTTGATGGCATGGTGCGTACTTTTATCAATATGAAGCATGTCCTAGAGCTCAAGAAGAATTTGGTGTCACTGAGTTAGATGAGCAGGTTTAGGGTGCAGTTTGGCAGAGAGCACTAGCAAGCACTGAAGGAGATCTTCAAGTACTTGGTGTAAACAATTGGAGTTGACATTTACTATGGACAGTAGGAATGTGCTGAGGGATCCAAATTATTTAAGAAAGCTCGTGGGCAGTTATGTGAGTATATGGATGCAGGCTTTGGTAGAGATATGGACACCAGGAGATCCATAATATGCTTTGTGTTCAGCCTGTTTGGTGGTCTAGTCTCTTAGAGATCATGTTTGCAGCTCATCTGCACATGTTTATCTACCACGAAGGCAGAATACATAGGCATCACAAAGGCAACAAAAGAAGCCCTATGGCTGAAGGATTTGATGCTGGAGATGAGCCTTGCTTAGGAGGTTGTTAAGGTGCATAGTGGTAGCTAGAGTGCTCTGATGTTTATAAAGAATGCATTCTATTATGCTAGGATGAAGCACATTAACATCAGATACCACAGGATTAGAGAGCTGATGGAAGAAGGTGAGATGGAGCTGGTGAAGGTACTTACTAAGGAGAACCTAGCAGATGAACTGATCAAGGTTCTTTCATGGGACAGCTTTCATAAGTGTGTTTTGTTGATACAATTGATGAACACGACAGATGTATTGAGGCCTTGAAGCACCAAGATAGAAATTGTTAGGACTGATGTGGTGCTATTAAGGCTCAGGTTGGGCTAACTTGTATTAAACTAGGTATGGGTCCAAGGGTTGATATTAAATAAAGTCACGGATGTACATGGGCTTGGGAGTTATTTTAATCTCATTGGGTTAGTCCATGCGAGTTTTTGTTGAGTCTAGGCCAAGCCCATTTGGTCAACTATTTAAACCCTAGATTCTAGGGTTTGATGAAGAGTTTAGATTTTTTTCTTCCAAGAAATTGTTCTCTCATCTCCATCTTCTCCTCCTCATCCTCTCTCTCTTCCTTAACCCAAATGGCATGAGATTCTTCCAGAAGGTGCTCGCATGTGGGGAAGGCTCCATTTCCGCTCCTAGGAGCCGACCAAGGAAGCAAGAATCTAGCGCATTACTATGTGCCGCTGAGGATCGTTGACAAAAAGGGTAAAAGCCCAGAATATTTTTTCAGCGACAAGATTTTACTGTTCAACTTCAATAACACCTACACTATCATTCATCATCATAAATTTTTTTATCATCCATCATATTGCCATCATCGTTGCCATCTTGCCTTTATCATCTACCTTTATCATACCTATGTCATTTACTATGACACATTCTATTATCATGCTTTCATAGTTCGATTATCAACCATACTTCAAAATGTATCTTTTTTTATTATTTCTTAAATTATATTTTATTTTTAATAAAATGAACATGTTTTTTAATTTTTTTAATCAAATGGAGGAGAAAACTAGAGTAGGAAAGCAGGAAACATTTTCTATTAGGACGTCAGCTGCTTGACAGACTAGTGCTATTAGTCGAACTCGGGTCCGATCAGGATGTGATTCAAAATCATTTAGATAGTGTTTAATAGAAAAAACTCTGTCCTTAGAAAAGTGTACATGATAGAGTTTTTTCAGGGGATATCCATAGGGATATCCTCTGGTTATCCCTTTGAACGTGCCAAATGCAAAATCTGAATTCAAAGGATAACTTTTTCTTATCCCCTCTGATTGTATTTGATTGGAGGGATAGGAAAAGATATCCCTCAAAAAAATTGATTTAAACCCTAAACTACCCTTACAATTTTTAATACAATAATTAATTTGGACCGTTTGTGTAACATTCTGAAACCTTGTAATTTATGGCATTTTTCATTTGAAATGAAAGTCAGAGTGTTTCAATGAAATGTGGGTGTGTTGCCTTTTGATAAATGTAAAGAGAAGAAATTTTGGAGTAAATAAGTATATTCCTGAATGTTAATGAGTTTGATTTAAGAAATTGAGAGACTTAAGTTTAATGGGTTTAAATCATAAGAAAAATCAAGTTTAGTTTGAGTTTTATCCTGAAATGATGTTTTTAGTGGTTGGAGTCGACACAGTCGACTCCGGCACGTTTTAAACTTTTGGCACGCTTTGGAGTCGACCCTGCAGAGCTGGAGTCGACACCTACTTTTTGGAGTCGACACCTACTTTTCTGGAGCCGACCCTATTTCTGCTGGAGCCGACTCCAAATCTGTTCCGACTCCGACGGCAGGTTTTTCTGAGTTAAATCTTGAGAATTCATATTTATCCGTTTCAAGTCCGATTTGGATGCCGTTTGAACCGTTGGATTTCTAAAATCGAGTTCTTCAAGCCGGTAAAGTCTTTTCTTAGAAATGTTACATAAAAGTATCAATTTAAGTGAAAAATGATAATCTGGGCTATAAATCGATTAAAAAAATGCTATATCAGGGGCAAAATGGGAAAAGGCTCCGATGTCAATTGCTAATTGTGTTAAGGGCAACTTGGGAAAGAAAATCTAAGGGCAAAATATCATGGTTATAAGTGAGCCACGTGTTTTCCAAAAAGCGCATGTTAAGAGTGTTTGAGGGCAAAAGGGGAATTTGGCATGCCTTAACCCTTAAGTTTCCAATGACTTGGTCCCCAAGTCATTAGAGAAAAAGGGAAACGTGGGTTCAGCCAGAGAAAAGAAAGAAAGAAAGAAAGAGAGAAAGAAGAGGAGAAAAGAGAGGAAAGGAAGAAGAAGAAGAAAAAGGAGGAAGAAAGAGAAAGGGAAAGGGAAGCTTGGGGTTTGTGCTCGATCCAGGTAAGCTATAGCTTCCCTAGATCTTGCATGACTTTAGATTTTCTTAGATTATTGTATTTTGAGGTAATAGTAGAAGTAATCTTGAGTAGAGAAAGGGTGGAAGAAAATAATGAGATATTAGAGGATAGATCATGTATGCATGCATGGTTCGTGGAAAACCTCGTGTGGAGGTAATCCTAATAGCTATCGTATCTGTATGTTGACGTAGGTCAAGAGGGTTATTTCAGGGAGCCGGAATACCAGAGTTGAGTACCAGTCGAGGAGTAACCTACTAAGGTGAGTGGGTTTCTCATCTAGCAATGAGAAGTAATTTGAGCTAGTATAATGAGATTAATACCTAGTTATGGTATGTTATGTTTAGAGTATTATGTATGTTTTAAATATGAGAAATGAGAACCTAATCTGTATGATGATGAATCTATGAAATGAGTTTTGAGCATAAACACATAAGCATGAGTTTCGATGAGGGGATTTTTAATGTATACATGGCATAATTGCATGATAAAGCTTTACAAATGATGTATGATCATACTGAGCATCAGCAGCTATGGGGCTGATCACCCTTTAGACTGTACTGTAGCATGAGCATTGCACACTACTATCGAGCCGGCACCTCCTTGCGAACAGATCGTACGATGAACCCCAGAATCAGGGGTGAGTGCACGCTTAACCAGGCCAGTGGGGCTGGTTGTGAGCAGCCCGTGGGGGCATGAATCATAGCTCAGTGGAGCTGATTACTATATATAGCCCATGGGGGCAGAGAGAAAACCGAGGTTCCAGGGTTAAGGAACAAAGCACTTTGCCAGGTGAACCGCACGGGTAAGGGGTGCTATTTGTGCGGGGATCCTGTTGCTAGTCACGCACCCGATGAGAGTACACCTATAGAAGGGCGACTGTAGGGTGGTACCTCAGAGGCATTACACACACAACCAGCATCATGAGATCTAAAAGCATATGTTGTGATATAAAAAGGGCCAATGGGCCAAATAGTTATCCCGAGAGGGAGAGTTTACTTGAGATGCCAGTGGGCAAGCAGATCCCGATGGGAGTCTGGGTTGTAGATAAAAATGCATATCTTCATATTGTAATGCATGGATTTTATCTTAATGAGTTATCTTTCAGTGAAAAGTTATTATAGAGTATTCAGTACTGATATGTTATTTGAAGAATAAGCTACATTTTATTTTATCTGATATCATGTTAAAAATGTACTTTGAGTTGTACAAGCTAAATAGTTCAGCATACGATTGAAATTAAGAGGTTATGGTTCTCTATTTCTCCATAGTTAGATGGTTATCCAGTCACTGGGACTTAGGTCTCATCCCTCTATGATTTAAATGTTCTTTCAGATCAGTGAGTATTTCTGCCAGGATCACAAGATAAGCAGGACAGAACCCTTAGCTGGTGAAGCTTGCTTGGATGCAAGAGTGTATAATGCTAGCCTTGTATATTGAGTATGGTTTGATATTGTATTTTGTATATGTGTATGTGTACAGTGAGATGTAATGATGTTTTAGACCTTTTTGGATATGAATACGAGACTTATGTTTTGGAGAAAATTATGAGCATGATGTGTGCACTTAGGATTTTGATGTCGATGTGAATGTGATCTTGTAAACTGCCTGAGGAATGTCATGAAAAATATTATCTGAGCAGGTTGATGCTTATGTTGATTGGTGATTTGTGTATATAATTGAGATGAAAATGAAAAGTTTTTAACAGGATGTGTTTTCGTGTGTCTGCCACTTATGATAATTAGTTGGGGTTCTCTAGCTCTTTATGGAGCGCTACATAAAGACTAGTAAAACTCTATCCGATTACCACAAGTGTGCAGGTGTGCTGTCGGTGGCCCCAAAGAGGAGGGGGAGCTGACAGTTTGATTTCAGATCAAACGGTCCAGATCAAAGCAACCAAAAAAACCCAAGAAATTGATGTAGCGGTCTATATCAAAGCAACCAAAAAACCCAAGAAATCTCGACACTCTCCGCCTTGAACATGGCCTCTCCTCCTCCTCCATCGTCGTCTCTGCTGTTACAACAGTTTGCGGCACCTTCGGAAGATCCCGTCCACCGTGACCCCTCCTCCTCCTCCTCCTCCTCGTTTGCACACAGCCCCAGCCTCTTGATCATCGCCACCATTCTGTCTTCGTCGTCATCGCCTCCGCCTCCATCCACCTACTCCTTCGCTTCCCATCCGCCTCAGCCTCACAATGAGCTTCGCCTCCTTCCCGTCTGCCGCCACGCCTTCCACTCCTCGTGCATCCCCATGATGAGCCTCGCCTCCTTCCCGCTTACCGCCACGCCTTCCACTCCCCCCTGCATCGACACCTGGCTCTGATCCATCCCTTCTTGCCCTCTCTGCTGTTCTTCCATCACCCTCTCTGCCTCTGACCTCCCGCCCCAGCCCCAGCTCTCGCTGGCGGTGGCCTCGGAAGACCATTCCAGATCCAGCAACAGGTGATGTAGCTGGTGGTATTCCGGATCCGAAGGGTCAAGAGGACAGAGAGGTTGATGCAGCGGGAGAGAGAGGGTGGAATGGGGCCGGAGAGGTCACGGTTGCCGCCGGCGCGGAGAGACTCCATGCGGGAGGCGATTGTCGAAGAGGAGGTTCCGGAGTGAAGTGGGGATCGGGAGGGAGTGAATGATCGGGAGACGGCGGCTCAGACGGAAGGGGGAGGATTGAAAGGACACGTAAAAATTTTAGGATAATTTTTTTATTGATAAATATGCCCTCAAGGGATAGTTGAAGGGATAACGGCTATTCCTGGGATCCCTAGGGAATAAGTTCAGGGGATAAACATGGGTTATCCCCTTTGGTTAAACTTTTTTAGAGATATTTTTTGTAGTTATAGCTTTTGGAGATAAGGGGATATCCAGAATGGATTATTCCCTCAGTTAAATTTTTTTAGAGATATTTTTTATAGTTATAACTTTTAGGGATAAGAGGAATATTCAAAAATAATCCCTTTATTTTCTATTCCAAACACAGCCTTAAAAAAAAAAAAAATAACAGAATCCTTGCGTCAGGTGGTTGTCCGATAACTAATTCAGTCATCTTCGTCAAATCTGATCAATAGGATTCGGATCAAAATACGGTCCATTGCCAAGCCTGCCGCAAGATGATGGTCTCGTCGTCTTGGCACTCTGCAATAGACTTTCGCCGGGGAAAGAAAAGAAAATGTAACCACGACAAGCAACCTTTTATTTTAATACTTCTTAATACCAACAAAGATGCGACAAAACGTTTGATTGAAACTTCGTTGGTTTGTTCGGAAACGCGACAGTTCGTCTCTTCGCCCTCGCTCAAGGCACCGGTCTCTTTCCTTAAACATGATGGTGCTCCCTTTGCCTTCCACCTTGCACTGTTCTCTTGTTGACTGGGTCTTTGTATGCTCTTTATTATCGATCAGGAGTTTGTTAAATGATCCAGTTATTTAAGGGGAGAGAGAGCATGCCAACCGTGACGCATATCAAACATTAACCCCTAAATGTTTTATATTTTGAGCCTTGGTTAATGATCGCCTTGCCTTAAAACACATTTTTAGCACCAGATGAGCTAAAGAATCTTTATTTTGAAAAAAAAAACATACTTGTTCCCACTAATAAATCATAAGCGATGGAGCAATACAAATTACGCACCCATCATGCATTCACCTGCCAATGATTAGTCGGCCAGTGATTGGCGATATCTGGCTATTGGCTAAACTCGAACATCCCAGTGGTCTCGTTCGCTTCTCATGTTGGTGGTTGGAAGTTTTTTATTTTGATATGGCTTCTGAGGGTATTGAGTGGAGTAATTTGCTTAGATACAAGCTAATTGTACTGCCTTTAGTCAGGATCTCTCCAAATATCCTCGTTGAAGCATGTGAGTGCATGGAAAGGATGTGAACTCAGGCTGCCATATATCTAGCCCTATGTTAGCTATCATGAAGAATATCTTAAACAGAATCAAGAAGTTCGCATAATATTTTTGGATGAAATTTTGGATTACCTAATCTAGTCCATAATATACCTCAATTAAGAAAGAATGTTGATACTTAAATGAAAGTAAGCTTATAAAAGTTCACACTGGCATGTGTTTATATTAATATTAATTATATATTAGAAAGATTTTATTTACTTAAATAGGGTTGAAAAGTTTAAATAATACATTCTGATTGATTTTTTTTTTTTTTTTGGCAAGAGTCAATGCAAAGTTAATCTCTTATTTCTCATCCTGCGTTTATGGAATGAACCGAGGGTTTTTTTTTCCTTCAAGCACCGTCAACATTATCTGGTCAGTAACTAATGTAGCATGGAGAATCCTCATCAAAAAACATATTTACTTCTCTAATGCCATCTAAAGAGGAAAGAAGATGATATGAACACCTTTTTGCTTTGAGTGATAAGCTGGGTTTGGTGGTTGGTCATGCTTCATCGTTGAAACGAGAGTAGGTTGAGTATTTAAAAAGCCAGGTTAAAAGAGAAAAATATATCGGTTGATGTTACTGAAATTCGTTCTCCGACTTAGGAGCGGTGCACGTCAAGATTCAGATAGAGCTTTTCGTCCGGATAAACCTACAAGGCAGTCTTTACGCATGAAGCACCGAAGGTGATCCTTGCGAAAGACCCTTCGATGCCCAAGTCAGTAAAAATCTCTAGCAATCAGATAAGAGAAGAAGGCTCGAGCAGAAGGATCTCCCTCCTTTGGATGATTTCTTAGGAGCAATGGCCTTTGCTAGAGTTTTTTTGGGCTTAGATTGCCTTCGAGAGCGTACCTGAGGAGTCTTGGGACTTGATATTTGTGCACTGCCAAGAGGTGAGCCATTATCTAATTTTTCGAGCGCATTTTGGGAGTTGGCATCCAATAAGACCGAACTTCCGTTGGTTACGAGGATCAATAGTTGATGAAGCTGACTGATGCTTTATTAAACATTTAAAATCCCGTTGATCATGGACGAAGTGTTGTATTTGGCTTCCATTTTGTTTTGAGAAGCTTACCCCGCAATCCTTGTGATTGGGGTGGTTCATCCTCCAAGATATCCAACATGGTTTAAAGCAGCAATGATGCTTATGTTGAAGGGATAAGGATCGATTATGCTGAGGTTCGGAGATAGCTTGGCCCTGCTGAGGTTTGAAGATCGACTCTGGTGTCGACGTTGAGACCGACGATGGCATCGGTGAGGAGATCGACTCTGGCATCGGTACTAAGACCGACTCTAGCATCGGCACTAAGACCAACTCTTGCTGTCTGTTGGACCGTAGCCCAATTAGTCAGTTCAAACGTGGCTTGATCAGCCAAATCGAAGATAACTCAACCTTTGTCAACTTGACCTTTATCATTGGGCATGTTTATTGATGCGATGATAATTTTCCTCCACATCACATGCCTTCCACTTCCTAGTCCGAAGCGTAGGTTTGGGCATAGGGAGTAGAGTCTTCATATGGCTTTGACTGATCAATCAATAAGCTATGTTCCCAATGTGGATTTGTCGTTCGATTATATCGATTGGCCTATTGAAGAGTTTCATTTCTTGTGTCAAATGCCTCTCTGTCAAGTGCCAAGTGCCCCTCCATAGTCAGCCTTCTGTTCTTATTCATGTTTGAAAACTAAAGATGATTGCTTGCATTTAAATCGCGAAGGCTGAGATTGAGGAAGGGTACCTTTACTCAGCTTTATGGCATGAGGAAAGACTCCTCGTATACCTAGCAAGGCTGGGTGAGGGCGACACGTGATCAATCTAAGGATCGAAAAGAGTCCATCTCATTGGGCAAGGTGAAACTCTTCAGTTTTTCATCCAAAGAAAACCAGATGAGCAACATGTGGCCTAATCGGGGGTCGAAGCATGGAGGTCGATGAGCTTTGATTCCTGAGTTTTCTTCCAATTAATGGCTTCTACTCCCCGTTCGACGGTTATAAAAAAGTAAAAAGGAAGAGTACTGCCTGTAGCCCGATGAAGAGTTCCCTTCCATTGAGAGTGAGCCTGGGAGAGTTTACCCATGTCATCATCAGAGGCAGAAGAGTTGGTCTTCCTCTTTAAGATTCAACTTGGGCTTGAAGATTCGGATGAAGATGTTGCTGAAAAGCAGGTTGTCTAAGGGGCGCCGAGTAGCGACTATGTTGGATCCTATGAAGCAAAAAATGAGGCACCGATGAAGACGGCCCTGAAATCTCTTTTTCAGCATACAAGTGTGAAGAAGAGGAAGGAGAGGAGCTATAGGTCATACGGAAATGCAAAAAAGTATTCTAGTGTGACCTCCTCTTGTATGACTTCCATAGGCTTTCCTTAGCTGGTGGCTGTCGTTATTGATCTGCCAGAAGGGATGCCTGAAGATTCATCAAGTGTCTTCCTGATAAAGGATGGAAATCTAACGTAAGTAAATTTGGCTTGAGCTTCTTTCCATATCTTTGCCCCAAGTTCCAAAGTTTTCTATCCAACGGGGTTTGAAGGCGCTCTTTGCGTTCCTCTGAAGTCGAAGCATTGTCGCTGCAGTAATAGTAAGTAGGTTTTAGAAAACTTTTATTACGTAAAATGTCCTTACATTTTTGGTACTATCATGCACTTGTAATATCTTGTAACATGATATTCTAAATGAATGAAATTTTTATTTTCAATTGCCCATTCTTTTTGCTGAATGTTTGTCGCTTTAGCTAATAGGTAGTGCGACAAATAGATTCTCTTGGCTTGCCAAGGTACAAGCTAGGTTTCGGCATACCAAAGATAGGTTTCTTGGGCCGATCGAGGCATAGAAAATACTCGGACTTGCCGAGGTATAAAATATTCAATCCACTATGCCGAAGTTTGGAAGAATAAATGCTTAGCTGTGCTAAGTCTTAGATAATTTTGAAAGATTTCGCCGGGGTTCGAAGAAATTTTTTATTTGGCCCAGCCAAGTTATGGAGAAGGCTCGGTCGTGTCGAGGTTCGGAGAAAGCTCCGGTCGGCTGTGCCGAGGCCCGAAGGATCTTTTACTTGGCTCCATCAAGGTACGAAGAATATTTTACTTAGCCCTGCTAAGGTGCGGAGAATATTGCTCGGCCTTGTCGAGGTTTAGAGAAAGCTCGGAAGTACCAAGATACATAAAATATTTTACTTGGCCCTGTCAAGGTACGAAGAATATTTTACTTAGCCTTACCAAGGTACAGAGAATGTTGCTCGGCCCTACCAAGGTACGGAGAAAGCTTGGTTATGCCAAGGTACGTAGAAAGCTCAGCCGTACCAAGGTATGTAGAATATTTTACTTGGCCCTATCAAGGTATGAAGAATATTTTACTTAGCCCTTCTAAGGTACAGAGAATATTGCTCGCCCTACCGAGGTTTGAAGAAAGCTCGGACGTGTCGAGCTACATAGAAAGCTCGACCGTGCCAAGGTATGTAGAATGTTTTACTTAGCCTTGCCAAGGTATGGAGAATATTTTACTTGGCACTACCAAGGTACAGAGAATATTTTATTTGACCCTACTAAGGTACAAAGAATGCTGCTTAGCCCTGCCAAGGTACGAAGAAAGATTGATCGACTGTGCCGAGGCCCGGAAGATGGACCCGTGGGTCAATGATTGGGCAAGACCTACCTTTCATCCATAACTCAAGAAAGATTATTATTAATAAAAAATATTTGAATCAAAAGTGAAGTTTTATTACAATGAGCAAAATGGCTCAGTTCAGGCATACTTCACTAGTAATATGTTCAGGGTTTATTCGAGTTTCATGTCTTCGGGGTACTGTATCTCTTGAAGGTCTTCATTGCTCGAAGGTAATCCAAGTTCCATGTCTTGGGGGTACTGTATCCCTTTGAGTCATCATTTGAAAAGGTGAGCCCCTCGCACCAAGCCCTTTTAAACTGGTTCTCCTCTTCGTTTGGAAGTCCCTAAGAGGAGCTGACCATGGTAATCATATTAACAACGCTAGCCATCGATAGGTTCGGCGGGAGTAGTTGTTGAAGCTCTAGTGGACGTTCTGCTCTATGGGTTGCTTCGGGGTGTAATGATTGAACCTCTGTGCCAAACTTCTGTGCGCTTTCTTGGCGGTGAGGCCCTATGGCGATGAAGCGGGCTCGTAGGGCTAGCCGGTTGGCTCTTTTCCGAGCTCTTCCTTTCATTTTTCTTGGATTGCTCGGTACGGACCGACTTTTTGGATTCTTCGACCCTGGCATTTTTGTCTGCTAGGGCCATTATGTTGGAGAGGCTCTTAGAGTAGTTGACCTCTATAGCTAGGTAAAAGTTTCCCTCCTGACGCAACTCCTTGTGCATCTCCTGAAATTATCATTGCACCCCGTCATCCTGAACAGTAGGAGAGACGATGGGGGGATCGCGGCCGCGACATTGAGTCATGGTGAGAGAATACTGGAGATAAGGAGCGAGCCCGATGGGATCTAGGCAGGCTCCTATCTCCTTCCTTCTATGGTGCCGATTCAACTTCTTTATGGCCGGGCTATCGTGGGAGACTGGTGGCTTCCAATGGATTGAGCGGAGAGACTACCGGTAGGACCAGGGTGACTATTCCACCAAGAAGCTACTGAGTGGGTGCAGCTGGAAGAGAAACCCCATGAAGCCCCTGCACTAGCTAGAAAAGGAACATTACGTGTTGGACCAGCATGGCAAACTAGTTCTGGATGACTAGAGCTATTGGTGGTGGAGGAACCTCGATCGGTGACGGCTGTGAGGGCATTGTGTTGTTAGTGGGATCAAGAGCATCGGTTGTTGCTCTTTTGCAATTGGCCATCGAGGAAGACATCTTTCTTGTTATGAACCTTATCTCCTTAATTACAAGTTTAATGGGACTTGGACCCTTCCTCTAGCACCAATCTGATGTTGCTGAAATCCGTTCTCTGGCTTGGGGCGGTGCACGTTGGGATCCGGGTTGCGCTTTCCCATCCGAATGAACCTGCAAGGCAATTTTTACGCAGGAAGCATAGGGATGATCCTTGCGAAAACCCTCTGATGCCAAGTCAGTAGAAATCTCAGCAATCAGATGGGAGGAGAAGGCTCCAGCAGAAAGATCTCCTTCCTTGAGATGATTTCTCAGAAGCAATGGCTTTTGCAAGAGTTTTTTTTTGGCTTAGATTGCCTTAGAAAGCGTACTTGGGGGTCTTGGGACTTGGTATTTGTGTGCTATCGAGGAGGTGAGCCGTTACCAGATTTTTTGGGCCCATTTTAGGAAGTTGGCATCCGATAAGACAGAATCCCATTGATTACGAGGATTGGCAATTGATGAAGCTAACAGACGTTTTATTAAAAATTTAAAATCATGTTGATCATGGATGGAGTATTGTATTTGGCTTCCGTTTTGTTTTGGGAAGCTCACTCCGCAATCCTTACGATCGGGTTGGATCATCCTCCGAGATATCGGTATGGTTTGAAGCAGCAATGGCGCTTACGTTGAAGGGATGAGGATTGATCCTTGCGATGTATGGAGATAGGTCGGCCTGTCGAGGTAGGGAGACATTTGGTCCTACCATGGTTTGAAGATCGACTCTAGTGTCAACGTTGAGACTAATGATAGCGTCGGTACTAACTCTGAAGTTGGTGAGGAGATTGACTCAGGTGTCGGTGCTAAGATTGACTTAGCACCGGTGCCGAAACCGACGATGGCTGTCTATTGGACTGTAGCCCAGCCAATCAATTCAAACATGGCTTGATCAGCTAAATCGAAGATAATTTGATTTTTACCAACTCGATCTTTGTCGCCAGAAATATTTATTGATGCAATAAAATTTTTTTTTTTTTTATACTAATCATATAAAGAGCCTCCTTTAGCCAAGAATATGGAACAATAGCTCAAAGATTTGCCACAAACGCGTAGTGCTTCACTCACAACCAATTCGAGGTAAACCCTCTAGTTTCTTTGAGTTAAATTTCAAATTTTCATAAATGAGACAGGAAGAGCAAGGTTGTATCACGCCGACCAATTATTAGGCCAGCGGCCCCATGTGCTCCCAAACCAGCAAACCTCCCAGATTGGTCCACAGTTCACATGCAAGTCCCGTGTATTTAATTAATCAAAGATCAAACATTGAGCGATGTCGTTCCACGGCATCCACCCTGGCCCCTTGACCCATTCCTCGGGACTCTCTCCCCTACACCCATCCGAGCTCACTGTTTCCAGCCTGGAAGGCCTAATAAAGCAACCCCACCCACAAATAATCAAATAACCCCCGCAGGACGCCACAGCTTTCTTCTCCCCTACGATCCCTCTTACTAGTTACCAAATCACCAAACAACTTGCACTCTGGCCGTCTCTGTCGCCACCTTAGCTGTGGAGCTGAGGGACAACCCACTCCCACTCCTACTCCCAGGAGTCCCAAAGCCTCTCTAGACTTTCTAGAACCCTGATCTCACTTGCCTCATTCTCTTAACAACAGAGGATTTATATAACAAACACCTGCACCGGATCGCTTACTTTGATTCCAATCTTCTGCCCCTGCTCCGTTCTTTTCCCAGCTAAAAGGCGGAAAGAAGGGAGGAAAAAGAGGCCTGGTGGTTTTGAGAGAAGGGAAAGATGAGTATGTACGGGAGGGATCCGTGGGGCGGGCCGCTGGAGATCTCGAATGCGGACTCGGCGACGGACGACGACCGGAGCCGGAACCTGGATTTGGACCGGGCGGCGCTGTCAACGTCGTCGCGACCGCTGGACGAGACCCAGCAGAGCTGGCTCCTGGCTGGGCCCGGGGACCAGGGGAAGAAGAAGAAGAAGTACGTCGACCTCGGGTGCCTCATCGTCAGCCGGAAGCTCTTCATCTGGACCGTTGGCGCCATCGTTGCTACCGCCGCCCTCGCCGGGCTTATTACTCTCATCGTCAAGACGGTCCCCCGCCACCACCACCCCCAGCCGCCGCCGGACAACTACACCCTCGCCCTCCACAAGGCCCTCATGTTCTTCAACGCCCAGCGATGTAAGTCGATTCCCCTCCCATCCACTTGGAACCCTCCATTCTCTCAATCCGTACGGCCTCTCTTCAAAAGATGGATTTTGATTAGTCAAGTGAGAAAAGATTGGATTTTTTTGTTCTGTTGAAAGAGGCAAAGGTCTGATTTTGATGTTTTTTTTTTTTCCTGCAGCCGGGCGGCTTCCCAAGCATAACAACGTGTCGTGGAGAGGTAATTCCGGGATGAAGGACGGCATTTCCGACCCATCCTACGGGAGGAGCCTCGTCGGTGGCTTCTATGACGCCGGAGATGCTATCAAGTTCAACTTCCCGGCCTCCTTCGCCATGACCATGCTGAGCTGGAGTGTGATCGAGTACAGCACCAAGTATGAGGCCGCTGGCGAGCTCGACCATGTCAAGGAGATCATCAAGTGGGGCACTGATTACCTCCTCAAGACCTTCAACAACTCCGCCGATACCATCGATCGGATCGCCGCCCAGGTAAAAAGAGGAAACTTTAAACAAGGTCAGTAATTTATAGCCGAGCTCCATGGAATTGCGATTCCTGAGGTGGTGGCTTGCGAGATCTCTGGCAGGTTGGGATAGGAGACACTTCGGGAGGAACGAATCCAAATGACCATTACTGCTGGATGAGGCCGGAGGACATCGACTACCCGAGGCCAGTCTATGTGTGCCAGAGCTGCTCTGATCTCGCCGCAGAGATTGCTGCAGCTCTGGCTGCGGCTTCCATTGTGTTCAAGGACAGCAAGGCGTACTCCCAGAAGCTGGTCCACGGCGCGGCGACCGTCTGGAAGTTTGCAAGGGATCAGAGGGGGAGGTACAGCCCTCGGGGATCCGATCCCTCGCTCTTCTACAATTCAACCAGTTACTGGGATGAGTTTGTGTGGGGCGGGGCATGGATGTATCTAGCGACGGGCAATTCTTCTTACCTTTATTTGTCTACTCATCCCACTCTTGCGAAGCATGCCGGTGCCTTCTGGGGTGGTCCAGATTATGGTGTGTTCAGCTGGGACAACAAGCTCACTGGTGCTCAAGTAAGTGTGGACCAATGGATCCTCTATTCTTCTTCCTCCTCCAATGCTTGAGATTGCTTTTTTGTTGGATGATTAATAATATCTTAAGTAGTTTGACCTGAACAACAATAGAGCTCTTGGGTTCGCTGGGTTTTGATAATAAACTGCGCCGAGTGCTGTGAGGTGGTTGAAAGCACCAATAAATAAAGAACAATATTCACGGTGCTTGGTTAGGAATTTTAAAATCTTCCCTCTTTTTGCTCTGTTGTTGACCCTGCCTTATTTACCTCTTGGTCTTAATGGGTCGGAGAAAAACGGTATCTAAGCTGAAAGACTCAATTGGAGCTTTGTAATATGTTACATCTACTTTCTGCGTTAATCTGTTCTCCAACACTCGTGATCCAAGCTTTAACTTTTCATTCTATCCTTGGATATTGCTGCGTAGGCATGCCTAGTTTGGCTGTATTCATGAGATTTTTTTTTTTTTTATGGGAGCATTAATGCATGCTTTTTATATAAATTAAATTTGTAATTTGGCTATGCATTTATACTCCAATTCTTCCCAGCTAAACCTGGGGTTCTCTTCTGTGCTTTTTATTGTCACAAAAACGAGATACTTTTAACCTTTTCCCTAAAAAATGCGCTGAGTTATTAGAATTCCTAGGATTTGAAGAACTGAAAATTACTGCTGTCTTATTAACTGTATACTTTCCCCTGTTTTGCATATCCTAAGATGCATCAATTGGTAGACAAGTCAGTGTCATATTGACTTATTTGCTCCTAGATTGTCCAGTGTAAGTCTTAGGTATTTTTATTTAAGTTAACTAAACATTCTAGAACCCTGATGGCGTGATGTGATATGTTCTGTAATTCAAGATTCAAATGATTCGTTTGACAATATCTACATGCCTATAATCCTTGCATTGTTTTGTCAGCAGTTTCTGGATCTTAATGGCTCATGCCTTTGACTACCGTAGATCATATGGTTATGATTTTTTTTTGATTTTATCCCAATACTCATGCATGGTGTGTTGTTTCAGATTCTCAAGAGAACAAGGGGGCATCATGAGTTTTTTTATTTATTTTTAATCTCATGTTACCTGAGGTTTTATATATGCATTGGAAACTCTCCTGGTACTAACATGGTTGCAGTTAATGTTGATTAATTTGAACCAAATTGAAGGGATGTTTCGGGTATTTCTTTCCTGTATTTTATCAACAATGATATGAATCTGCTTAATTATTTTGGAGACTTAATTTGTAGTGACAGTAAGAACATGAAAGACTAGAACCTTCCATTGGAAAGGGAATTTATATTTCAGTGGCACCTGTATTCCAATTACTGATCTTATTCTCTTCAGCCAGATAGTTCTAATGTTCTGATTTACCTCATGGACCACAATTAATTTCACCGTTTTTTATTGGTCTGCTTGTCCAGTATCTGAGGTTGCCTACATTGTCATTCACACAATTCTCAGTGGGACATTTTAACTTTGCAAAGGGACACAATTTGCTTAATTTGTGAGCAGACAAATCTTGTAAAGCCTCACTCTTGTAGATTGATCAGGCATACTCTAGTTCTAGATTGTATTGGGTTCCATTGAACTTTGGTAACTGCGCTCCTGCATTTCTTAATTATCATTTATGCTCCTATTTCTTGGTTGAGGGGTGAGGACTTACCATGCATGCAATTCTTCAACATTCGATTGAATTGAGCTTGCAGGAAGCTTCAATGCTGCTGATATGAAAGCTACATAGTTTCTCTATTGTTTTCTAGTTTGCTCATCTTCTCTCTTCTGCATCCAGGTTCTTCTTAGCAGATTGAGGCTATTCTTGAGTCCAGGGTACCCTTACGAAGAAATGTTGAGAACTTTCCACAACCAGACCAGCATTGTCATGTGCTCATATCTACCTATTTTCAGATCTTTCAACCGATCAAAAGGTTTGAGATGGTTCATTTTCAAATTACTCTCTTGCTTCTTTCATGAAAGCTCTCAACTATTCCATCCTTGGCAGGTGGTTTCATAGAGCTGAACCATGGAAGACCACAGCCCCTTCAGTATGTAGTCAATGCAGCTTTTCTCGCAGCTGTATATAGTGACTATCTTGATGCTGCAGATACTCCAGGATGGTATTGTGGTCCCAATTTCTACTCTACTGGGGTCCTTCGTGATTTTGCCCGGACCCAGGTAAGTTCTCTTCTGGGACAACCTAATCTATAATGTGCTCCATTTTAACAATATAGATTCTGACATGTACTCTTTGCATGTCATGATAGATTGATTATATACTGGGCAAAAATCCCCAGAAGTTGAGTTATGTTGTGGGATTTGGAAACCACTACCCTAAGCATGTTCATCATCGAGGTGCATCAATTCCCAAGAATGGTGTAAGGTATAGCTGTAAAGGAGGATGGAAGTGGAGGGACACTAAGAAGCCAAACCCTCACACAATTGTTGGAGCTATGGTTGCTGGTCCTGATAGACACGACAGGTTTCGAGACGTTCGCACCAACTACAACTATACCGAGCCAACTCTTGCAGGCAATGCTGGTCTAGTTGCAGCACTGGTAGCTTTGTCTGGTGAGAAAAATGGAGTGGATAAGAATACTATTTTCTCTGCAGTTCCACCAATGTTTCCAACTCCCCCGCCTCCCCCTGCACCATGGAAACCTTGAGGTAGGGAACACTGTGCCTTGTGGTCAGTGAATTATGATGATTCTTTTCATCTCAGATGCAGAGATTCTAACACTTGTCAGGATGAGATGAAAACCTTGTTCAAGCAACTAACAGTGTGAAGCTTAGTGTTGCACCTCTTTTTGTATACAAGTGTCAGTGCCATGGCTTTGTGTTATATATGTAGGATATATGATACTCGTGAATTCTAAAATAATGGAGACCATTTTATATAGTGAAGCTCTTCCCATGTGAAGGACAGGGCTAAATGTCCTGGAAGCTCCTGACTGGTTCTGCTTAAATTAAATTCACATGATGATTGATGCAGACTATGAAATCCTCCTTGACCCTTGTCCAAGGAAGAACTCTGATGAAATGAAATCTTTAGATTTTAGGAAATAAACTCTCATTTAAAGAGTGCCATGATTCATACCTTGTTGCATGTTTTCTTTGTTTAATATGATAACATGCTTCATTGTATTGGAGTGCTACTTAGTAACCTATTACATCCATCATGGCACAGGGAGCAGTTAGGAATTAGGTGTCCTTATCATTTTGGATTGTTTGGAGCTTTTGTGTATGCATGGGTGATGTGGTTGGCAGAACGATTTTCTTGGGTCTGGAGGAATGTGGGTCCTGACAGATTAGTTCATTCCATTGCCAAGATCAATGATGTTGCTTTGTGGAGTGTTTTTAAAGATTAGTTCATTCCATTGCCAAGATTAATGATGTTGCTTTGTGGAGTGTTTTTTCCATAGATTGGAAAGAATTTTTGCCATCAGAGCAATTATTTAATGGTTGATCAAATTTTTTGAAGTTGGGAGCCTTAGGAAATGTAGATTTGTTTCCATTTTATCTCTTGCATTAAAAGCTTAAATCCAACAATGGCCTGAGCTCGAATCAATGCTCTATCAAGAAGTTAAAGCATAATTTAATCTACTGTTCTGCCGAACATTTCGGTGGCATCTCAAACATCAATTCATTAGGACAGCAAAACATTGTCCATGGCATGTTGGCTGGCTACCGGAATACTCGAATGATGTCTTGACATGCATGCGTGCCAACTCATCAGAGGATTCTTTCTTGGATGTTGATGCAGATCAATCAACCGATGGATTCTATCATTCAGGGAACAACCGTTGAGGATTTGAAAAAAGAAAGTAAAGATGAAAATAAAGATAAGAACGATAAAGATAAGGTTAAGAATGAAGAAGGATTCAACACGATTGAATCGTTGTTTTTAATATTATTTATGCTTTTGGAATGTTTTTTTTGAGTCAATTATAAATATATTTGCAGGATTTAATAAGTTATGATCAAAGATGCATAAAAGCATTAATGAATTTTTGATCGTAATTAATTTTTAAAAATTTTCTAAAATACCTTTTTGAAACCGAGCGCTATGATTTGAGATGAGTTGATTTATTGAAATGCTGCTATGCTTCCTAATAATTTTTTTCATTATAAGAATTCTACGAGTCTTTTGCAATTCTCAACTAAGACACGCATGCTTAGTTTAATATGAACAAAATCTAATAATAACTATTTAAAAATCCAGCTCCACGAGAACTAAACTTGTCAATCTCGTGCTCACGTTCATCTAAGAATTTTTAAGATTATATATATAATTTTAAAAGATTAATATACTAATAAAATTAAATTCACTATTATATTTTATTTTATCAAATTTAATTTATCCAATCAATCTGAACAAGCATTGATCCGAAGCCTAAGTTTACCTTTTTTATTTATTTATTTAAATCAGTATTCTTCATCAAAAAAATTATATGTAGCATATGATAAGGATATAGGGGATCTAATTTATTTACAGTGAAATTCTAATAATTTTTTTTATCATGAATTATTATTAAGCTTTATGCCTGCATAAATTACTAACAATATTGTTCAAGAGATATGCTTAAGTTTAAATCTATATGAATAATAAATTTTTTAATATTAAGCTTATCTTATTTATATTATTGGACCAAATTTGCTTAGCTAATTTTATAAAATTAAAATATATAAAAATTTTCAACAACGCATCCTATGTCTATAAACCGAGTTAGGAGTTATGGGTTTGTTTGGCATAGCAATTGAGAGCAGAGGTTGGTTAGCCAATTTTTAATAATATTTTTTATATTTTATATATTTGTATATAATAAATGATCGATCAATTAGGATTAGTCGAATATGTTACATCAGATATAAAATTTGATAAAAATAAGGGGGCATGAGACTTTTTACTTTTAATTTTAAAATTTATATGATAAACTATTTCGATGATAATTCAGTCAGTAGTTAGTTTTCTGATAGATATATCAAATCTGAGCAAGCTTTCTAAAGAATATATTAAATATTGTAAATTAAATATTTTTAACATTTTTAAAAAGATTGGCAGCTTTCAGCTGGCCCACGGTGGTTATTTTCGGAAACGTCATTCAAATTAAAATTAAATAAACTCAGCTGGCCTACGGTAGTTACGTCGAGAAAGCCTTGCATCTTGTTCACAAACACCATCTAAATTAAAATTTAATCAATATCCGTTGAGATCTTCCTCGTCAACTGGAGTGTCTGTTTCCTTTTTGTTTTCACATGTCCGGAAATCACCATCAAGCATGCTCCAAAACAAACGGTCCGTATTCCATTACGAGTCGCTTTCCATTGGCTGGATTCCATAAACGGCCACTCTTTCCTCTCTGTCGTAATCTCGACGTTCCCGCTCCGTCCAGCAATCCCTAGCCACCCCACAAAAACAGAAAAGCTTCTAAAG
Organism: Calamus simplicifolius; assembly: GCA_900491605.1. Classification (NCBI taxonomy): domain Eukaryota; kingdom Viridiplantae; phylum Streptophyta; class Magnoliopsida; order Arecales; family Arecaceae; genus Calamus; species Calamus simplicifolius. The sequence continues at coordinate 1,223,035 of UESW01004072.1, read as the reverse complement.
TTTTTGAATTCTAAAGCCCTCATCATCCCCTGCGGGCTTCACCGCGGTCGCTTCGCCATCTTTGGGTCACATAGAATTTATATGCGAACGTTCGTAAGTTTGTTTTGATCGAACGGCTTTACGACATCTGGATGGCACTGGGAGGGTCAATTTCTCAGCCATATACTTCCCATGAATCAATTTTTCAGCGTTATTTTTCCATCTCTCAAACGAGGCCTATGAAAGTAATTAATATATTGATGTGGCTAATGATGTAGTCAATAAAGTCACAAAGATAATCATAACAAAATCTACTATGTGGCACAAGCACATTCCATTGGTTCCGGTGTTTTCAAATCAGTCGAGGCGGCCCCGACTCTTCAAGTCGGCCTCGTTCGTCCCGGCGTCTTCGAATCAGCCGAGGCGGCCCCGACTCTTCAAGTCGGCCCCATCCGTCCCGGCGTCTTCAAGTCGGCCGAGGCGGCCCCGACTCTTCAAGTCGGCCCCGTCCGCTTCAGCGTCTTCAAATCAGCCGAGGCGGCCCCGACTCGTCAAGTCGGCCCCGTCCGCCCCGACGTCTTCAAATCAGTCGAGGCGGCCCCGACTCTTCAAGTCGGCTCTGTCCGCCCCGATGTCTTCAAATCAGCCAAGACGGCCCCGACTCGTCAAGTCGGCCCCGTCCGCCCCGACGTCTTCAAATCAGCTGAGACGGCCCCGACTCGTCAAGTCGGCTCGTCTGCCCCGGCGTCTTCAAATCAGCTGAGGTAGCCCCGACTCTTCAAGTTGGCCCCGTCCGCCCCGGCGTCTTCAAATTAGCCGAGGCAGCCCCGACTCGTCAAGTTGGCCTCATCCGCCCCGACGTCTTCATCAGTCGAGGTGGCCCCGACCAACGTCTTCAAATCAGCCGAGGCGGCCCCGACTCGTCAAGTCGGCCCCGTCCGCCCCGGCGTCTTCAAGTCGGCCGAGGCGGCCCCGACTCTTCAAGTTGGCCCCGTCCGCCCCGGCATCTTCAAGTCGACCGAGGCAGCCCCGACTCGTCAAGTAGGCCCGTCCGCCCCAACGTCTTCAAATCAGCCGAGGCGGCCTCGACTCTTCAAGTCGGCCCCATCCGCCCGGCGTCTTCGAATCAGCCGAGGCGGCCCCAACTCGTCAAGTCGGCCCCGTCCGCCCCGGCGTCTTCAAATCGGCCAAGGCGGTCCCGACCTCCTCAGGTCGGCCCCACGTCTGCCAGAACCATCAACTTTCTGACCAGCGCAGCCTAACGAAATCAGGCCCGCCTACCGCAGGACCACGCTGTCGATGGGACCAAGCCCACCTACCGGCTGACTCCACCGTCTGATGGGACTTGGCCTACCAACCGCTGGCTTCCTTCTCCGATAGGATAGGACCCACCAATCAGCCCAAATTCACGTAACCCCCACGTGCCCCGCGGACATCTCTCCCTCACAGAATTCCGCTTGGCCAATCTCCATGCAAATCTCAACCGCCTATAAAAGGGTGAGCCCGTTGAAGATTCAGGTATGCGAAAATAAGCACCCTCTCACTCTACTATCCCAGGGAAGCTCTATCTCTCAAGAGCTTTCTCTACCCCGAAGAACTCTCGGTAGCTCTTCCTCAGCTGTGACCTCGATCACTGACTTGGGCGTCGGAGGGTCCCTACCGGAGAACCCCTCCGGTCCTGGGACTTCTTGCAGGTCATCCAGCTAGGCAAGGATTTCATCGGCGACCAAACGATTTTTCCAGCGCTCAACTCCGGCGATCGGGCGTCATCAGATTGGCGCGCCAGGTAGGGGGGAGTGCGTAAGTTAGGAAGGTGCAACCCAACAGCAGTCTTCATTCCCCCTCTTTCAGCAATGGTGATGATGCGGGCTCAGGACGCTTCTATCAGTTGCCCTGGGGGGCATCCCCAGCTAGGCAACAGGAGGCCAACCTCTCGACTGCCGATCCCCCTATTGCTGCTCACCACCGGATGCAGCTGCCCCAGCTGAGCAGCTAGCGGCCCTTACCCAACAGGTCCAAACTCTCACTGCCATGGTCCACGGACTTCAGCAGCAACAGTCCATGAACACCCAACATCAGACTGCTCCCCTACAAGTCAACAGTCTGCAAGGAGAGGCTCTCCTCAGAGAGAGGTTGGTCGTCGCCAGGCTTCCCTAGGAAGCCCCGTCGTGAGCCCCTCAAACGGCCCGATCCCCCGACTATGGCCCGAGCAAGCTTCCACCGGAGCCGCGGTGCCGGGAAGAGTCGAAACAAAAGTCTCATCCTCCGCGTCCTTCCCCGTCTTCTTCTTCTTCCTCGTCCTCCGAGTCACTCAGGAGAACCCCTACCATCAATCGCCAGGCGGAGGATCTCCTGGATGAATACCGCCGACGACTAGACGAGCTTACTAGGAGAATCAACCACCAACCAGAGGAAGAGTATGATACTCGTCCTCCCTACACCCATCGGATACTGGAGAAGCTCGTACCCTCCAGATTCTGTTTCTCTCAAATAAATCCATATGATGGTACGAGACCCTCTCGATCATCTTGAGAGCTACAAGGCTATGATGCAGGTCCAGGATGCCACGGACGCCCTTCTATGCAAAGCTTTCCCCGCCACTCTATGGAAAGCTGCCCGTGCCTGGCACTCGCGCCTGTCCCCTCACAGCATCGATTCCTTTCGAGAGCTGGAAAGGGCCTTTTTGGCGCATTTTGAAGCTTGCCGACGAATCCTAAGGGTCCCGACAGCCTCTTCTCCGTACGTCAGAAGGAGGGGGAGTCATTACGGGATTCCGTGGCCCAGTTCAAGACCGCCGCCCTTGAAGTCTATCACCTGGATGACACGGTGGCAACGTTAGCCCTGAAGCAGGGGCTCCTCCCATCCCGCTTCACCTTCTCTCTGGATAAAAAGCCTCCGAGCTCCTACTCCGACCTTCTCCTTCGAGCCCAGAAGTACATTCGTGCGGATGAGGCTGACCTCACCTGCCGTGAGTCCTCGAGGGGATCAAGCCGCAAGCCTGCCCGTTCGAAGCCGAGCGGACCGCCACGCCCCCAGCAGCCCGAGCCGTCTTGCCGGTCGGACCACGAGCGTCGAGGCCTCGCCCCTCAGGAGGGCGAGCTTACGCCTCTTCTTGCCTCTCGCTCTCATATCCTTATGGAGATTGAGGGCGAGCCTTACCTCCAGCGACCTCCTCCCATGAGGAAGGGCACCTCCAGGGACAAAAGCCGCTACTGTCGCTTCCACCGGGACTACGGCCATGACACCGACAGTTGCTACAACTTAAAGCATGCTATCGAGGAGATCATCCAACGGGGCTACCTTGGAAAGTATATCCAGAAGGCGCTGCCGCCACTACCGGCCCTCATGGGGCCCCCGCTCGCTCAGGCTGTTATCGACAATGCCCCCACGGAGCGAACGATTGGGATGGTATCTTGGGGGCAGCTCCTTCACCCAAGCGGCCTAGAGGGGAGGAGGCGCCAGATAATGTAATGTTAGTAATAGTGCCCTAGGCCTATTGTATGGACATGGTATTTTGAATATTTATGAACATTTACTATTATCATAATTTGCATATTTATTATATAATAATGTCCTTGAATAATATTATGAATTATTCTAAATGTCCCTAATCGGTTATTATTGTGAGAATAACAATAAATTAAGATTAGTATGAAATTTGATTGATATTCATGGGATGAATATGTGTATGAGATACAAATCAAATTTATATGTATTTGTTGAGAACAAATATTGGACAAGACCCGCCTTGAGATTAATACATGGATCAAAGTCATAAGTTAATCTCTAGTAGTTGTGTCATTAAATCCTTAGACCTGAGATTGCCATAGTTCTCAACATGAGGAATATTATGTTTTGACATAATCAAACATTGTCTTTAATCGGATGATTATAAAGATTATGATTGAACATAATAAGAATCATGTAGTGAGATGTGAGTGATTAAGATGGAATTTGTCCCTCTTATTATAAGAGAGATATCTCTAGGCCCCTCGATGATTGAGACTGAGAAATGCATGGCCATGCTCAAATGAATTGATGGAGATCAATATCATTTGTTTAGTCAGTCTAATTGGGTTTCGAGAAATTAAAGATAGAGAGATATAAGGTTGACTTTATCCATGCCTTATATTCTATCAAGATATCATGTGACAAAAGGATTATGTTAATAGCTACTTTAAGGTTGTCTCGGAACATGAGCTTTTCATTTAACTTGGGTAGTCATAATGTCTTGCTAGAGGCCGCTTATGACTTGTAGGTTCAAAATATGATTTAGGCCTACTGCTAACGTTAATTAAACCTATAGGGTCGCACACTAAGAACGGACAATAATGGTTATGATTTGTTACTCTCTATATAATTTAAAATGATGAGATTATTTTAAATTATAAATAATAATTAGTTGTCATTTAGATTCAAGTTTAATTTTGAGAAAATTTAAATTCATAATTTAAATTGTGACAAGTAATTAAATTGTTACATTTTCTTATTGGATAAGGAAATAATCCATAAAGTTTTTTTTGGTTAAAAATATATATTCCTTATTTTGTAAGGAAAGGATTTAAATTGTTATTATTTAAAAGGAGTTTTAAATAAATATCAATTAAAATCTTAGTTAACCAAAATTCCTAATAGGCTTGTATATATGTTCGATATATACGTTTTAGAGTTTGTGGGGCATTTGAAAGGTAATGTCGATTGGAGCATTTGAAAGGTCACGTCGATTTGGGCTTTTGAAGCGTATGTCTTTTGCCTTAAAGATAGAAAAAACAGAGAGTTGAATGCATGGGTTCATTTTGTGAAAAATGGAATGGTTGAACTAGCATTCAAAAACCATTTTGGTGTCCGTTCGTCTGTGGATACTTGTAAAGGGTGATCGTTTTTCTGAAAGGCAGCACCTTTGAAGATCTGAGAAAACCCAACACAAGAACAGAAGGATTACATACTGATTAAAAATGTAATAACAAAAGGTAATAACAAAAGGTAATATTTTTGTTTATCCTTCTTTCAGTTTTTATGAAACGCGTGTGATTCTTGGTGGGTTATAAATTTATTTTATTTCCGCTGTAATTTTATTCCAATTAGATTAGGATTTTCATTTCGTAACCCAACAGTGGTATCAGAGCCTCTTGCATTTTCATAAAAATCGAAACTGCCATGTTTGATTGTATGTATGAGATGTATATGATCTTGGCATGGTTGCGTTCTTGTATATATAAATAATATTAGTATTTGCACGAACGACATAGACAATAGGTTTTCTAAGGTGTTAATTAATGAATCTGTTTCCTGTAAGGATTCATTAATATGATTAAAAATCTGAATGGGATATTGCAATTAAAGTGTTTAATATCTTGATATATGATTTTGGTGATGTCTTAATTAGATTAATACATGAACTGAATGCACATATCAATAAGGATTTATCAATTGCTGTTTATGGTGGTACGGATGTGAGCCTTAAATTTATTGATGAGATCAATAAAATCAAATTTTAGGATAAAACTTTATTGTATCTCCAAATTTTAGGAACCGCAGTACTACCTAATCAGAGCGCCTTGTAAATTTAATTGGTTTTAAAAACACGCCTATTTTCTTTAATGCAATATGTATATGCTATATGATAACATGATATATTTTGCATGGTGTGTTGCTTTGCTTTGTATGGTGCATGGTATGGCCTTGTGACCAATATGATTGGCAGGTTTTTATTATTCTTTTACAAGGGTTGTAATTATCATATATATGGCCCGCGTGCTATTTTGTTTCATTATAATTTTTTTTTACTTTTAGTAGTATTGTTTATTTATTGTAATAAAGCAAGAAGACAAAGCAAACCATTTAAAATCCTACAATCCAACCATGGTGATAGAGGAGCTAGGTGTCTATGCACATGATGATGGTCAAGTAGACATTATGGTGTTGCTCATTATTACCTAGGATTGACCATTGATCTTCATATTGGCTTATGAAGATCAATCTTGATAAGGTCATACTATGACATGTTTATTATATACATGTATGAGATGCTATGTATGATGTTTCATAAGTATGATGCTATGTATGATATCAATGAGTATGTGATACTAAATGCATGATGAGATCCGTTAATCTATCTAGATCCCTCACATAAAATCTTAAGTTGACATGCCATCCATATTTGAACACTTGTCAAGGATTTTATCATCTTAATGTGGGTTCTACCAAAGTAGAAGTACATTGGGTTACATTAGTGAGGCAAGATGGGTAATGGTGCTGCCCATATGTTTAAAAATGGTTTAACTTAATTAGGTTATCAAAACGGTTTTGGGCCTAATGGCATGAGATGGGATTTAAACATGCCGAGACATATGATGTCATAATCCCATAAATTTCTAAGAGTTGCATGAGTTGCAATTGGTAAGAGTTACCTACCTAAAAAACTTAATTTTAAGCGTCATGCCAAAGCTGACTTAAAGTTGAGTATAAATATGGATCTTAGCTCACTAAATTAATATAATTTTATCATTGAGGGTTGTTAATTTAGTGGGAGTTTTTCATAATCAAAATACTTAACGAACTTTGCATTTATTGTAGATGGCCAACAATGATAACAATTCTACTATGTCACTGCGATCAATCCTTGCGAAGGACAAACTTACTGGGACTAATTTCCTTGACTGGTTTCAAAATTTGAGAATTGTTCTTAAACAAGAAAGGAAGCTTTATGTCCTGGATCAACCTCACCCTGAAGAACCAGCCGATAATGCTTCTAGAGCTGAAAAGAATGCTTATGAGAAGCATCATAATGACTCTATTGATGTTGCATGCTTGATGCTAGCTACCATGAGTTCTGAACTTCAGAAAGATTTGGAAAACATGGAAACTTATGATATGATTGTCAATCTAAAGGAAAATTTCAGCAACAAGCAAGGCAAGAAAGGTATGATACTACCAAGGCATTGCACTCTTGTAAAATGGTTGAGGGTGCTTAGTTAGCGCTCATGTGTTGAAAATGAAAGGCTATATTGAGCACCTTGATAGGCTTGGCTTTCCAATGAGCCAAGAGTTGGCAACAGATTTGATCCTAAATTCATTTCCTGATAGTTATGATCAGTTTATCATGAACTATAACATGAATGAAATGGACAAATCAATTTCTGAGCTGCATACGATGCTTAAAACTGCTGAACAGAATATTAAGTCCAAGCCTGGCCATATTCTGATGGTTCAAAAGGGAAAGGGCTTATGAAGAAAAGAAAAGGAAAGGGTAAGGGAAGGGCTGAAAAGTCCAATGCTCAACCCAAGCCCAATCCTAAACCCAAGGCTAAAGCCCAAAGGAGGGTGTCTGTTTCTTTTGCAATGAACCTGGTCATTGGAAGAGAAACTGCAAGCTGTATTTGGAGGATCTAAAGAAGAAGAAGAAGACTGGTGAGACCGGTTCTTCAGGTATTTATGTTATAGAGATTAATTTCTCCCCTTCTAGTTCCTGGGTATTAGATACTGGATGTGGATCTCACATTTGCACAAATGTGCAGGGGCTCAAAAGGAGTAGACAACTGAAGAAGGGCAAGTTGATCTTCGAGTAGGCAATGGAGCAAAAGTTGCTGCTTTAGCTGTAGGAAGTTATGAACTTTCTTTGCCTAGTGGGCTTTTGTTAGTTTTGAACAATTGCTATTATGTTCCTACAATGTGTAGGAATATTATTTCAGTTT
>UESW01004072.1:1024376-1212524 GCA_900491605.1 Calamus simplicifolius | reverse complement strand
ATAATACAATGTATCAATGTATCAATGTATAATCTAATACAATGTATCAATGCATCAATGTAATAATCTAATACAATGTATCAATTCATCAATGTAATACAATTATCAATGTATCAATGTATCAATGTAATAATCTAATACAATGTATCAATGCATCAATGTAATAATCTAATACATATCAATTCATCAATGTAATACAATTATCAATGTATCAATTTATCAATGTAATAATCTAATACAATGTATTCTAAGAAGCAACTAGAAGAGTGCGTAGAAGCTTCAAACAAGTTTACTAAGACTACTCCGCTGGCAGAGAATGTTTTATCTAAATACTTTTAAGCAGTTATATTTAAGGGACGGCAATCAGAATCCCCCAAACTATCAGATGGATCAACATAGTTTTCCCAAAAAAAAGCATGACTTTGATCACAAATTTGTACCTGGTCCTCTGGACAACAAGTCATATTTCTTTAACATTACAAAAATCTAGGAAGGGCAAGGGGAGGCTTTTATTCTTTGTTTTGGTTTCTTTTGCTTTTAACTGCTTCCCAAGTGACAGACCTCATCAAACCTAAAGTACTTGATGAACAGCATAATCTATACTTCTAAGCAGAAGCAAAATATAAGTTAGATGTTCATGTTGCATGCCACCTAACTGACAATCAGACCTTGATTTAACTGACAATCAGACCGAATTCAAGCTTGAATTCTAGTTTGAACCAAGCTCAATTCAAGCTGAATTCAAGCTTGGTTCAAGCTTGGTTTATCTGAATGAACACTTAATGGATTCAAACATTAAAACATATGCACTTAAAATATCACCTATAAAGATAAAGTTTAGGGGAAAAATACTAAAAATGCTATTGACTATGCTGCTCTACAGAAAACCAAGCCTTATTGAGCTGAGCTTGAACTAGCTGGTAGTTTTGTTGGATCAACCTTCTTCATTTAGTTTCAAACCAACCTTTCTATCTTGTTGTTCCTTTCAAACCAACCTTCTTCATTTAGTTTCAAACCAACCTTTCAAACCAACCTTTCATTTAGTTTCAAACCAACCTTTTCAAAAACTGGTATAATACGCCGATTAACTGGTGAATCGGTGGGAGAAGTCAGAACGTATCAGATATGCATGAGAGAAAAGCTGAGATGGCTCGTGAAGCTGATGGTTTCATTGCTTTGCCTGGTAAATGTCTTTATCCCAATCCTTTAGAGAATTATAAGGTTAAATGTCTTCTTTTTTATGATGTTGTTGTTGTTTTACTGTTAATCTTATTTCTCATCTAACTTGATATTTCAGGTGGGTATGGTACACTTGAAGAACTGCTCGAGGTCCTTACATGGTATCAGCTTGGGATTCACAAGAAACCAGTAAGTTATTGCATGGCTCTACTTTAGGTACAAGGTGAACAAACAATTCAGTGTGAATAACTTATTTTGGTTTTCTTTATAAGATATCACTGCAATATTGGATTTCTAAATCCATTGCATTAGAGGTCCCCGCCCAACTTGTAAAAATAAAGTGGGTCAACATTGCAAGGCTGTCTTCTGCCTTGAATTTGTTATTGGAACAACCATACAGAGCCTTTTTCTCACAATTGAAAGCATAAAGCTTTTGAAAACCTGGGTGTACTTCTAGTGAATGTGTTAATTTACTTCTCATTTTCATGTGTGTGTATCAGGTTTTCTGCTTGCCTGTACTTCCACAAGAGATATTTATGTTCAAGCCTTTTTAATTATTGTCTATGATTTTTCTCATCTATGCCTGAAATTAGTTGTTTGTTCAATAAGAAGTCATAATAATGCACTGTATTACTATATATTCAATCTTCAGTATTGCAATCATGCTGATTTGATGACTCTTTTTGTGTTCTAGTGTTTTTAGGTCTTCTTTTGGAGTCTACCGTTTCAGTATTATAATAAAGATTTTGTCTAATTTGTTTCTTGGATGTCATAAGCTTACAAAGACTGAAAGCTTCATGACTAAGTAAGGTAATCAAGTTTCTGAGCAATCATAACATTAAACATCAATGATTGGTATCGATATAGTTTGGCCACCAACCCCCTACAAATGATCCCCGTATGGGTTCAGATCCCAATTCCCAATCACCAAATCTAGCACTCAACATAGATGCTGGATCAAATCTTTCATAAATATGACTACACTAGATTTATAACACTACAACAATATCAGACCACAAATACATAAATATAAAAGCACTAGGTTCACAGTATTCCTTACCATATCATAAGAGTGAGCCGGTATAGACTTCGATCCAGTGAGAGCAGCATATGGCTGCAATTCCCGATTAGATTTATTTGTTTCTGATTTTTTCTACATCAAAGAATTAATGAAAATGGTTACATGAGTTTATAAAAAATATAAACTATTAAAATATTTGTATGGATGTATTTACCTTATACTCATCTGAATAAAAGTAATCACATAGAAAGTCCCAGTCACTCTGCGAGACACGAGATGGCTTATTTGTTTTGCTAAGCTCACACTTGTGTCCCCACCGTGACTAATGAAGTGGATATGAAGCCGATATCTAAATTCTCGATAAACTTTATTCATTTGAAACTCAATACCTTTTTTAATATGATCTAAATTCATATCAAGATCGAACTTCTCCTGCAAGTATATATATATATATATATATATAAAAGTTATAAGTATATTAAGTACATTAAGTAATCTAAAGTAATCTAATACAATTATACTGACCTGAAGTCGATCGATCATAGATGCTTTCTGTGCATCAGTGATCTCACTCCACTTCCTGACCGCAAGTGGTGCCATGTCACGTACAACCACTCCTATCTCGGTCAGAAACTCAGAGCGAAACTCACCCAATGGTCGTCCAACCTCAGGTGGCAGAAGAATAGGCAACTTCTGTCCACGACGCGTATCAATCAGATGTGCGGACTTGTATCCGCGAGCAGGACCTCGGCCCTTCTTCTTTGATGATGTAGCTGCAAAACATAATGAACTAAATTAGTGCAAAATAACATAAAGAAACATAGCCAAATAATATAAGTTTAAAGTAGAGTTATTACATGATGCGCCGACAGATGACCCCTCTGTCAGAGCTGGAATGTAAGGAGAATCATCTCGCCTCGATGTAGCAGGAGTATCTCTCGAAGACATCTGCAAACAAACATACAAACTAGAATTAACAAATAAGAAAGTATAAGAACATATAGTTATAATAAGTAAAAAAAATGAATGCTACCAAATTAATCACTGTCATCACTAATATGCTCATTTTCTTCATCATCCTCCATATCAGAACTATGTATAGATCCCTCACTGTCATAATCAGCTAGTGTGTCGTCCTCCTCAACATCTTCGCATATAAAGTCATCTTGACCGACATCACTTTGACCTCTAATGTTTTCTTGAATTGCAACTATTTCAGCATCAGTGTCCGTACGCCGAGATGTTATTAAGTCCATGTTAGGTTGCTCACATGTGAATCGAAGGGCTGCTGAATCATCTTCTTGATATACTTCTTCCTGAACATCATCATCTTTTTTGGAATATCCCACAAATGACGATGACTAACCTTGTATACCACTTTCCAATTAGAATTGTTCTTCAAATCATCCAAGTAGAAAACCTTTTCAGCTTGTGATGCTAAAATGAATGGCTCATGTTTGTACCATTCTGAACTAATATTTATACTTGTAATATTATAATGTTGTTGCATTCTCCTGTGCTTTGGTTCAGTTTCAAACCATTTGCACTTGAACATTATCGCCTTACAACCTTTAACAAAATGAAATTCAAGGACCTCTAATAATATACCATAAAAGTTAATTTCTTCTCCTAGATGAGTAGAGGGAACACAAATGCCACTATTCTGTGTTTTATGGCCGACATCCCGAGTAACAGTGATAAATTTAACGCCGTTCACCACACAGCCAGTATACGAGAACACACGACTGTCGGGACCAATAGCCAATGAATAAAGCTCATCAGTAGCTTCAGATGCCCCAGCAAAATGCTTATTTAACATCTGGATAAACCAAACATCAACGTCATTTGAAATAAAGACATATGATATATTAATTGACAATATAAATGAATGTACGGGCTTACTTCATTTTTAAACCACTCCAAAAATCTTTCCTTTTGTAATTGGTCCAGTTGTTCCGGTCTAGTTGGATTTAGCTGATCAATGTGTTGGCTATAGAGAACATTACGCTAATGAGCACTATAGAAAATTGCATGATATGAAGAAATAATTTTACAAGTATACTTACTTGAGAAATGGTTGCACCTCTGGACAATTATTGATGAGGTACCAATGTACTTGTTTTAAGTTTTATCATCTAAATGCACCATTCTTCCTTTTCCAAGAGGCCGCCAACGAGTTGCAAATATATTTAATTGCTTGTCCAAATGGCTATCCGGCACCTTGAAATATTGGAAGAATATTCCATCACGGCACCTTCACAGATTTTAGCCACTTACAAATGAATTGTCTTCTTTCATCTAATGTTAAGGTGTAAGAAATGTAGGAAGGCCAATTATAAGTACTCTCATTACCTTGAGTATTGTAACCACACACTCCCTTCGGATCCCCATTGAAGGATCCCCATTGAAGCCAGGTCCTCTCTTGCTTTATATGTGTCTTTTGTCTTACCTTCGATGCTTAATAAAGTTCCCACGACATTGTCACAAATATTCTTCTCAATATGCATTACATCTAAGTTATGTCTCAATTTTAATGATGACCAATACTCCAACTCGAAGAAAATGCTCTTCTTATACCAATTCAACTCATTTGGTGCACGCTTTCGCTTTCGATGTTTATTGTTTGGATGCTTTCCGGACTGTTCAGCAGCTATGTGTTCTAATTGCATTAAAATTTCTTCTCCGGTCAACATTTTTGGTTTGACTCCATGCTCTCTACTTCCATCATGGAGTCTACTATTTCGCCACTTGTGATAAATAGGCAAGTAACGGCGATGTCCCATATAGCAAATCTTGTCTTTCAGCTTTTTGGATGAGGTTTGCTCATTACAAACTGGACATGCCTTATAACCCTTTGTGCTCCAACCAGATAATAACGAGTATGCTGGAAAATCATTTATAGTCCATAAAACAGCTACGTGCATCCGAAAACTCTCTTTGGTAGATGCATCATATACATCAACACCTTCGGTCCATAAATGTTTAAGTTCATCCACTATTGGCCTTAAAAATATATCCATATCCCTTCCTGGAGATTTAGGACCGGGGATAAGCAACGACATCATAAAGAATGTCTCTTTCATATATTTCCATGGAGGCAAGTTATAAGGTACTAAAATGACGGGCCACATACTGTATGCATTACTCATGTTCCCAAATGGATTGAATCCGTCTGAAGCAAGACCTAACCTTACATTTCTTGGTTCACTGGCAAAATTAGGATACTTTTGATCAAAATCTTTCCATGCTTCTCCATCTGCTGGATGCCGTAACACCCCATCTGTGATCGGTCGCTTATCATAGTGCCACCTCATATCTTCAGCTGTATATCTTGAGGCATATAGACGTTTCAAACGAGGTGTGAGTGGAAAATACCACATAACTTTATAAGGTATCTTCTTACCTTTGTCTTTAACCACTTGGTACCTAGGCTCGTTGCATACCGGACATTTTTCTAAATAGGCATTCTCCTTCCAAAAGATAGCACAATCATGCTTGCATACATGTATGTTCTCGTAGCCTAAACCCAACTCATTCATCTTCTTTTTGGCCTCATAGTGCGAAGATGGTATTCTAGTACCATTCGGAAATGCCTCTTTTAATAGTTCAAGCAACATATTGAAAGACTTATTTGTCCACCGATTGAGGACCTTAATGTGCATTAACTTCACTAAGAATGTCAAAGAAGAAAACTTTTCACATCCAGGATAAAGCTCGGATTCCACCTCATTGAAAAGATCATCCAATTTCTTACTGTGATCGGTCCTTCCATGGTCAGACATCATCGGATTGTCATCATCATTGCCAACCTCAGTGTGAGCACCACTTGGGCCAGCAATGTCCTGCAATGCTTCGACCATCTCATCTTGTTCCCTTTCTGGGTCATCATCTTCATTCTCATTTTCATCTGAGACATTGCTTCCAAACTGTTCTCCATGAAAATACCATGTCTGATACGTCTTCGAGAAACCCTTTAACATACAGTGTAATTTAACTAAATCAGGCTTATGCCATTTGCCATTATAACACCGCACACAAGGACAACGTATCTTCCCTTCTTCATTAACATGAAGCCTTGCCTTTTCTATGAACTTCTTAATACCGGCATCATATTCTGGATAATTTCGTTTCTTATGTATCCAACTCTTATCAATCAGCATCATTGGTGATGTACAACAGCTGTTTGTTGCAAGGATATGTTAGTGATAAAATTTTTCTTTTTTTATTCAGTGAATTGTCCTACTATAACATGTCAAAATTAAGGAAAAGATTGGTAATAAAAGGACATTTTCAACATATGAATTCAAAAACTGGTAAAATAATGATTTCAATCTATGATAATATCATAATTCCAATCTATGATAAAACTATCGGTACTTCCGTAATTTTAGCATATGATGGGCAATTGGTGGTACCATGCTTGAACCAATGATGGCATTTCATGAAGCATAGTTCATATCATGGTGGGGCAATCCATATTAACAAGGCCAATCCAAAAGCTTTGCAGTCAACAATTTTAAATATATAGTTTTTAGTTTAATTAATTTCTAATTTTAAATGTAATCTATTCCCATATGCCATGCATAATCAAATAAATGGACCAAAATCATACTTACCCAATTCAAATGTGATCTATTTCCACATCCATACAAAATCATGAAAGCAATCATAATCATGCAACATCAATCTACCAAATGTAGAGGAAATTCGTATCTTACTTGCAATGTTAAAAATCCAAATACCGTTACTATCCATGCACAGGCATGCTCATCCATGGTATCATATACAACTTCAAATATATAGATGGAATAAGCACTTTTGTATAAACAAATGTACAAGGGCTTTTATATAGATGGAATAAGCACTTTTATTATGATTAGTGCAAGAAGTCAGTATGGCATCCCAACTTTTCTGAGGGAATAGGGAAAGGCAGTGCCAATGTCACCTGCCAATTGCCATTGCGTTTCAGATGGAAGCAACGTGAGTTCAAGTTACACAAAAACCCTCCTCCATGGTAGATTCTAATAAGGCACAGATAATATCCAACTTGATCATCTTAAGATCATAACTAACAACTCTATATATGTTCATATATACTCTGACATAGAGAAAAATGCTAAATCAAAGAACAAACTTAGTAACAATTTTGACTTCAGATGCATGGTATTGCTGAGGAAAAAAGGCTTGTTCATTTATTTTTCAATTTGGTGAGCTTCCCTGCATTTGTTGGCATAATTGAGGCCAAGTAGATACTAGATAGTCTATGTGTCATGTCATGAGATTTCAACTTTGTGCTCATTTCTCACTGCATATACTTGTGTTAGATATAATTCTCACTCCTGAGATTTTTTGAACAAGGAGAAAGAGACCGTACGTCATGGATTCAACTATAAAATATATTAAGGCCTAGACTATATTGCAGGGATCAGGTGACCTAGAAAGGTGCCATTGACAATTATATCAAAGCTTCAGAGTGTGGAAATGAAAGTAGATTCAGATGGCACCAACTACTCAGCAGTCATTCTAGTAAAATGGCCCAATTAATATTGCTCATACACCAAGTTCATCCAATATTTAAACCCTTCCTCCATGTCTCCCCAAAAATAACTGATCAACCTTCTAACATTTCTCTTCTGCTGCTCTTCATGGCTTGTAAGCCACACACCAGCTCTCTCCTTCCTCTCATTCTCCTTACCTTCGTCTTCCTCCTCCTCCTCCCTTCAACAACCCTTGCAAGCTCTCCAAACAATGAAAGAGATGAGTTCATGAAATGGATATCATGGAATGTCCAAAACCACAAAAGAACTGCTGCACTGCAGCTCAACTCCAACTCAGAAGCGCTCGGCGGTGGCCCGAGAGCCCTCGATGTGAAGCTGGCCAAGGCCGAGGCAGCGGCAGTGAGATACGTTGTGAGCCAGGATGGAAGTGGGGAGTATAAGAGCATAAGGGAGGCTATAGACAGCATTCCATTACACAACGCTAGGAGAGTCATCTTAGAGATCAGACCTGGGATCTATAGGTATTGTTGGATTCAAATATCATGCTATCTTCTTCAGCTAATCGATCTAGTTTTATGTCTATCTCTTATTTGAGTTGCCAGTGGTCTATTTGTAAACATTTCAGTTCTCTTATTCAATGATCTTATCCAGAGGCTCACTTGCTAGCTCCTTGTCAGCATGTATGAGATGCGAATCACGTACGTATGGATTCATGTGTTGCCAAGTAATTCATAGCCATACTTAATATAATCCTTCATTAATCTGATGGGTCCTCTGCGTTCACCATCACAAGCCCAAACCGTAATCTTGGATTCAACTTTTATTATGATTAGTGCAAGTGGACAAGGTTTCCAATGGCTTTTGGTATCCATCCTCCTATCTGGTTAAAAGATAAATCCAATCTCTCCAACTTGAGGAGGTTCCACATGCTTATTGGTATTTCTCCACTAATTATGTACTGACGCAAATATAAATTCTCTAGGTGGCTAAAATTTCTCAGGTTTCTTGGAATTTCACCACTTATTCGATTGTCACTCAGATCTAACTACCTCAATTGGCTAAGATTCCCCAATATTTCTGCAGTATGCCCAGTAATTTTGTTTTCAGATAAATCTAAATGCTCCATGCGCTTATTACTCTACAAAGACTCTAAAATTTCTCCACTAATGTTGTTCCAGAAGAAATCCAAGTACTTCCAGGAGAAATCCAATATATCTTTTACAGTTGATAACTTGCTTTGAAAATTGCAATTGCCGAGAGAGAGTTAAAAGATAAAATCTACCATATGGTTCTCGAAAAAGGAATGGAGCAACAACAACAGCTTGATCTACTGGAAGCAAAATCTGATTTAATATGCCAACTCAATCTACAAATATACCTACTGCACCTGATTAATTTAAAATCAATACTTGGCATAATAAAATATGAAAATTGGCATCCTCACTAATTTAAATAAGCTATCATCAATCCCAACTCCAGTCCTGTGTTTTCTATGGCATAACTTAATAATCAAATTAAACAAAGAGAGGTTCGGAGTATTACCTCAAATAGTGAGTTAGGAAGACCGATCTGCTTTGGTCCGGAATGTATCCACCTATGCACAATGAATCAACTCTAGTTAGGAAAATGATCCAAAGAAATATAGCACATCATATGATCCTATGCTGGACCTCTTGTGCTAAGGACTAAGAAGACAGGAAAAGTTGCACCGACTCGCCGTCCACAGGGTAACAGAAACAGAGCGGATTTGCGACTCATGACAAAAAAAAGTGGCTTCGGCGAGAGAGGAATGAGAAGAGAAGAACGTCATAGAAGAAAAGAGAGGGGTCTACCGGCAAGTAGATGATCTGATATAAGTGCAGACAGATCCACCGTAGAGCTAATGAGGGCTGACAGAGAGGAGCTCGGCATCCGCAGGCGGAGAGGAGCTCGGCGTTCGTAGGCGGAGAGGAGCTCGGGGGCTGACGGCGTCCGGGGGCTGACGGCGGAGAGGAGCTCGGGAGGGAAGACGGCGGAGAGGAGCTCGGCGTCCGCAGGCGGAGAGGAGCTCGGGGCTGACGGCGTCCGGGGGCTGACGGCGGAGAGGAGCTCGGGGGGGGGGGGGGGGGAAGACGGCGGAGAGGAAGGGTTTTGCAAAATAAAATCGCACGAGGGTTTCTGGTGAAGTTTTAGGGGACCTTATTACGGCGAAATTATCCCGGAGAGAGAAAGATATTTTCACTATATTACGACGATTTTTAAAACTCGTCGTAATAGGTCTTTTAATTACGGCGAAACAGTATTTCGCCGTAATAAAAAGAAAGAAAAATTTAAAAAAATTAAAATCGTAAAATATAATGTGGACTTATTACGACGACTTATAAAATTCGTCGTAATAAGTCTTTTAATTATGGCAAAAATTTTTTTTGCCGTAATAAAAAGAAAGAAAAATTAAAAAAAATTAAAATCGTAAATTAAAATGTGGACTTATTACGACGAATTATAAAATTCATCGTAATAAGTCTTTTTATTACGGCAAAATACATTTTCACCGTAATAAAAAGAAAGAAAAATTAAAAAATTAAAATCGTAAATTAAAATGTGGACTTATTACGATGAATTATAAAATTCATCGTAATAAGTCTATTAATTATGGCGAAAAAGTTTTTCGCGTAATAAAAAGAAAGAAAAATTAAAAAATTAAAATCGTAAAATAAAATATGGACGTATTACGATGACTTATAAAATTCATCGTAATAAGTTTTTAATTACGGTGAAAATTTTTTTCATCGTAATAAAAAGAAAGAAAAATTAAAAAAATTAAAATCAAAAATTAAAATGTGGACTTATTACGATGAATTATAAAATTCATCGTAATAAGTCTATTAATTACGGCGAAAAAGTTTTTCGCCGTAATAAAAAGAAAGAAAAATTAAAAAAATTAAAATCATAAAATAAAATGTGGACGTATTACGACGACTTATAAAATTCATCGTAATAAGTCTTTTAATTACGGTGAAAAAGTTTTCACCGTAATAAAAAGAAAGAAAATTAAAAAAATTAAAATCGTAAATTAAAATGTGGACTTATTACGACGACTTATAAAATTCATCATAATAAGTCTTTTTATTACGGCGAAAAACTTTTTCACCTTAATAAATAGAAAGAAAAATTAAAAAAATTAAAATTGTAAAATAAAATGTGGACTTATTACGACGAATTATAAAATTCATCGTAATAAGTCTTTTTATTACGGTGAAAAAGTATTTTGCCGTAATAAATAATTGTTATAACGAATTTAATTTTTATTTTGCCGTTATAAATAAACCTATAACAACGAAAATATTTCGCCATAATAGGTTCGCCACAAATACCATACTTTCTTATGCTTTAAGCATAACGAGTAGATACCAGTCAGATCCTGGTGAGAGTCACTGGACGGCGGTCAAGAACATTCTTAAGTATCTAAGAAGATCTAAAGATATATTCTTGGTGTATGGCGGATTGAAAGATGATCTAGTTGTAAGTGGTTACACAGATGCAAGCTTTCAATCTGACAAAGATGATTTCCGATCGCAGTCAGGATATGTATTTTGTTTAAATGGTGGTGCTGTTAGCTGGAAGAGTTCGAAGCAAAGCACTGTTGCTGATTCTACAACTGAAACTGTATACATAGCAGCATCTGATGCAGCAAAGGAAGCAGTTTGGATCAAGAAGTTCATTACTAACCTTGGAGTGGTTCCTAGCATCACAAATCCTGTTGATGTTTATTGTGACAATAATGGTGCTATCGCACAAGCAAAAGAACCTAGGTCACATCAGCGATCCAAACACATTCTTAGGCGTTATCATCTCATTCAAGAAATCATTGAGAGAGGTGACGTAAAAATATAGAGAGTTCCAACAGATGACAATGTTGCTGATCCATTGACTAAGCCTCTACCACAAGCAAAGCACGATCGTCATGCTAGGTTCATAGGTATTAGATACATTGATGAGTGGGCCTAGTGCAAGTGGGAGATTGTTAGTAATAGTGCCCTAGGCCTATTGTATGGACATGGTATTTTGAATATTTATGAACATTTACTATTATCATAATTTGCATATTTATTATATAATAATGTCCTTGAATAATATTATGAATTATTCTAAATGTCCCTAATCGGTTATTGTTGTGGGAATAACAATAAATTAAGATTAGTATGAAATTTGATTGATATTCATGGGATGAATATGTGTATGAGATACAAATCAAATTTATATGTATTTATTGAGAACAAATATTGGACAAGACCCGCCTTGAGATTAATACATGGATCAAAGTCATAAGTTAATCTCTAGTAGTTGTGTCATTAAATCCTTAGACCTGAGATTGCCATAGTTCTCAACATGAGGAATATTATGTTTTGACATAATCAAACGTTATCTTTAACCGGATGATTATAAAGATTATGATTGAACATAATAAGAATCATGTAGTGAGATGTGAGTGATTAAGATGGAATTTGTCCCTCTTATTATAAGAGAGATATCTCTGGGCCCCTTAATGATTGAGACTAAGAAATGCATGGCCATGCTCAAATGAATTGATGGAGATCAATATCATTTATTTAGTCAGTCTAATTAGGTTTCGAGAAATTAAAGATAGAGAGATATAAGGTTGACTTTATCCATGCCTTATATTCTATCAAGATATCATGTGACAAAAGGATTATGTTAATAGCTACTTTAAGGTTGTCTCGGAACATGAGCTTTCATTTAACTTGGGTAGTCATAATGTCTTGCTAGAGGCCGCTTATGACTTGTAGGTTTAAAATGTGATTTAGGCCTACTGCCAATGTTAATTGAACCTATAGGGTTGCACACTAAGAACAGACAATAATGGTTACGATTTGTTACTCTCTATATAATTTAAAATGATGAGATTATTTTAAATTACAAATAATAATTAGTTATCATTTAGATTTGAGTTTAATTTTGAAAAAATTTAAATTCGTAATTTAAATTGTGACAAGTAATTAAATTGTTGCATTTTCTTATTGGATAAGGAAATAATCGATAAAGTTTTTTTTGGTTAAAAATATATATTCCTTATTTTGTAAGGAAAGGATTTAAATTGTTATTATTTAAAAGGAGTTTTAAATAAATATCAATTAAAATCTTAGTTAACCAAAATTCCTAGCAGGCTTGTATATATGTTCGATATATATGTTTTAGAGTCTGTGGGGCATTTGAAAGGTAACTTCGATTGGGGCATTTGAAAGGTCATGTTGATTGGGGCATTTGAAAGGTCACGTCGATTAGGGCTTTTGAAGCATCATGTCTTTTGCCTTAAAGATGGAAAAAACAGAGAGTTGAATACATGGGTTCATTTTTGTAAAAAATGGAATGGTTGAACTAGCATTCAAAAACCATTTTGGTGTCCGTTCGTGTGTGGATACTTCTAGAGGGTGATCGTCTTTCTGAAAGGCAGCACCTTTGAAGATCCGAGAAAACCCAACACAAGAACAGAAGGGTTACATACTGATTAAAAAGGTAATAACAAAAGGTAATAACAAAAGGTAATATTTTGTTTATCTTTCTTTCGGTTTTTATGAAACGCATGTGATTCTTGGTGGGTTATAAATTTATTTTGTTTCCGCTGTAATTTTATTCCAATTAGATTGGGATTTTTCATTTCGTAACCCAACATGTAATTCTTGGGCAGGGGTCAGTGGTTGTTGACAATGTAAATAATGAAGGCGTCGTCGTCTCTATGACAATCGCCAAGCACCCTGTAAAAAGGATATTAGTTGATAGTGGTAGCTCAGCTGATATCCTTACCTACGACACATTTGTTCGGATGGGATTATCTCTTGACTCTCTTCAGCCCATGGCAGCCCCTCTAGTTGGGTTTACCGGGGATTCAGTAAGGGTCGAGGGCGAAATACCCTTGCCAATGACGACCGAAATACCGCCGTGCCAAAGCACGGTCATCATGAAGTTTTTGGTCGTACGGGTTCCTCTGGCGTACAATGCCATCCTCGGATGACCATGCCTAAATTTGTTGGATGCAGTCATCTCCACCCGACGTTTGCTCGTGCAGTTCCCCACTAGTGGAGGCATCGGAGAGATGCGGGGCGAAGTCAGCTCGGTCTTGCCTTGCTATCATGCAGCGTCAAGTTCTCAGGAGGCCGCGTCGGCCTCGGAAGCGCATGACTCCAGAGAGTCCAGCAAAGGAGGAAAGCCGGCCGAGCGGCTCCTAACCTTCCCCCTCGGAGATGACCTGACAAAGACTATGCGCGTCGGCGGGATCCTCCCTTCAGAAGATCATGACTGTCTCCTTACCTTCCTACGGGCTAACTCGGATATATTCGCCTGGTCGGCATCCGACATGCCCGGTATCGTTCCGGAGGTGATCACCCACAAGCTCAACATTGACCCAAAGTGTCGTCTGGTTTGTCAAAGGAAGAGAAGCTTCGCTCCCGAATGACAAAAGGCCATTGATGAAGAAGTCAACAAGCTACTCAGCGCCGGTCATATCCGGGAGGCACATTACCCCATCTGGCTGGCCAATGTGGTCATGGTGCGAAAGGCGAACGAGAGCTGAAGGATCTGCATCGACTTCACCGACTTGAACAAGGCATGCCCGAAGGATAGTTTTCCTCTGCCCCGAATCGACCAGCTGGTGGATTCCACCTTCGGCTATGAGCTCCTCATCTTTATGGATGCCTTCTCCAGATATAATCAAATAAAGATGGACCCTGGCGATGAGGAGCACACGTCTTTCATGACAGAGAAAGGCATTTACTGCTATAAGGTGATGCCCTTCGACCTTAAGAATGCAGGGGCGACCTACCAAAGGTTGATGAAGAAAGTCTTCCAAGATCAACTAGGCCAGAATGTGGAGGTCTACGTAGACGATATGTTGACCAAAAGCACCCGCACTTCCAACCACGTCTCTGACCTAGAGGAAACATTCAACAACCTCTGCCGTTTCCAAGTCAAGTTGAATCCCAAGAAGTGCGCCTTCGGTGTCACGGTGGGCAAGTTCTTAGGCTTCATGGTGACCCACGAGGGATTGAGGCGAACCCCGAGAAGATAAGCACCATCCTCGATATGAGGCCGCTGTCTAGCAAGAAGGAGGTTCAACGGCTTACAGGGAGGGTGGCAGCCCTAAGCCGTTTCCTCTCCAAGTCGGCCGAGCGATGCTTGTCCTTCTTCAAAGCCCTGCAGAATGTGAATAGCTTTGAATGGACGGATAGCTGCCAAAAGGACTTCGATGGTTTGAAGGCGTTCCTGTCCTCCCCGCCACTCTTGTTGAAGCCAAAAGATGGAGAGAACCTTTTTCTCTACCTTGCCACCTCCCGGGAGGCTGTTAGCTCTATTTTGGTGCGTCTTGAAGGCGACGGGACCCAGAGAACTGTGTACTATGTGAGCAAGGTGCTTCACGACATGGAAGTCAGGTACTCCAAGATAGAAAAGATCATCTTTGCCCTGATCGTCTCTACTTGGCACCTCCGCCCATATTTTTAGGCCCATCCTATAGTGGTGCTCATGGACCAACCTTTCCGAGCCATCCTGGCTCGACCAGACACCTTAGGCCGACTAGCTAAGTGGACCATCAAGTTGGAAGAGTTTGATCTCTCCTTTCAGGCTCAGCCCATCCTGAAGTCCCAGGTCCTAGCTGACTTCCTAGATTGAATGCACTTGGGCAGAGGAGCCGACCGAAGAGGCTCCTGTGGAGCAGCCCATCGCCAAACCAGACAACGATAGGGAATCCTGGATCCTTGACGTGGACGGAGCCTCAAACTCCCAAGGAAGTGGCACCGGCCTCATTCTTGCGGGCCTAGAGGGAGAGACGGTGGAGTATGCTCTTCGGTTCCTATTCAAAGCCACTAATAATCAGGCCAAGTACGAGGCCCTACTAGCAGGGCTAAGGCTCGCTCAGGAGTTTGGAATACAACGCCTTAGAGCTTTTACTGACTCGCAACTCATCTCCGGGCAAATCAACGGAGAGTACGAGGGACGTGACCCCACCATGGTCCAGTACTTAGACAAGGTCCGGCTCTTAGTCTCTCCACTCTCTTATTTTAGCATCAGCTACATCCCTCGGAGCGAGAATGCCAAGGCCGACACCCTCTCCCGGTTGGCCACCTCTGCCGACGGCTTCACAAGGGACACCTACATCAAGCACTTGGAAAGGCCCAGTATAGAAGACAAAGAGGAGGTCCTCCCACTGACCCAGGAGCCAACCTGGATGGATCCTTACATCCGATACCTCACGGACGGCACTCTTCCTGATGACCGTGATGAAGCTAAGCTACTCAAGTGGAGAGCCTCCAAATTCACCCTCCTGGATGGACGCCTATATCGGAGATCTTTTTCTTACCCCCTGCTCAAGTGTGTAGGACCTGCTGACGCCGATTACATTCTCAGAGAGATTCATGAAGGCGTCTGTGGGAATCACCTGGGGGCAGGTCCTTGGCCCAAAAGGCCCTCTATCAAGGGTATTTCTGGCTTACCATGAGGGACGATGCAGCCAATTTAGTCCAGAAGTGAGACGGCTTCTAGCGCCATGCTAGTATCCAGCATCAACCTTCTGTCCCTTTAAATCCGCTCTCGGCCCCATGGCCCTTTGCCCAGTGGGGAATGGATATTCTTGGACCATTACCCCCGGCTTTGGGACAACGGAGGTTCCTGATTGTCACCATCGACTACTTTACTAAATGGGTTGAGGTTGAGGCGCTAGCCAAAATCATTGAGAACAAAGTCAAAGCCTTCTTCTGGAAGTCGGTAATATGCTGTTTCAGCCTACCTCATACTCTCATCACTGACAATGGCCGCTAGTTCGACAACGCCATGTTTAAGACTTTCTACAGCGAATTGGGTATTCACCATCGATTCACTTCCGTCGGCCACCCGCAGACTAATGGGGAGGCCGAGGTCATGAACCGTACCATCCTCAGGGGGCTCAGAACTTGGCTGGATGGATCCAAAGGCTGATGGGTAGAAGAGCTTCCTAGCGTATTATGGGCCTACCACACAACCCCGAGGGCTCTGACAGGTGAAACCCCTTTTAGTCTAACCTGCGGGTCCGAGGCGGTCATTCCTGTGGAGATCGGATTGCCTAGCCCGCGAGTGGAGTCCTATAGCGAGGAAGACAACTCCGTCCAGTTGAGAGCTAATCTCGACTTCATCGATGAAGCACAAGATCGGGCATGGTTACGTATGGCATCTTTTCGCCAGCGAGCTGCCAAGTATTATAATGCCCGGGTCCGTCCCAAAGTGTTTCGTCCTGGAGACTTGGTTTTGAGAAAGGCCTCGGTGTCCAAGCCAACGGAGGGGGGCAAGCTGTCCGCCAATTGGGAAGGTCCTTACCGTATTGCCGAGGCGCTCCACCGAGGAGCATACCAAATTGAAGAGCTCAACGGTAGGCCCCTCCCACGCACCTGGAATGTGGATAACCTTCATCGATATTATCAATGATGTATCTCTCTATGTTGTGAGCAATAAAGGACCTCCTTCAATACCATGGTTGTCCCTTCCGTAGACCAGATCTCAGAAAAGGACCTCGTCGGCATCGCGGCCCATGGGACACCACTCGGCCCCGGCACGGCAGTGCCCCCGAGTAGGTTAAAGACCCTAAGGCTCTGTAACCGAACGAGGCGCCCCTCGCAGCAGTTCCTAAACCCCCGAGGCGGTTCAAAAGGACCTCGCTGGCATCGCGGCCCATGGAACACTACTCGGCCCCGGCACGGCGGTGCCCCCGAGTAGGTTCAAGACCCTAAGGCTCTGTAACCAGACGAGGCACCCCTCGCAACAGTTCCTAAACCCCCGAGGCGGTTCAAAAGGACCTCACCGGCATCACAGCCCATGGGACACCACTCAGCTCCGTTACGGTGGTGCCTCCGAGTAGGTTCAAGACCCTAAGGCTCCGTAATCGGACGAGGCATCCCTCGCAGCGGTTCCTAAACCCCCGAGGTGGTTCAAAAGGCCCTTGCCGGCATCGCGGCCCATGGGACACCACTCGGCCCCGACACGGTGGTGCCCCCGAGTAGGTTCAAGACCCTAAGGCTCCGTAACCGAACGAGGCATTCCTCACAGCGGTTCCTAAACCCCTGAGGTGGTTCAAAAGGACCTCGTCGGCATCGTGGCCCATGGGACACCACTTGGTCCCGGTACGGTGGTGACCCCGAGTAGGTTCGAGACCCTAAGGCTCTGTAACCGGACGAGTCATCCCTCGCAGCGGTTCCTAAACCCTCGAGGCGGTTCAAAAGGACCTCACCGGCATCGCGGCCCATGGGACACCACTCGGTCCCGGCACGGCGGTGCCCCCGAGTAGGTTCGAGACCCTAAGGCTCTGTAACCGGACGAGTTGCCCCTCGCAGTGGTTCCTAAATCCTCGAGGCGGTTCAAAAGGAACCTGATGACTCTCAGCTCTCAGGTCACCCTCCAGGGTCTAAGAGGCTTCTAATAGCTGCAATTTTGCCTCGGCAGCTCCAAGTCTACCTCAATGGTTAAGGGCCAATTGATTGGCGGGCACCCGTTCCCGTCCCAATGCCGGCCTTAGGCTCTCGCCCCGACCTATTTGGGTCAGCCTCACCCCGGCCACCCCATCTCGGACTTGGCCTTGGCGTGCGAGTCCCCAAGATGGGTCAAGGCTAGAGCTCATCGACGCTATGGCTAAAGTGACGCTGCTCAGTTCCATGCCACCCCCAACGGACTTTGCCTGCCAGAATGGCCCTCATAGTTAACCTCCAAGGATGCTTCCTCAAATCTTATAGCCCAATGCCTGTTCAAGCTGTTTCGCTGAGTTCACCCTCAAATGCCTAGGATACTCTTAAAACCCATTCAGAGTCATTTGGGTTCTCCCTCACAGCCAGCGGTTGGTTGAGTTACTTTCCTGGTCAGGGACCAGATGATTTGAGAGTTTAGTTGGCAATCCGGGTTCTTGTCGACTCGCTCAAGTTACTGTCAAGGAAGTAGACGGGACACGGAGGACAATTTGAAGGAAGGGTCTTTCTAGCTGTGAGTAGATCGCCTAAGTGAGGACTCTCTAAGTGGGAGAGCTCCAAAGGCGTTCCTAAACGGCCGTAGCCGGCGCCACGTTACCCCGGCTAATTATGAGCCTATCTAGCGGTGCAAGTTTCTACAAACCTACTCGGCTACCCTCATGCCTAAGACCAGCTGCGGCGCCCCCGACATACATAATACTCGCAAGCAAAGAAGAAACAAGATATCTGCAAAAGTAACATCCTCTCATTAAGAATTCAAAATTGATTACAAAATCTGACCTATGGTTAGTTACAAAAAGAAAGGGAAAAATACAAAGTCACATAAAGCAAAAATTCAAGGCTCGCCCGGCCCCGGCTCCTCTCCGTCCTCTTCCTCCTTCGCTGATTCTTCACCAAGACCCCAGGCTGGATCTTCTCAAGGTCGGAGCTGCTAACGTTGAGGGCCACGGACACCTTAGCCTTGCAAAGTTCAAAGCCCTTCATATAGGTGTTGAAGCTGGCCTCGGTGACCTCCTGCTCGAACTCCGCCGAAACTTTAAAATCGGCAACGACATTGGTAACTTTAGCCTCAACCTCTCGGACTTGTGCCACCGCCCTCGCCTCGGCCTCATGGATTCATGTTTTGGTCCCGGCCTCGGCCTCCCTGGCACACGCCTTGGCCTCCTAGGCCCTGCCTTCTACCTCCTCGGCGCGGGCGCTAGCCTCGTGAGCATGGGCCACCGCCCCGGCCGCTCATGGCTTGCATCGACCACCGCTCTCTCTGCCGCGGTGGCCCTTTCCATTGCGGCCCGGACCTTGTCCATGGCCGTGTCGGCATGGCCCTCTGACAGCTGGAGCTGGCGGGTCAGCTCCTCGATCCTGTTGCTGGCCGACTCCAGCCTGGCCGACATCAGTGCCAGCTTAGCCTCGGCCGCGGAGGCTTAGTTGCTCTCGACCCCAGCCCGGCTCTCCGCCTCCCTCACCTGGCCGCTCAGATCCTCCTCCCGAGCCTAGGTCTCCTCCTGCTGCCGAGAAAGCCTCTCGAACAACGCCCGACTCTGCTCCTTGTACTTGTCGGCCTGCTCGAGAGTGCGTGCGAGCGCCTCTCCTGTGTGGGTTGCTGCCGCACGAAGGGCAAAGGCCCCATTGGCAAGCTGTATCAAAAAAAATTGTCAGCCACAGGTCAACCGAGGTATGTTAAAAAGGGACTACATTTGGAAGATTACCTGGAGTATGTTTACCATCACCATGTCTAGGATGGCAGCATGGGACTGTCGCCCCATTTCCTCGTCGGTCGCCGACGTCCGTGCCCGGAACAGGAGGACGGCGGCCCGTGCCGCGTCCTCCATGGTGAGAAGCCTGGGTGCCGGCCGCGCTGGCCCCCCCAGTGCCTCAGCAACTGGCCGCCGTTCTGGGCAATGCGCAGATCGGTAGGACGAGCTCCCCGGCTCGGCCCTGTACTCGCGGGTCCTCCTCGCCCCGACATTGGAGCTTCTGACAGCGACCACCCCCTCTTCGGCTGTAGGGGGCATCTTCTCCCTCTCCGGCTCGGCGGTAGCCGAAGGGCTTCTAACAACCGTAGCCTGCCCCGCCTCGGCTAAATTGGCGGCGGCAGGGGCTTCCTCCTCGGGATCTACACTACCACGACGGTCTGGGTGGTGGCAGGGATCTCCCCCTCTTCTGTCTCATCCCCGGCCGGGCCAGGGACCGCCTCCTCAATTGGCACATCCTTGGTCGGCTCTTCCATAGATGCCTGGGTTGCAAGGACCTCTGGGATCTCGGCCGGCTCGGCATGGGCTCCTCTCCGCGCCCTCTTGGCTGGCCTTGCCTGCTCGCCAGCCGCCCGCTTCTTTTGGTGCGCGAGGGCCTCAAATCTCTCCACAGGAATCTTCATTGCTGCACAAGAAACGTACATCAGTACCCAAAAAAAAAAAGAAAAAGAGAAGAGGAAGGATAAGGCGATGGATGACAAAAGGAAAAAGAGCAGCGCCCAACCGAGGGCAAGAGGAATGGGTTTATGTGCTCACCGATTGCCGGGGCCAGCTCGGCCTCATACGAGTTCTCCTCAGACAGGAGATCCTTGTAGGAGGGAATCTCAAAGGACGAGAAGTGGCGGAAGAGTTCCCCATCCTTATCACTCACAGCCAAGTTCTCGTTGGAGCTGACGTCTAGTTCCCCCCTAGTCGGTCCTCACTCCCTCCACATGGGCAAAAAGAAATCGAGATTTCTACCCTCTGATTTTTGATGGGAGACCTAAAGGAAGGGCCCTACCCGGCCTAGCGGTAAACACCCACCAGGCCCCCTCACCCTAGCAGCGGAGCTTGTAAAAAGCTCGGAACAGGGACAAGCTGGCCGTGGAACCCTGGAAATGGCAAAGGATGACAAAGGCGCAAAAGATCCGAATCGAGTTCGGAGTCAACTGCATCGGCACTAACCTATACCTATTCAAAAGATTCAAGAAAAAGGAGTGGAAAGGAAGCCACAGCCTGCACCGGAAGAACTCTTCGTACAGAGCGACCCGACCCGGAAGGATGGAGGTCACTCTGTCCTCAGGTCCTGGGGCGGACATATGGATGAAATCAGGAACCCTATACATGACCCTAAGGGCTTATACTTCTTCGGGGGTCATGGTGGAAGCAATCCCCCCGGTCCCGCTGGGTTAAGGCTGACCGTTGGAGGAGATGCTGGATGACGGAAAAAAATGGGAACTGCTCTCACCGAGGGTTGGTCGCTTGCCCCCGGCCGGTCGCGGATCATGACCCCGCCTAACGGCCGGGGCACTTGGCTAACAGTCGAGATTTGGTCCTCACCGGGGAAGGATATGACTCTACTACTGGCCTCTTACCCTCCCTAATGGCCCTACGGTCCATGGGTCAAGGGTGAAGGATGAAAAATGGAGACTAACCTGAAAGTTGGGAAGAAGGCGAAGGTTGGGGGTCTTGGTTTGCAGGGAAGCTTAAAGAGGAAGAAAGCATGAAGCAATTGCAACGTAAAGCTCTCCCCCGAACCCGCGGAGCACCTTTTATACTCTAATTTCAAATCGCATCGCCTGAGAATGCGCAGCCTGGCTTTCACCCATTGCACCGGGTTCTTAGGCGCCGACCATTTCGCCCATGCCCGAGGCGTGCTGCCTTGGTTCCGCCGAGGAGCGGGATCTCCGGCCAATAGCGCTGCTTGGAAAGCGGGGAGGCAATGATGGCGCCTACTTTTCTCCCATCAAGACGACCAGAGCCAACGTCAGCACCTACCTATCGCATGATTACGGAAGATTTTCGAAGCGACATCGCCTCGGGAAGACGCATCGATTCACCGGACCATTGAAGGCGCCCATAACGGGTTATCAATTTTTGAATTCTCGTGCCCCTTTCGTCCAAAGGATGGCTGACGCATGGCCCTTCGCGCTCAGGAGGGGGGGCATCTGATGTGGCTAATGATGTAGCCAATAAAGCCACAGGGGTAATCATGACAAAATCTACCACGTGGCACAAGCACATCCCGTTGGCCCCGGCATCTGCGAATCAGCCGAGGTGGCCTCGACTCTTCAAGTCGGCCCCGTCCGCCCCAGCATCTTCGAATCAGCCGCGGCGGCCCCGACTCTTCAAGTCGGCCCCGTCCATCCCGGCGTCTTCAAATCAGCCGAGGCAGCCCCAACTTTTCAAGTCGGCCCTGTCCGCTCCGGCGTCTTCAAATCAGCCGAGGCGGCCCCGACTCTTCAAGTCAGCCCCGTCCGCCCCGGCGTCTTCAAATCAACCGAGGCGGCCCCGACTCGTCAAGTCAGCCCCATCCACCCTGGCGTCTCCGAATCAGCCAAGGTGGCCCCGACTCTTCAAGTCGGCCCCATCCACCCTGGAGTCTTCAAATCGGTTGAGGCGGCCCCCCGACTCTTCAAGTCGGCCCTGTCCACCCCGGCATCTTCAAATCAGCCGAGGCGGCCCTGACTCGTCAAGTCAGCCTCGTCCGCCCCAACGTCTTCAAATCAGCTGAGGCGGCCCCGACTCTTCAAGTCGGCCCCGTCCGTCCCGGTGTCTTCAAATCAGTCGAGGTGGCCCCGACTCATCAAGTCGGCCCGTCCGCCCCGGTGTCTCCGAATCAGCCGAGGTGGCTCCGACTCTTCAAGTCGGCCCAGTCCGCCCCAGCATCTTCAAATTGGCCGAGGTGGCCTCGACCTCCTCAGGTCGGCCCCATGTTTGCCAGAACCATCAACTTTCTGACCAGCGCTGCCTGACGAAATCAGGCCCGCCTACCACAGGATGATGCTATCGATGGGACCGGGCCCACCTACCGGCTGACTCCACCATCTGATGGGACTTGGCTCACCAACCGCTGGCTTCCTTCTTCGATAGGACAGGACCCACCAATCAGCCCAAATTCACGTAACCCCCGTATGCCCCGCGGACATCCCCCCCTTACAGAATGCTGCGTGGCCAATCTCCATGCAAATCTCAACCGCCTATAAAAGGGTGAGCCCGTTAAAGATTCAGGTATGTGAAAATAAGCACTCTCTCACTCTACTATCCTAGGGAAGCTCTATCTCTCAAGAGCTTTCTCTGCCCCAAAGAGCTTTCGGTAGCTCTTCCTCAGCTGTGACCTCGATCACTGATTTGGAGGTCGGAGGGTCCCTACCGGAGAACCCCTCCGGTCCCAGGACTTCTTGCAGGTCATCCAGCTAGGCGAGGATTTCATCGGCGACCAAACCGATTTTTTCAATGCTCAACTCCGGCGATCGGGCATCATCACATACTATGCTTCCTCTAACCAGTTCGATACTTAGAGGCAGCATGCTTTTGTTGTTCTTTTGCTCTTGAATGCAACATGAAGATGTCAACCCAGAAGTGCCATGATTTCATATAGTTTATAAATAATTTTGCAAGATGCTTTGATCTTGTTGATGTGATCTCATGTGAGGTAGTGTGCGTTTGCCCTTCTTTAGAGTTTAAACTTGCTTGTAAGTAATTATGCGCGTTAACTTCTAGAAAATAGAGAATTATATCATTTTTATTGTGTAGTTATGTTTGACAAGTAGAATCACAGCTAAAAAACAATCAATTATAAAAATAAATACATAAAAAATGCTATTTTTTTCCACATAGCCTGTCAAATGCTTCGAGATGTATGGATGAGTTCTGTAAAATGGGCCATCTTATTCATTGTCATAACCGATGATGGTGAGTCTCTTCGATTGCTAGTGTTATTGAAAGCTTTGTTTACTCTGATATGGAATGGTTAAGATGGATCTCAATGTGGCTAGTGGAGTCAAACCCAACCAATGATGAAGATTATCTGATAAAGCTGATGAGATCATGCCTGATCAACGATGGTGATCATCTTTCTGAAGCCACACTTAGCCATCCGGGCATATTCTCTAGCCGGCCATTCGGGTAGGACCTTGATTCGACCATCCGAGCAAAGCCTTCAGTCAGCCATTCAGGCAGGACCCCGACTCAGTCACCTGAGTAAGCCTTCAGCCGATTGCCTAGCAAGATCCCTTGTGGGGACCGCTTGTACGGCCTAGCCAGCCACTCAGACTGTTCGTACGATCTTCCACAATCCAAAATCTTAATGAAAATGCGACATGAGAGACAGATCTAGTGACTGCTCAGATTTGATAGAGCCCACCAACCCTATTATGGCTACCCATATCTGACAGGACCTGGTCCACCAACTTTGCTATGGTAACCTATATTTGATGGGACCTGGTTCACCAACCCTGCTACGGTCACCGATATTTGACGAGACCTGGCTCACCAACTTTGTTGTGGTCACCCATATTTGACGGGACCTAGCCTACCAACTATGACATACCACAACAAAGGCAAACCATGCCCTTACTGCACATGCTCTGACAGGTTATTACGCCTCGAGTCTCGCAAATATCTATAAAATGGATAAGAGGGACCTTCGACTAGGTACGATGCCCAAACTCATATATGCTCACATAGAGCATTTCCCTCTAAGACCCTCAAGCTTTCCTTCAAGCTCATGACTGTTTCCCAGAGCACTAACTTGAGTGTTGAAGGTTCCATGCCATAATCACCGGCCCCCAGGGACTTTTTGCAGGCTCCCAATCGGAGTGCAGCCCACCGAAAGATCCCTGCTCCATCGGAGAAGGCGATCGAACGCTTGCCAATGATCAAGGAAGGGATTTAGCATCAACAGATTGGCACGCCAGGTAAGGAGGCAGAAGAAAGAAAGATCAGAAGCACCAAGCTACAGATCTTTATCCCCTCTAAATAAATAATGATGGTAACGTGCGCTCGAGAAGCCTCCACCTACCGTGTGGGAGAGTTTTCCTAGCAGATCGAGCAGTAGGAGGCCAGCCTCCCTGCTCCACTATCACCACCACCTTAGATCACCCAGTTGGACCAGCTTGCCATCCTCACCCATCAAGTCTAGGCATTGGTGTCAGTGGTCCAGAAGCTGCAGGAGCAGCACTCTGTGACCATATAGCATCAGCCAAGGCCCCTCTCGCCTCATGCGACTGTTGTGCAGGCTAGCCAACCTTACCAGAGCACTGCTGCCACACCTTACCAGAGCACTGCCGCCATGAGGCCCCTAAGAGGCTTTGATCTCTCGCTCACTGTCCAAGCAGCCCTTCTTTCTGGCGGTGACACGAGAAGGAGCCTGAACGAGGGTACCGACACCAATGTCACCCCTCTTCCTGTTTGTCCCCTGAGTCATCAGGAGAGGGTCCACTGACAAGCACATCAACCGCAGGGTGGATCGATGACTTGATGAGTACCATCGCCGATTGGAAGAGCTCAGCCGCAAACTTACCAACTAGCCGGAGGTAGATTATGATAGCCGTCCTTCCCTCACCCATTGTATCATGGAGGAACCGGTCCCTTTTCAATTCTGCCTCCCCTAGCTAGACCTGTACGATGGCACCATGAATCCGCTTGATCACCTTGAGAGCTACAAGGCACTCATGCAAGTCCAAAGGGCAATCAATGCCCTCCTTTGCATCGCCTTCCTCGCTACCCTCTAGAAGGCCGCTCGCGCTTGGTACTCTCACCTCTAGCCCCGCAATATCGACTCCTTTCGGCAGCTAGAGAGGACCTTCCTGGCTCACTTCGATGCCTGTCGAAGAATCCCTCGAATGGTAGATAGCTTATTTTCTGTTTGACAGAAGGATGAATAATCTCTCAAAGATTTTGTGGCCCGCTTCAAGATGGCCGCTCTCAAGGTCTATCACCTCAATGACTCTATGGCCACCCTAGCTCTGAAGCGAGGCCTCCGTCCCTCCTGCTTCACCTACTCCTTGAATAAGAAGCCTCCTGGCTCTTATGCGGAGCTCCTGAGTCATGCTAGAAGTACATCCATATCGACGAAGCCGACTCCACGAGGAGGGAGGCAAACAGGAGGCCTAGTAAGAAGCAAGTCTGCGAGGAGCCAAGCAGACCCCGCCCAAAGAAGTTGGAGCCTCCGTGCCAGTCAAACAATTGACACAGAAACTTCGCCCCCAAGGAAGATAACTTCACCCCTCTTATCGCTCCCAAGATGCACATTTTGATGGAGATTGAGGGGGGCAATACCTTAAGCGTCCCCATCCTCTGAAGCCGTTAGCCACCCGAGACAAGAGTCTCTACTGCCGATTTTACCAGGACTAAGGTAATGACATGAAGGATTGCCATCAACTAAGGCACTCTATCGAGGACCTGGATCCTCCACATTGATAGTGCCTCAAACTTCCAAGGGAGCAGGGCAAGGCTTATCCTTGCAAGTCTGAAGGGGATGTTAGTAGAGTATGCCCTCCGATTCTTCTTTAAGGCCACTAATAATTAAGCTGAATACGAAGGCGTGCTAGCTGAAATAAGATTTGCGTGGGAGCTCGAAGCAAAGCACCTCAGAGCCTTCACTGATTCCCAGTTAGTTTTCGGGCAGATCACTGGAGAGTATGAAGCCCAAAATCCCATCATGTCTCGGTACTTAAATAAGGCCTGATCACAAACTTTCACTCTGACTTACTTCAACATCAGCTACATCCCTAGAGGTAAAAATGCCAGGACCAATGCCATGTTCTGGCTGGCCACCTCGGCAGATAATGCCCTGGAAAGGACCTACATCGAGCATTTGGAAGCCCCAAGCATCAACGTCATGGAAGAGGCCTTGCTAGTCACATAGGAGCTAACTTGAATGAATGCCTACATCCGCTATCTTACTGATGGCAACCTCCCCGACGATCGCATAGAGGCTAGACTACTCAAATGGAGGGCTTTCAGATTCATGGTGTTGAACGGGCGACTATACAAAAGGTCATTCTTCTATCCTCTGCTCAAATGCATAGGCCCAACAGATGCCGACTACATCCTTCGAGAGATCTACGAGGGCATTTGCGAAAACCACCTAGGGGGTATGTCGCTGGCATACAAGGCACTCCGCCAGGGATACTATTGGCTTACCATGCGAAATAATATAGCTGAATTAGTTCAAAAGTGCGATAGTTGCCAACAGCATGCTCACATCCAATGGCAGCCCGCTTTTCAGCTAAGTTTGGTCTCGTTTCCATGGCCCTTCACTCAATGGGGAATGGACATCCTTGAACATTCCTTTCAGCCTCTCAGGTCAGCGAAGGTTTTTGCTCATCACCATCAACTACTTCACCAAATAGATCGAGGTTGAGGTATTGGCATGGATCACCGAGAGCAAGGTAAAGTCCTTCTTCTGGAAGTCTATTATTTTCCACTTCAGTTTACCCATACCGTCATCACCGATAATGGCCAGCAATTCAACAACAACACTTGCAAGGAATTTTGCGTCAAGCTGAACATCCACCATTAGTTCACCTCCATTGGCTTTTAAAAGACCAATGAAGAAGCCAAGGTAATGAATTGGACCATCCTTCAGAGGGCTTCGGACTGGGTTGGATGAGTTCAAGGGTAGATGGGTGGAGAAACTTCCGAACGTGTTATGGGCTTATCATAAACTCCAAGGACACCAACCGGTGAGACTTCATTCAGCCTTGTTTTTGGATCAAAAGAGTTATCCCTGATGAGATTGGTCTTCCAAGCCCACGAGTGCAATCATATAATGAGGAGGATAATCCCATATAGTTGAGAGCCAATCTTGACCTCATCAATGAGACGCGCGATCAAGCGTGGCTCAGAATGGCAACATTTTATCAACGAGCTGCAAGGTACTATAATGCTCATGTGCATCAAAAGACCTTCCGTCCCGAAGACCTAGTTCTCAGGTGAGTTGAAGTTTTTAAGCGAACAAAGGTGGCAAGCTTCCCCAAATTGGAAGGAACCTTATCGGGTTGTTAAAATGCTTCACAAAGGAGCGTATCAAATCAAAGGGCTCGATGGAAAGCCTATCCCTCACACATAGAATACAGAAAATCTCCGCATATACTATCAATAATGTGTAAAGATCCACCTGATGGGAATAAAAAGAGCTTTAAGCATCCTATCTCATCATCCAACCCCCTTTGCGGGCTGAAGGTCAGATTCTCAACTATGTCGAACGACTCTAGTGGACTCAAAGTTAAGAGATGTCGACCTCTCGGCTTACAATCGCTAGACGATGGTAACTTCTTGGCACTGCTTTGGATAACTTCAGTGAACCCACAGTTAGGAGATGTCAACCTTCTGGCCCATAGTCGCTAGACGATGATAACTTCTCGATTTTGCATTAGATGAGTCCGCTAGACTCATCGTTGGGAGACGTTGACCTTTCGGCTCACAATTATCAGACGCCCGCTTCTTGACTTTGCATAGGATAAGTCCAGTTGGCTCATAGTCAGAAGACATCGACCTTCTGGCTTACAGTCGTAGCCCTCGAGTCGGTCTCAACAGCCCCTAGATCGATCTCATTAGCCCTCTAATCGATCTCAGTAGCCCTCGAGCCAGCCTCAGTAGCCTCTGGGTTAGTCTCAGTAGCCCTTGGGTTGGTCTCAACAGTCCTCAAGTCAGTCTCAGCAGCCCTCGAGCCGATCTCAGCAGCCCTCGGGTCGGCTCAGCTTTCGAGCCAGCCTCAGCAGCCCTCGGGTCGGTCTTATCAGCCCTTGAGTTGGTCTCAGCAGCCCTAAGTCGGTCTCAATAGCCCTCAAGCCATTCTTAGCAATGCTCAAGCCATTCTCAGCAGCCCCAGGTCGATCTCAGCAGCCCTCGAGTCGGTCTCAGCAGTCCTCAAGCTGATTCTCGCAGCCACCTGGATAGGATTCCAGTAGCCAACTGGACCAAAAGATGAGCAACCAAGTCATAACCAAGATGACCATGTTGTAGCTACCTTGCTTCCAACTTTACTTGAAACTCTCCAAGAGAGCAGGAGCACTTGGCGTGTTGTTGCATCCGTGAATTTTGGCAAGGCAAACGAAAGTTGCCAACACGGAAAGCAGCACAGAACAAAGAATACCTCAACATGAGGGAATTGGAGGCTGAAGCCAGTGTGTAAACACAAATACTAAGTGTTCGAGAAATAGAAGAACAAAAGGTTTCACAAAAAAGTACACAAGACTTAGAAAAAAATTTCCTTCATTAAAAGTTAAGTTCATTACATCTAAAGGAACTGACCAAAGTTGGGTTAAAAGCAAAATTCAAAGAAACAAAATACAAAAAGAATCAGCCCTACGGCTCGACGGGCTCCAACAAAGAGGCCTCCTCGGCAGGTGCATGGTCATCACCCTCTTCAGATTTAGTGGAGTTGTTGCTATTGCCTGTGGCTTCTTCCGCCTCTGCCGCTGTTGGTGCCTCCGCCAGCTCCTTCGGATCCTCGATGGTGATATTGTCAA
Source organism: Calamus simplicifolius (assembly GCA_900491605.1). Taxonomy (NCBI): domain Eukaryota; kingdom Viridiplantae; phylum Streptophyta; class Magnoliopsida; order Arecales; family Arecaceae; genus Calamus; species Calamus simplicifolius. The sequence goes on along the minus strand of UESW01004072.1, from coordinate 1,183,142 downwards.
GGTTGATGATGTTGAAGGCTCGGGCGACCTTATTCTTGCATTCCTCAAACCCCTTGAGGAACGCATCATATGCCGCCTTCGCAACTTCATTGGCAAAATCGGTGGAGCTCTTTATAGCTCCATTTCCCCAGCGGCCTCATCCTTGGCGGCCTCGTCCTTAGCGGCCTTGGCCATGGAGGCCTCCTCCTTGGTGCGCTCGGCCTTTTCCACTACGCCCTTAGCAAGGGCCTCTATCCCATTCGCCCTCAGGCCGATCGCTTCGAGCTGGAGTTTGAGGCCAGCCACCTTCACTGTGGCCTCCACCAGTTTCAGCTCGATGGCTTGTGCATGCTCGGCCTCAGCCTGAGCCTCCTTCTCCACCTTCACGAGCTATGCCTCCAGTCCCTGGCATGCTTCCCTAGCTGCTTGGAGCTCTTTGGTCATCGCTGCCCTGCGCGCCTGGATGAAGGCCAACTCCTAGGCAGCCCTGTCAGCTTGGGCTCAGGTAGCAGTGGCCTCCCTCCAAGCAAGGCCGTAGGACTCGGCGGTCTGGAGGTAGGAGTTCCTTAGGGTGAAAGTACCACCCACCACTTGCATGATGGGAAGACAAATTAGAACGCTACATTGCAAAGGAGAACAGATTCAAAGGAAGGTAAACAAAATCACTTACCCGAAGCATCGAGGTGTAGAGATTGTCCAGGACCTCCGTAATGCTCTGATGATGGAGCTCTTATTGGACTTGCAGCAAAAAAGCATGCTCCAATAGCCGCTCTGCCAGTCGGCTATTGCTCAACGCCGAGGCAATCGTCGAAGGAACTGTTGGGCCCATGGAGTCGCCCACCGCGGGAGGTGCTGCTGCCGGTCCAAGGACTCCCACCTCCTCGAGTGTAGGCTCGAGTGCTGCCGCCATCGTTTTACCTCTGGCTTGCGAAGGGACCTCCTCTACCCTTGGCTCTGCTGTCACCGGAGCCACTTTGATCGAATCCTCCTCGATCGAGGCCATCTCGACCAGGGCTACCTCCTCATGGGCCCCCTGGCATTGGAGCCGAGGCGATGCTAGGGATCTCAGGTGAGGCCTCTTCGACTCTGGCCTCTCCGCATCGCTGGCCACCTCCTTTCTCTTCTTACCGACCCCCTTTAGTTGATCAACTAAGAACCTCATTCCTGCAAAAGATGGGGGGTCAAAAAAGCATCAAAAGAGATAGGCAAAAACAAAAAAAAGAGGAGCCCTGCGCTCACCAGGGGTCGATGCCAGACTCACACCGGCCTTTTGGAGATTCCTCTCTGATAGAAGGTCTCGATAGGGGGGGGGGCCTGGGAGGAAAGTAACTGATCGAAGATCTCACAGTCTCTCTGTTCTACCGCTGGGTTCCTGTTCGAGGACATGTCCGGCTCCCCCCATCGTTCTCTGACTCTCTCTATGTGGGCATAGAAGAATTGGGATTTTCATCCCTTAATGGAGGAGGGAAGATTGAGTTTCAGGACCCTACTAGGCCTAGGAAAAAAAATCCATCACCCAATTTTGGAAGGGTGGGGGTGGAGGGAGTACATGGCTCAGAATAAAGAAACCTAGGCCATCAGACCAAGATAGTGGCAGAGGACGATGAAGGTGCAGATGGTCCTGAAGGAGTTTGGAGCCAACTGTGCCAGGACAAGCTTGTACCTCTTTAAGAGACTGATGATGAAAGGGTAGAGAGGAAGATGGAGGCTTGCCCTGAAAAACTCCTCATACAGGGCAAGACCTCCGGCACGGCCGGTGGTCACCTTATCGTTGGGCCCAAGAACAGACAACCGTATCCCCTCTGGGATCCTATACCTAGCCCTAAGATTCTCTACATTTACGGGGGTCATGATAGAGGAGATGCCCTCTTGGCTGGCTAAACTAGGGGCGACAGCCGAAGGAGGCACCGAACGGACTGGAGCGGCCGAGGGCTCACAGATGGCTATAACACCGGCCCTACGATGCCGCTATAGAGAAACCTCATCCTCGGAGGAGGAAGAGTAAATTATGGGTCTCTTACCCTTTCAAACGAGCTTCGGGTCCATAGCTAACTAAAAGAAGAAGACAAGGAGCTGAAGAAGAAGAAGAATGGAAGGACTAAGAAGACTGACCTATGGAAAGAAAAGGCACTAAGAAAGCTCATGAAGTAGAAGGAGGAAGGAAGGGAAAGTTTTCGTCTTAGGGGCATGGGAAGTATAAAAGATTCAGCAGAAGAGGTAGGAGGCCTTTTATACTTGATTTTTAAATTGTCCTACCCGATCGCGCAGCCACGTGGACTCCCATGATTGGGGATGACATCTCAACCATCAAGCAACCCCTCACCGCCCTGGCGCGACGCTTCTGCGGTGCATGGGGAGGCATGATTCGCGGCTGATAATGGGACATTGATGACGATACCCTAATGATGACATGCCACTCTTCGCCATCCGAGGGATGTCTCCTTGATTTCACAATGGCAACTTGTTGTACGCTAGCAGTACCATGTACCATGCCTATCCTTAAATGTGAAAGGACTACGCCTTCCGAGAGCACGTGCCTGACTCCACAATTAATGGCACATGAATCTCAACATAGTGAGGCTCTATACTCCTCTTGCTTGGCGAATGCAAAATGCATGTTCGCACAAGCTCAGGAGTGGAGGGGCATTTGATGTGGTTGGTGGAGCCACATCCAACCAATGGTGGAGATCATCTGATAAAGTTGATGAGATCATACCCGATCAATGGTAGTTATTACCCTTTCGAAACCATACTCGGCCACCTAGGTAGAGCCTCCAGCTGGCCACCCGAGTAGGACCCCGACTTGGCCACTTCGACAGAGCCTTCAGCCGATCACCTGGGTAGGACCCCAACTCGGCCACTTGGGTAGAGACTCAGTCGACCACCCAGGTAGGACCCCAACTCAGCCATCTGAATAGAGCCTTCAGTCAGTTGCCCAGGTGGGATTCCTCATGGGGATCACTCCTATGGCCTAGCCAGCCACTCAGACTATTCGTACGATCTCTCACGATCCAAAATTTCAACGAAAACGTGATGTTGGAGATAGATCCGACAACTGCTCAGATTTAATAAAGCCCACCAACCCTGCTACGGCCACCTTTATTTGATGGGACTTGGCCCATCAATTCTGCTATGAGAACCCATATCTGACAGGACCTGGCCCACCAACCCTACTACAACCATCCATATCTGATGGGACCTGGCCCATCAATTTTGCTGTGGTCAGCCATAATTGACAGGACCTGGCCTACCAACTTTGATATGCCATGAGGGAGGCAAACCTTGCTGCTACTGCCCTTACCGCGCATACTCTAACAGGTAGTTATGCCTTAAGTCTTACAAACATCCATAAAATGGGTAAAAGGGACCCCTGATCAGGTACGATGCCTAAACCCATACACGCTCACACAGAGCATTTTTCTCTAAGGCTCTCGAGCTTTTCTTCAAGCTCACAGCTATTGCTTGGAGCACTAACTTGAGCGTTGAAGGGTTCCCGCTGAAATCACCAGCCTTCAGGGACTTTTTGCAGGCTTTTGATCATAGTGCTGCTCACTGAAAGATCCCTGCTCCGCCAAAGAAGGCGATCAGACGCTCGCTGACGATCGAGGAAGATGATTTGGCATCAACAGATCTATTAATTTTGGATATGAATCCAAGGCTTATGTCTTATTAAACATTTAGAAAACTGCATATAAAGAATAATAGTTTGTAAAAATGGTTCCAATCATGCAAATATGAACTAACGATGATAAGAAGCATTCATCTTTTTCCCTGTTATATTAGACTTATATCCATGGAGCTTCTAAATATGGCTCAAAATATACTATTTGACAAATTTTATTTAGATGAGATGTTGGTGAAAAAAAGGATGACATATTAGTTTGGGATGCCTTTACTTTTTTAAAGACCTTTGGAATCTGCCTCCCACCTTGTTCTCAAGTGTCTTTTTTTCAAAAAAGGTTTATGCAAGATTGACCAATCATTTTCACTTTTAAAGAAGGTTAATTTTTTTTTAATAATTTGGAGAAATAGATATGTAACATCAAACTGCAGAGTAATATAGGACTAGCTCTTAATTGCAACTTGATGGCATATTTGGAAGGAAAGAAATGCTCAACTCTTCACCTCTAGATCTTCTTTTGTTGCAGCTGTATCATATTAGATTGATCATTACTTTAATTCTTGGAGCTTTATTTCTCTAGACAAGATGGATGCTTTATGGATCAAGCTCAGTTTCAGTTCTCTTTTCTCTTGATGATTGGTATTGCATTTTCTCTTAACTCTTGGTGATAGAATAGTTACTACTAATTGCTTTTCCATATATTTATCTGTCACCAGTTGGGTTGTTGATTGTTTTCTCATAATTAAAAGGTCTAGATTATCTTCACTACTGACTAGCGATATTGAGGAGGGGGGGGGGGGGGGGGGTATTAATTAAGGGGAAATCATATAGTATAGAGAAATTAAACAATACCCCTAATTTCCATGTCTCACGTGTTTTTCATAGATAAAGGAGGAATTCACTTAGTATTGTAAATACATAGGTCTTGATACTTAAGATTCGCCATGCGAAATTCGAACCAATAACAACCACCACACCCTTTACGCATCATGTGAATGTTGTCAAGCATGGTGACTCAAGCTATTTTCATAATTTTTTCAGTAAACAACTTCCACAACCAATAATACATTAAGTTTAATAAAATTTCATTATTATAAAAGAACATCATGTCCAAGTAGTTTGTGGCATTATTTAAAGTTCAGTCCTTCAAAACATATAGGTGATAAAGAAGGTTAAGGTTATCACTGTGATTTTATATTCCTCTTTATTGCATCTATTATTCTGAGATTCAAAAATTCTATTGAACATTGTGTTACTTCAATGCCCTAGGGCAATGGCTGTATGGAGTGCACGTTTATCATGTGCATCCATCATACCTTGGCTATCATTAAAAGTATTCATTCTTTAACTTAAGGAGGCCACTCATGGGAGTAATATCAGGTTTGGGATTATTTTCATTTGCTGTTTAGTCTATTATATTTGGCTAGCAAGATATAGCGTGTTGTCTAAAAATAATGATTTGAATGCTTGGTTGATCGTTATGAAGGCTATACTTTATGTATATGGCTATATTTGGACAAAGTCGAGTGAGTAGACCTTGATAGCCGGGATAAACTAGGGTTTCTTCTTAGCAATTATTGTGAAGGGCCATATCATATTTTTTTGTATCAGAACCCTATCCCTTGTTTTCCTTAAGGTCAACTTTGATGATAGTCTCCTAATAATGATGTGGACGGTGATTTGGCTTTGTGATCAGAGGCTCCTTTCAATTCTTTATAACTCCAATTGTTCTCATCCTATTTGGAAAGGTTTACTCTATACAATAAAAATGTTATGAGCTAATTAGGTTGTCTTTGAAGGAGGTTCTAGAATTATAGTCTCATCCATTATATAGTCAAAGAAAAAAGTAAATGAATTTTAACCACTACTTCTGGATATGAAGCATCATATCATTTTTATTCTAGGTTCACTATGCACATAAGAAGAAGGCTAACAGTACGGATTGGATGGCTTCTTTTGTGGCAATTTATTTTAGTGAAATTTATTAGGAATGGATATTGGATGGTATGGATTAATACTGAGTGGTACAGAGATGGTTCTGCTCAATTTGATTCATCCTAAATTGAACCTTAGCAATGTGTCAATACATTACTAGTAAGAAACAACAGGATATAATTGGTACAAAGTTATTGGCATGGTATGATTTGGTCAGAATGAGTTGGTATGTATGACATACCTTGCTTCTACTACTTTATGACTTAAGTATATTGGTTAATAACTTTGATATAAGCATCATAATGATTTTTGCTATGATTGCGGTCTACTAATTCCTTCACCATTCGAGATTTTTATATACAGATTATATGCTTCAATCCTAGGATTTGGTTCTTCGGTGTGTCTTGATATTGTAATCATCCAATGAAAGAATGTTATCTGGGATGTGCATGGGACACTAGTTCTCTCATGGATTGGGGTGTGCTAACTGTCCGAGTAATGACAAGTAAGAGCGGATTGGGATGGTTGTTTCTGAATGCTTGAGATGGTTTGGTGTCCTGGGATATTTTTCTTAAAGCCATATTTTTTTTAATCTCTTCATTCTTGCTATTACTGGCCCATTTGGTCTGCCCCAAATCCTAATACCATGGTAACCCAGAATGAAATTGTTGCTTAAGTTCACTCAAGGTTCTCAGATGAGGGATGATAATTTCAAACCATGAAGGGAGGACCTGACCTGCCCTGCTCCATTTAGGATGAGGATTCCTCGTCTTTTGTGGGGATGGTGATGAATATTATTTTGTCCTTAATAGTAGGAATAGCGCAGGGATGGGATTAAGTATATGCTTGCCCCTTTTCGTTCTTGCTCCATTGGCTCTATACTTAAGTACGATAGTATTCTTATATATTTTCATATGTATAAATTTATTCTTATAATTTTTACTGAAAACTCATTATGTCATTAGAGGTAATGTGGAGTTGAGATGGGGATGAAAAGAATCCTTGTTTACAGGGATGAGGTAGGGATAAGGATTATTTTCCTGGCTCTGCTCTGCCTTCTTGCCATCCCTTGATACAGATCATAAATTTACACTGCACTGCCGTCATATGTCTTTTAGTTGTTTATGCTGACATGTGAATTAATTTCTTGGTAATGTTTCTCAATATTTTGATAAAGGTCTAGAGGAGCTTAGAATGACAAAAGGTTGATATTTGATTTTAGGGTTTAATTTTGAGACAATATGATCCTGTAAACCATTTTGTCATAATTGCATTAAAGATCTTGTAACACTAGCTGATACTGTTTCAGTAGCCTTCTGTTGGTTTATCCGATGACAGAGAAAACAACAGAATCTCTAATGTGAAATATAAATTCGAAGAGCTCACTAGTAAGGAGGAGATTAAGATTGTGAAATTTCTGATAGAGTCGGTTCTAAAAATCTCTGAGCATGAGGGAGTGGCCTTTTTTTGTTTATTTTGACTTTATTATTATTATTGTTTTGTCCAGTTCCGTTTCCTTGTTATGCTTTTCTGTCATGCTTGTCTCGTACAGCTTCTATGTGAACTACTGCAGTTGGTTTTCTCCTTTGTGTCTGTTTTTCACGTAAATTGCTGTCCGTGCTCCAGTCTTTCCTCAAAAGAAAAAGAAGTTTGTATGATCTCAAGTCATCTCACTCGAACTTACCTTGAGCTTGCTAGACTAGGCCTGATGGCTCAAGATCAACCTGTGAGCCTGAAAATTGTATCTAGAATCAAGACAGGACAACTTGATCTCCGTATGCAGCCAATTACTGCAAACATTTGAGGTGTGCATTACTTTTTTGGCTTCAACTGGCTTGTTCCTAACTAGTTTATAATCTTTGGTGCCGAAATTCCAGTTCTATCACTTTTTTCAATTGGTGTCCTGTAAGTCTAGTGTGGAAAAATATAAATTTGAAAATTTTGTCCAGTTTTCTTTCCTATAAAATTTAAGTTAGATATGAGTATTTTCTCCAATACTCATTGGAGAAAGGGCTCCCTTAGGGAAGAAGGGTTCTCGCTTTGGGGGTAGAAGTGTAGAACCCCTATAAATAGGGTTTCCAGCAGTGCTCTAGAGAAGAGGGGTTCTGTGCCTTAGGGAAAGAAAGGTTGCAGGCTAACAAAGAGTGAGGCTTCGTTTCTAATAAAAAGAGATTTAAGTTTGAGACAACATTTCAAGCTTTATGCAAATAATCAACCTTAAGTGGGCACGTCTGCATCCAACTACAACCTAAGTGCAAACTGCCTTGTATTGGTTTGTATCGCAGCCTATTGCTGTAATGCATTGCAAGACTGGTCAATACACATGCAGTTATGGGGTCTTACTAATTTGCACCTCCTGTATTGTGCTGGCATCCTCTGCAACCAGCATGGTTGTGGCATGGTGTATAAATTCTATGCAATGTGTGTTGAAAATTAGATCCGAACCTTTTGGTGAAGACCATCACCATGAAGCCCAAGAATCATTCATGTTTAATCATCAAGAATCCATAATCAATAAACGGAAGCGTACCTGAATCCATATTACTTGATTGCTCTCCAGAGCCCTGCGGTTGGCCTTCTAGATCAACACGTACTCCCAGAGAGCCCTTTAGAATTTTCTCTAGGCTATTCTTTCTGATGATGGGATTCAGAGAAGAAGGTCGTGCGTACGAACCAGGGACCATAACCGCTATATAGATAATTTCATCATTATCTTTTGGTATTTCTATTTTAGCCCATCATAAAAATAGAAATAACCCTTTAGGTCTCTACACATTAAAGGACCACACCTAATCAGATACATTAAAGCCCAAATCACTGAAACCATAGCTGATCACTTTTAATTGGGCTTAACCTTATTTGACAGTACGCAACACATAATTATTTCACATATAAGCCTAATGTTGGATTAAAAATTCAACAATCTTCCACTGGGCTATATGTGTAACCTTATAATTATGTTACAAAAATAACCAAATGAGCTCAATTTTACTGTCATTACTGAAATGTATCTATAACCAATCCGGTCCATCAACCATACCAACATAGGATCAAAGTGGCCTTTGTTATATCTATCATAACTCAACCCATCAATGGTCACGTATGTTGATACAACTGAATGACATGGATCATGATGTGAATGTGTAGTATGAAAATTACATGTAATGTGATCTTAACATGCCTATTTCCAACTGGTCCTTCTTAAACTTGAGTGAGATCAAAACTTTAGCATAATTGTACAGAGTGTACTGAACTGAATAAAATACTTTATTTTTGATCAAAAAATATCCAAACACAAAGTGTGTTTAAACCAAACATAAAGCATAAAATAGAAGCAATACAAACTCCCATTGAATCTAAGCATCATCATGCTCTATAATACCCATGTGAGCAGTATGTTCATGAAAGACCTTGGGCGGCACACCCTTTGTAAGGGAATCTACAACCATGGAGTTTTTCCTATATGCTCTATAGAAATCTGACCACTCTGTACTCTTTCCTTTACAACCAGGAACTTGATGTCAATATGCTTTGACTTGATCGAGCTCCTATTGTTGTTGGAATACAATATGGCTGACTTGTTGTCACAAAATAACTTTAGCGGTCTTTCAATTCCTTTCAATATGCGCAGCCCAGTGACAAAATTTTTCAGCCATATCCCATGATTGGATGCTTTATAACATGCTATAAATTCTGCTATCATGGTAGAAGAAGCTATGAGTGTCTATTTTGCACTTCTCCAAGAAATAGCCCCACCACCTAACAGATATACATAGCCCGAAGTGGATCTTTTACTATCTTGGCATCCCGCAAAATCGAAGTCAGAATACCCAATGATCTCAAAATGATCTGATCTCCTATATGTGAGCATGTAATCTTTTGTTCTTTTCAGATATCTCATAACCCTTTTGGCTGCTTTCCAGTGATCCATACCTGGGTTGCTTAAATATCTGCCTAACACTCCAACAATGTACGTAATATTCAGACGCATACAAACTTGAGCATACATTAGACTCCCTACAACCGAAGCATAAGGAATCTTCTGCATCTCTTCAACTTCAAGGTTTCCTTTTGGGCACTGATTAATACTGAATTTATCTCCTTTAGCAATAGGGGTATCACCTGGTTTGCAATTTTGCATGCCAAATCTCTTAAGTACTTTATCGATATAGCTCCTTTGTGATAATCCAAGGATACCCTAAGAATGATCTTGATGTATTTGGATTCCCAATACAAAGGAGGCGTCACCAAGATCTTTCATTTGAAAATTGCTTGATAGAAATCTCTTGGTTTCGTGCAACATGCCTATATCATTTGTGGCAAGCAAAATGTCATCCACATACAAAACCAGAAAAATATATTTACTCCCATTGAACTTATGATACACACAATCATCAACTGCATTCACTTCAAAATTAAATGAGAGAATTACTTGATGAAATTTGTGGTACCATTGACGAGAAGCTTGCTTTAACTTATAAATGGATTTTATCAATTTGCAAACCATTTTCTTTAGATCTCCTGACACAAAGTTTTCTGGTTGCACCATATAAATTGTCTCATCAATGTCTCCATTGAGAAACACCATCTTGACATCCATTTGATAGAGTTCCATATCATACTGTGCAACAAGAGCCATAATTGTCCTAAAAGAGTCCTTCGATGAAACTGGAGAGAAGGTCTCTTTAAAGTCAATCCCTTCCTTTTGAGTATAGCCTTTAGCCACAAGACGAGCTTTATACCTTTCCACATTACCCTTTGAATTCCGTTTGGCCTTAAAAATCCATTTGCAACCAATGGGTTTCACACCTTCTGGTAATGGGACAAGTTCCCAAACTTTATTGTCTTGCATAGACTTATACGCTTCTTTCATTGCTTCAATCCACTTTTCTGAATTGAAACCTTGTATGGCTTGAAGGAAGTTGACAGGATCATCTTCCATCATGCCATTATTTTCCTTATGTTCCTGAAGAAACACTATATAATCATCTGAAATAGCATTCTTCCTTTCTCTAGTGGATCGCCGCAAAGGCACTTGTTCTTGAGGTTGTTGAGTTTGAACCTCTGAGGGTTGAACAATAATTTCTTGTTGTTCTGGAATTGCAACTTGATCATTATCAAAAGCAATTATAGGAATAGGAACTAGCTGCTCTTCAACAAGAGTAGTAGGTTCAATTCCTCCTCAAAGACAAAGTCTCTTACTTTATTTCTTCCCCCAAACTCAATATCCTCAAAGAACGTTGCAGTTCCCGTCTCAAAAATTATCCTTGATTTGGAATCATAAAACTTGAAACCCCTAGATCGCTCAGAATACCCAACAAAGTAGCTGCTCACTGTCCTAGAGTCCAATTTCTTTTCATATGGCCTATAAGGCCTTGCCTCAGCTGGACATCCCCAAATATGAAAATGCTTTTGACTAAGCTTCCGTTCTATCCAAAGCTCATAAGGTGTTTTGACAGCTGCTTTAGTTGGTACTCTATTCAGAATGTAGGCTGCTATTTTTAGTGCCTCTCCCCAGAGTGACTCTGGTAAGGTAGAATAACAAATCATACTCCTTACCATATCCTTAAGAGTCTTATTTTGTCTTTCAGCTACACCATTCATGCTAGGTGACCCTGGCATGGTATATTATGGGATAATTCCACACTCCTCTAGGAATCTAGCAAATGGTCCTGGACGTTGTTCACCTAATCCGTCATATCTACCATAATATTCACCACCATGGTCAGATCTGACTCCTTTAATCCTTTTGTTGAGTTGAAGCTCAACTTCAGCTTTAAATGATTTGAACACGTCCAAAACTTGGGACTTTTCATGAATAAGAAATAGGTATGCATATCTTGAATAATCATCTATAAATGATACAAATATTGTTGACCATTCCAAGAAGGTGTAGGAAATGGTCCACAAATGTCCGTATGTATCAACTCTAAGACTTCATAGTTCTATATGCACCCAATTTCTTTGTTTTGGTCCGTTTGCCCTTAATGCAATCAACACAAACATTAAAGTCTGTAAAATCAAGATAATCCAAAATTCCATCTGACACAAGTCATTCAACTCTATTTCTAGAGATGTGACCTAATCGCTTATACCATAATGTTCCTTAATTTTCATTGCAAATTTTACGCTTAGTACCTCTTAATTCCATATTCAGGGTTTCATTATAAGAAGAAACAGTATCAAGCAAATATAGATTGTCATACACCATAAGAGAACCAGTTCCAATAATATTTGAATTTAATAAAAGACTAAACTGACTATTTCCAAATGAACAACAATATCCTAATTTGTCCAAAGCTGAAATAGAAACCAAATTCCGTCTAAAAGACGGTACTACAAAAGTGTCTTTCAAATCCAGATAATAACCATAACTTAATAACAATCTAAAATGCCCAATTGCCTCTACATCTACCGACTTGCCATCTCCCGTATAAATGCGTCTTTCAGCATCAGTTGGCCTTCGGTAGCTTAGGCAACCCTCATTGAAACACTGATGTTAGTAGTAGCACCAGAATCTAACCACCAAGTGTTTCTAGGTACTAAAGCTATATTCACTTCAGAACATACCATTTTAAGAATGTACCTTTCTTTTCATGCCATGCATGAAATTTAGAGTATTCCTTTTTAATGTGTCCAGACTTATTACCGAAGAAACAACTATCTTTATCCTGATTTTGTTTCTTCTTTGCTGGACCCTTAGCAGCCTTATTTTTTATTTTCTTACCTTTATCCTTGCCCTTGAAGTTATTACCATTAAGGACCAACACTGAATTGAGGTTAGCAGAAATATTAGCAACGTTAGCTTTAAAATAAAAGCAATACATAAATAACATGCTCATATAAATAATTAGCACCAAATATCAATAAATTCAAATTAATGGTAAATCCCATCTCAAGATACCCAGTGCAACATTAATTCAAGTCTTTGGATAGTAATATTAACTGTTAGTGGTACTCTTGTTGTAATGATCAAACACTAACAATAATGAATGTCAAATAATAAATCTATCTTTGGATCGACTTATTACTCACATGTAAATCCTATAATCGTTATGTGTTTACCATCACACATATGTGTAGTTCGGCCAGGCATTAACCTTCCTTTGGATCGATTAATACTCGCATGAAACATACACATACACAACATCCAACATCCTTCATGAACCATCTACACAAGAGAGGTCGCTTTAGTGATATCTTGTTTCAATTAGTTCAATTTCGAACTATAACAAATTTATTAGGCATAAAAATACCATTAATTTGAATTTGATTGAACCTCTTTAAAAAATAATGATATGTTATTTGTGGTTCCAACTCAATCTTTATAACGGAAAAATAATTTATCCTCATGGATAAAGCTTTACTTTATGGAACCAATTAAACCATACGAAAGGAGGTTGCTCATGCTTACAAAATTAAAAATAATAATTTTTAATAAAGCCCAAAAATATTGCCAAAGGCATGAACCGGTCCAAAATTCATGCATTAATTATTCATAAATGTTATCCCTTTCCATGCAAATAAGATTCTATGCATTAAATGCTCCCCTTTGGTGTCATACCTAACTCCCCTTGGAGTTTGGAGACCCATGGAACGGTGGAGACAGGTATCCCAATAAAAAAATTCCTACCAGTCGTTCCTTCTTGATACTGCGTGAGGCGCTAAAAGCCCGAAAAAGTTGCGAGAGGCCATAAAGCGGTTAATTGCAATCTTAACCCTTCACACAACTCTAACGCCCAAGTTTGTTATTCCCATGATTTTTTCTAGATTTCCTTTATCCCATGGTTTGAGATATCCAACCACCAGATTTACGGAAAGATTTTCTAGATTTTCATCTAGATTCCCATCCGATTCAAATAGATTAGCACGTCGGTTTTATTCACACGAAACATGAAACTCGAAGGGTCTGCCATATCCCAACACCCCATGAAATTCCTGCAACACAATTTAACGGAACTTATTTCCAGCGGTGGAGGGGAGTTCCATGTTAACTGATTTTCATTAAAGATTTCCCCGTGGTAAAGACTAACGGCCAGATTCCTCAAATCCCGTTGGCGCCGAAAGGCCAGAGTGCTCACGCTCCCCTGGCTCACACAACTGGACCTCAAATCCCGTGGCGCTCTGATACCAATTGTTGAAATTAGATCCGAACCTTTTAGTGAAGACCATCACCATGAAGCCCAGAATTATTCATGTTTAATCATCAATAATCCATAATCGATAAACGAAGCGTACCTAATCCATATTACTTGATTGCTCTTCAGAGCCCTATGGTTGGCCTTCCAGATCAACACGTACTCCCAGAGAGCCCTTTAGAATTTTCTCTAGGCTATTCTTTCTGATGATGGGATTAAGAGAAAAAGGTCGTGCATGCGATCCAGGGACCATAACCGCTATATATAGATAATTTCATTATTATCTTTTGGTATTTCCATTTTAGCCCATCATAAAAATAGAAATAACCCTTTAGGTTTCTACACATTAAGGGTCACACCTAATCAGATACATTAAAGCCCAAATCACTGAAACCATAGCTGATCACTTTTAATTGGGCTAACCTTATTTGACAGTACACAACACATAATTATTTCACATATAAGCCCAATGTTGGATTAAAAATCCAACAATATGTTCTTTTGTTTATCCAAACAGATCAGTGTCTGTTGTTTACTTCTGTTATGGACTACTGATTACAATTTCTTTGGAAGTAGTTGACCAGCAATTTCTGCCGTTTTATTCAATTCAGAAAACTTCAGACGATTTTTAATTGCTTCTTGTTAATCTGCTAATTTTTATGTACTTCCAAAATCCATTAGAAACTCTCTTTATCCTTCAATTGCATGATATTACTTTTGGCTTTCTGTGTTTCCCTTTTTAATCTAGCTCAGATTATTCTGTTGATTTGCATCAGAAGGAACAACTTCATGAGAATGTTCCTATGATGCAGTCACTGTTAGGGTTTAGACCTTGATGAATAGCAATGAGATTCCCCGTTGAACAAGAACTAGAACTAAGGATTCTAATCCTGTTAGGTTTAGACCTTGATGATAGCAATGGGATTCCCCGTTCAACAAGAACTAGAACTAAGGATTTCTAATCCTGTTAGGTTTACTTCTTGAAAAGGAGGAAGATGGGGAGGAGAAAGAAAGGGCTGCCGCCCTATGATGAGAGAAGGGAATTTTTGGGAGAAAAGAATCTGTTCTCTATTCCATCCAAACCCTAGAGACTAGAGTTTAAATACATCCACGAAGTGGGCCAGGCCCAGACTCAACAAAAAACTCCCATGGACTAAACCAATGAGATTAAACTAATCCCCAAGCCCGTGTACACCCGTGACTTGATTTAATCTCAACCCTTGGACTCAAACCCAGCCCAATACAAGTTAGCCCACCTGGGCCTTGATAGCACCACACCAGGCCCAACAATCTCCACCTTGGTGCTTTCAAGGCCTCAGCACGTCCACTGTGTCCATCAGCTTTAACAACGAAATACACTTTTGAAAACTGTCCCGTGGAAGAACCTTAGTCAGTGCATCTGCTGGATTTTCTTTGGTGTATACCTTCACCAGCTCCACCTCACCATCTTCCACCAGCTCTCTGATCCTGTGGTATCTGAGGTCAATGTGCTTCGTCCTGGCATGATAGACTGCATTCTGCGCAAGCATCAGAGCACTCTGGCTGTCACTATGCACCTGGACAACCTTCTGATCAAGTCCCATCTCCAGCATCAAGCCCTTCAGCCAAAGAGCTTCCTTTGCTGCCTCTGTGATACCTATGTATTCTGCCTCCGTGGTAGATAAGGCTGTGATGGGCTGCAGACATGATCTCCACGATACTGGACCACCAAACAGGCTGAACACAAAGCCTGTTGTGGATCTCCTAGTGTCCACATCTCCACCAAAGTCTGCATCCACATACCCATATAACTGCCCACGAGCCTCCTTGGATAAGTTGGATCTCTCAGCACCTTCTTGCTGTCCATAGCAAATACCAACCCCAACTGTACCTACCAAGTACCTGAAGATTCCCTTCAGTGCTCGCCAGTGCTCCCTACCAGGCTGCGCCATGAACCTGCTCACCTGGCTCACTGCATGGGCTATGTCTGGCCTACAACATACCATGGCATACATAAGGCTCCCAACACCAGAAGCATATGGTACCTTCTCCATCTCCTGAGCCTCCACCTCAGTCTGTGGTGACATGGTCTTCGATAAGGAAAAATGTGCTGCCAAAGGTAGTGCTGTCGGTTTGGCATCCTTCATCCCATATCGCTCCAGAATCTTTTAATGTAGCCACCCTGACTCAGATGCAGCACACCTTTGGATCTATCTCTGATGATTTCCATCCCTAGGATCTTCCTGGCTGGCCCCAGATCCTTCATCTCAAACTCCCGAGACAAAGCTATCTTCAGTTCCTGTACAGCCTTCTCACTCTTGCATGCTATCAGCATGTCATCTACATACAAGAGTAAGTACATCCTAGACCCATCATCCAGAGATTTAACATACACACAAGAATCATACTCACACCTGGAAAGTCCAATGCTCCTAACATAAGTGTCAAATCTCTTGTACCACTGCCTCGGCGACTGCTTCAGCCCATACAGAGATTTCTTCAGCAAACAGACTTTCCCATCTGATCTTGGTTCTCTAAACCCTGGTGGCTGCTCCATGTAGATGCTCTCCTCCAAATGACCATGGAGGAATGCTGTCTTCACATCCATCTGCTCCAGCTCCAAGTCCTGAGCTGCTACAATACTCAATAATAGTCTGATGGAAGTGTGCCTGACAACTGGAGAAAATATCTCACCATAATCGATGCCTTCTTTCTGAGAGTATCCTTTGGCCACTAGTCTTGCCTTATACCTGATACCCTCTTGTTCTGAAGCTCCTTCCTTGCGCTGATAAACCCATTTACAACCAATGGGTTTCTTTCCTTGTGGCAGCTGGACCACCTGCCACGTATTATTGCTGTGAAGAGACTGCATTTCCTCTGCCATAGCATGGATCCACCTATCTCTATCCTGACTTTCCATAGCCTCCTCATAGGTGAAAGGGTCTCCATTCGCTGTCACCAGGGCATATGACAACGAATCCTCAAAGCCGTATCGAACTGGTGGTCGCACGTTCCTCCTGGGCCTTTGCTGTGCGATCCCAGTATCAGTCCCCTGTCCAGCTGCATCCTGCTGAACTCCCTGGCTTCTACCCCCTCTGTCAGTCCTCTCCACCTGAATCTCAAATCCTCCTGGTCCACTAGCAAATGGCACAACTGTATAGGAGGTTGTCTGACTAGTGTTACCGTGTTCTACCTCCTGTAGTCCCTGCTGTGCATCCATGCCACTTCTGTTCTGGAGGATTGAGCTCTCATCAAAGGTTACATCTCTGCTGATGACAACCTTCTTCTCCAAGGGGTCCCATAGCCGATACCCCTTGACTCCTCGCGGGTAGCCTAGGAACACCATCTTCTTAGACCTGGCATCCAACTTACTCCGCTCCCCAGCTCCAACATGCACATATGCTGTGCATCCAAACACCCTTAGATGGTTTAGGCTTGTCTTCCTTCCAGACCATATCTCCTCTGGAATGTCTCCATCTAACCTGGTGTGCGGTGACCGATTGACCAAGTAGCTAGCTGCATCTACTGCGTCAACCCAGAACATCTTTGGAAGCCCTGCCTGCAGCCTTAAGCATCTTGCCTTTTCCAATAGTGTTCTGTTCATCCTCTCAGCCACCCCATTCTGTTGAGGAGTTCCCATCACCGAGAAGTGCCTTCTGATGCCCCACTCCTCACAAAAAATCTGGAACTCCCTGCTGGTGTATTCCCCGCCATTATCAGACCTCAGACACTTCACACTTTTACCCTGCTCCTTCTCCACCTCAGCCTTCCAGATTTTGAACTTGGTGAAGACCTCTGATTTCTCCTTCATAAAGTAGATCCACAGCTTCCTTGAGAAATCATCTATCAGGGTCATAAAGTATCTGGCCCCATTCCTTGCAGAAACTGGGGCTGGTCCCCAGACATCTGTGTGTACTAACTCCAGGGGTTCAGCACTCCTAGCTGTGCTGACTGAGAACTGTACTCTCCTCTGCTTTCCCATCTGACAAGGCTCACAGATCTCCATATCTCCGCTACTCAAGTCTGGAAGCAGACCTCTCTTGCTCAGTTCTTTCATCCCCTTGTCTCCCATGTGGCCCAGGCGGTAATGCCACATCCTGTACACATCCCGGGGATCTTGCTCCACAGCTGCCACCTCAGATTTCACAGTCATCACAGAGCCCTCCATCTTGTATAGATTATTTTCCAGCCTCCTCCCTCTCATCACCACCATGGCTCCATTGGAGATGTTCAGAACTCCACTCCTGGCACGACTGCTGAAGCTGTATCCAGTCCGCTCCAAGTACCCCAGTGATACCAGATTCTTCTTGAGTTCTGGACATGCTTCACACTGGTAAGAGTGCGCACCATACCATCAAACATCCTCACCCTCACTGTGCCAATACCTGCCACCTTGCAAGGGTGATTATCTCCAAGAGTCACATTCCCCTCCTCAACCTCTGTGTAAGTACTGAACCACGACCGGTTGGGAGTGTAATGATGAGAACAGGCTGAATCCAAGGTCCACATCTCTGTGCTGTGCCTGTGATCATCTGATACAACCAAGAGATCATCCTCCACCTCCTGATCTGCAACTGTACTCACAGACTCAGATCCTCCTTTTTCTCCCTTCTGATTTTTCCACTTAGGACAATTCTTCTTAAAATGTCCTACCTCTCCACACTTATAGCACTTCAGCTCTCTCTTGCCTTTCCTGGACTTTGATCGTCCTCCAGACTTACTTCTGTCCCTGCCCCTACCTCTGCCTGTCCTTTCCCCAACTGATAGACCCTCCTGGGGAACAGCTTCCTTGGTCATCTTCTCCCTCTGCTCATTCGTCCGAAGCACCGAGACAATATCTTCATAAATTAATGTCTCCTTCCCATAGAGCAGTGTTGTGACCAATGAGTCATAAGACGTGGGCATTGAACATAAAAGCAGAAGTGCTTTATCTTCTTCCTCCATCTTGACCCCGACATTCAGAAGTTCATTGCTCATCTGGTCGAATATCTGGATGTGACCCAGCACATCTCCACCTTCTGACATCCGAAGGCTGTAGAGGCGCTTCTTCAACATCAACTTGTTGCACATATTCTTCCCCATATAGAGGGTGTGCAACTTCGTCCAGAGTCCCTTCGGGGTCTTCTCCTCCAGCACTGAATAGAGGACTGAATCCGCCAGACAGCCCCTGATCATTGAACATGTCTTCTTCTCCAATGAAATCCACTGCTTGTCTGTCATCCCATCTGGCCTTTCCTCCAAAGCCAAATCTAAACCCTGCTGCACAAGGAGGTCCTCTACCCGGACTTTCCACATGGAGAAACTTCCCTTCCCATCAAACTTCTCAACCTCTATTTTTATGCTACTCCCCATGGCCAATTTCAAAAATAGCACAAAAATAAATTTTATAAAATAGAGAAGTACCTTGACGAGATTCTGTTGAAATTATTTCAACTCCTTGAAGGCCTCCAGATTACTCCTTGAACCAGGCTCTGATACCACTTGTTAGGGTTTAGACCTTGATGAATAGCAATGGGATTCCCCGTTGAACAAGAACTAGAACTAAGGATTTCTAATCCTGTTAGGTTTAGACCTTGATGATAGCAATGGGATTCCCCGTTCAACAAGAACTAGAACTAAGGATTTCTAATCCTGTTAGGTTTACTTGAAAAGGAGGAGAATGGGGAGGAGAAAAAAATGCCGCCCAATTAGAGAAGGGAATTTTTGGGGAGAAAAAACCCTATGATGACTGTTCTCTATTCCATCCAAACCCTAGAGACTAGAGTTTAAATACATCCACGAAGTGGGCCAGGCCCAGACTCAACAAAAAACTCCCATGGACTAACCAATGAGATTAAACTAATCCCCAAGCCCGTGTACACCCGTGACTTGATTTAATCTCAACCCTTGGACTCAAACCCAGCCCAATACAAGTTAGCCCACCTGGGCCTTGATAGCACCACACCAGGCCCAATAGTCACAGCACTCCAGTGTGAGTTGAAGCCTTTATATGAAATAATGATATAATTTCTTATTATTGTTGTGCCTCTGATTTGCTTAGATTGAAGATTGGGTTGGTGCAATATCTTGTAGATGGCAAGATCTTCTGGATTTAACTTAGGAGGGACTTATACCCATCTAACCAGCAGCAACAGCAGCAGCATGCTGCAGCAGTCAGTAGTGCTGGTGGTACATACGCACCTGGAAGCAATCAAGATATTATCCATCTACATGGCTCTGATTTTCTCTCATCTTGTCATGGAACTCATCACTCGCAGGTACATTACTCCATCTAACTCCTTATTGCCATAGGAATATCAACTAACCTGTGAGCATGTAACCTTTGGTCCTTCTTATACTACTAATCAAAAGTTCCTCTCCTCAACTTGCCTTTGTAGATGCAAAATAGTGGGCCACCTAGCATTGGATTTAGGCCATCAATTTCTCCAAACACAGCTTCCAGTATGGGTGCATACGAGCAGTTCATTCAGCAATATCAACACCCACTGAATCAATCTCAATTTCGATTGCAACAGGGATCAGAGTCTGGAGTCCATGCAAGGGATGCAAAGTGCTCCTGATCGGTTTGGCTTACTAGGTTTGCTAAGTGTTATTAGGATGAATGATCCAGCTCTGACATCACTTGCTTTAGGAATTGATTCGACAACTTTAGGGTTGAATTTGAACTCAACTGATGATCTTCATAAGGCATTTGGATCTCCATGGTCTGATGAGCCAGCCAAAGGAGAGCCTGAGTACCGCATTCTAACTTGTTATCATGCCAAACATCCGCCTCCACTGCAGGTAAGATTTTCATATTTTGAAATCTTTTTGATATAAACTCTATCTCTATTTTTGTGGCTATACTAACTCTAGCATTGTGGATGTAGCAAGGATGTGTTTTTCCCGGTTTCATCTATTAACTCTCTTTTACATCTTTTACAGGTGTGTTTTTACGATGAATTATCTTTTTGGCTCGTTTTTGTATTGATGACAGTTGTTTAATTAGGTGTACTATTTTTCTTGCAGCATGCCAAAAGATGAAGCTCAATTGTATGCTGCTTCTGAACTGTAAGCTTGCTCTTTCTAGCAGTCTACCTTTCCTCATTTCCTACCTTTCAGTTTCCAGAACTTGCAGCTTGCTGTTAGTATGACTTCTAATGTTATACACCATACTGGATAATTTTTTATTCGTTTCTATAATTCTGGTTTCTCCATCAAGCCAAGAAATATAAGGAAACCTGTCACAGTACGTCCTCATGTTTGAATTCTGAGATATGCAGTATAGTTTTTAGTTGGGGCTGCAATTTTTCTTTTACACCTGTTCTCAAGTGCAACCTGCTGCTTATATCCTGAAGCACCTGTTCTATTTAATTTAGTTTGCTATAGCTGCTTTACATCACATTGTATTGTCACCTTTGTGTTTATGATGTATTTTTTTTTCTTCCTTCAATATATGTATGTATGCATCTATGTATAATGATTGCTTTGGTGTCATTCAATTTCTTTCAAGTACCTAAAGACAAAATTATTATTTAGAAAAGTTAATTATTTTTTTAATTATTCTTCAGATAAACTTAATATATTTATCTAAAGATAGCATTTTAAAAATCAAACACTGAGAATTAAACATCGGCCATTCATGATAAATTATATAATTTATTCATTTGTTGGGGAATGAGAGAGGCGGAAAGAAAGGATGAATGCTGCGCACGTGCGGATGAAAGCTGATCGAGCAGCGCGTGCTTCCTCGGTGACAATCTAACTCATACGGGACGGCTTTTTAGGTGCAAAGTGGACATAGTTCGCATTACGTGCAGGTGGTTAATCATTTTACCAAAAATAAAAAGAAAAGAAATTTGAAATGGTCATTATTTTAGAAAATGTTTACAAAATTATCATCATTTTTTTTCTTTGCTTTTTTGAGTTAGGTCTTTTTTTGTGCGCTTATTTTATCTGACTTGAATCAGTAGTAAATGCGATGATAAAAGAACTCACTGCACTACCGTGCTCTCTTTCATGCCAGGAAGTACACTCATTATCATTTTGGTATTCACAATGATGGACCTAGTCACTGAGACTCCCTGCTACTTTGGTAGCGCACCGTTCTACGGTCTTTGTCTCTTGGAGCCCCTACCCCGGGTTACATCAAAGTGAATTTTGATGGTTCTGTCTCTGGTCGTATAGCTGGTTCTGGGTTTGTTATTCGTTGCTCTGAGGGTCAGTTATTGGCGGCTGGTGGTCATAACTCTATTGATATTTTGGTCCCACTGGCGGAGCTCTAGGCTGCTTGGGCTGGCATCTCTTATGCTGTTCGTCATTTGGGCTATCGTAGATTAATCATTGAGGGAGACTCTCTGATGATTATTAGGTGGATCAGACGAGATATGGATTCCTATTCTATTCTTAATCCCATGCTCAAGATATTAGAGTCTCTCTTCAGGCTTCTTGTTCCTCTGTGCTCCGTCATATCTATAGGAAAGCAAATGCTGCAGCTGATTGGGTAGCATCTATGGTTGCTCGTCATCCCGGTCAGTGGGAATGGCATGTTGGTGTCCCTTGTCCTGTTATTTTTACTTAAATCTTGTACTCTGATAATTCGGGTTTGATTCGCGCCAGAGTGGTGTGATCGCCCGCTTGTAAAAAAAAAAACTCACTGCACTCATTGCAGCAGTGGGCAGTGGCAGAACAACACGAGAGAGAGAGAGAGAGAGAGAGAGAGAGATATTGTGGACAATATTTTTGAACTGCCTTTGCCCCGTACTTGGCCCGGTAATGCTAGAGTTGAATAATAGACTGATTTTGAGAGAGCACAAAAATCGTTGCCTTTTTGTATAGGTGCTAATTGGAAGTATTTTTCATCTCAAAAAAGTCTTTGTACATTGTCTTTCATGCAGCAAATCTAACATGGATTATACCATTCCTTCTTATTGGTTTACATAAATTCCACATGGCCTGACGCTGCAGGATGGAATAGCACTGATACGATGTTACGTTTTGATCATGACGTCCATTAAAAGCACTTCTGTAGTACGTGCACATAAGGCAAAGGACTATTTTGCCCTCCAAAAGAGACTTTATAAAAGGACAACTGGGCTCTTCTTCTTATTATTTTTCTGAAGGCAGGCGGGTGTCGTCTCTTCTGTTCCGGATGTCATTTCTGCTACTTATTGACTCACTTACGACATCCCAGTTGAAACATTAAGACACCCTAGCAATAAAGCTACGACACTCGTGCTTAAACCTCACAACATCCCAAAGGAAATTGGCCAAAAATCATTCACGATACCCTAGTTAAAATATTAAGAACCTTAGCTACAGTGCTATGACACCCATGCTTGAACGGATATGCTTGATGACGTAATAGGAGGAAATCGTCTGAAAAAAGATCTACGATGCCCCAGTTGAAACATTAAGACATCCTAACGACAAAGCTACGACACTCGTACTTAAAACAGACGCTAGAGAAAAGTCTCGCGATACCTCAAGAGGAAATCGGTCAAAAATCGTTCACGACACCCCAGTTGAAATATGAAGACACCCTAATTACGGAGCTATGACACCCATGCTTGAACGGATATGCTTGATGATGTAACAGAAGGAAATCGCATAAAAAAAGATCTACGACATTCCAGTTGAAACATTAAGATACCCTAGCAACAACACTACAACACCCATTCTTATAACGACGCTGGAGAAAAGCCCCGTGACACTCCAGAAGAAAATCGGTCGAAAATTGTTCACGACACCCAAATTGAAATATGAAGCCACCCTAGTTACGGAGTTACGGCACCCGTGCTTGAACGAATATGCTTGATGACATAATAGGAGGAAATAGGCCGAAAAAAGATCTACGATGCTCTAGTTGAAACATTAAGACACCCTAGCGACAAAGCTATGACACGCATGCTTAAAACGGACGCTGGAAAAAAGCCTCGCGACACCCTAGGAGGAAATCAGCCAAAAATCATTCATGACACCCCAGTTGAAATATGAAGATACCCTAGTTATAGAGCTACGACACCCGTGCTTGAACGGATATGCTTGATGATGTAACAGGAGGAAATCGCCCGAAAAAAGATTTACGACGCTCTAGTTGAAACATTAAGACACCCTAGCAACAACGCTACGACACCTATGCTTATAACGGATGCTAGAGAAAAGCCTCACGATACCCCAGAAGGAAATTGGCCAAAAATCATTCATAACATCCCAGTTGAAATATAAAGACACCCTAGTTATAGAGCTACGACACCCATGCTTGAACGGATATGCTTAATGATGTAACAGGAAGAAATCGCCTAAAAAAGATCTACGATGCCCCAGTTGAAACATTAAGACACCCTAGTGAAAAAGCTACGATACCCGTACTTAAAACGGATGCTAGAGAAAAGCCTCACGACACCCCAGCAGGAAATCTGCTAAAAATCATTCATGGAACCCCAGTTAAAATATGAAGACACCCTTGTTACGGAGCTATAACACCCATGCTTGAATGGATATGCTTGATGACGCAATAGGAGGAAAAAAGACTACAATGCCCCAGTTGAAACATTAAGACACCTTAGCAACAACGCTACGACACCCATGCTTATAACAGACGCTGAGAAAAGCCTCGCAACACCCCAGAAGGAAATCGGCCGAAAATCATTCATGACACCCCAATTGAAATATGAAGATATCCTAGTTACGGAGCTACGACACCCATGCTTGAATGGATATGCTTGACGATGTAATAGGAGATCGAAAATCGCCCGAAAAAAGATCTACGATGTCGTAGTTGAAATATTAAGACACCCTAGCAACAACGCTATGACACCCATGCTTATAACATATGCTGGAGAAAAGCCTCGCGACACCCCAGAAGAAAATCGGCCAAAAATCATTCATGACACCTAAGTTGAAATATGAAGACACCCTAGTTATGGATCTATGATACTCATGCTTGAACGGATATGCTTGACGACGTAACAAGAGGAAATCACCTGAAAAAAGAACTACGATGCCCCAGTTGAAACATTAAGATACCCTAGCAACAATGCTACGACACCCATGCTTATAACGGACGCTGGAGAAAAGCCCCGCAACACCCCAGGAGAAAATCGGCTAAAAATCGTTTACGACACCCTAGTTGAAATATGAAGACATCCTTAGTATAAACTTATGACATCGCTGCAATATATTTAAAATAGGCGAGAAATTTTGACGTCACCCTAATTATAATCCGATGACACTCTATTAAGTCAGTTTTGCCACCCATTTTAAAAAAGTTGCTTAACGTGGCCGGATGTACGGGGTTACGCATTTGTGATATGATCGCGCCGCTTCTGGTGTCCTTTCATCTTCCTCTAAGGGCGGCATAAAAAAACTTTCTGAACCCTAGAGGTCCTTCATTTGTTGCTCAAGTAGCTGCTGGTGTCCTAAATTTCGTTCACTATTGTTCCTTCCATCTTTTTCCTATATGAAGAAGAATGGTTTCGTTTGTAGATGAAGACCGCGAACAAAGAAGCACTGCAAGAAGAAAATGGCGAAAGAAAGCAAAGAAATCATTCTTTATTCAAATGAGGATGCGATTCCTTTAAGTTTAATTCCATATGAAGCTACAGAATCGTGAAGAGGTAAACATCACGTTGATTCATTTATTCAGATATTATGACATCTTTTCTCAAAATATTATGATACCCTAGTTCAGATATAATGGCACCTAGCACCAAATATATATTTTTTCCCTTAATCTGATAAATATGATTATCCCGTTTGTTTCAAATGACTTAAGAATTATTCTAGTCTCTGTAGTGAAGGCTTCCCAGTTGTTTAAGAACAGTTGCAAGCTGGCAGTTTACGTTCAGAATGTTTGGAAGATGGGGTTTAATACACAACATACAAAATTTGTCCGAAGGACCCCATTTGGTGCCTTCGTCGACATGCAGATATTCTCAGTTGATGGGCGACTGCTAGCAAACATTATACGATGTCACAATGAAGGCAAGAAGTTTATTTTTTGTGGCAAGGCGATATGATTCCGGGTCTTCTAGCTCATGGAAAGAAGATCAACACGTCCTGCCAGTTATTCAATGGAAGGTTATTCAAACGATTTGGTCGGAGTTTAGATCTTCATCAAAAGAGGCTGGAGAAGTTAATATATGGACTCCAATCATCTAAGATACAGGAGGATGTCGAGGACACTGTCAGACTTTGGATTGCCTACATGTTTGCCATGTTTTTGGCTCCAAAGTCTAATCAGACATGTCCATGATATCTTATCCAGCACTTGGATAACTTAACTCAACTATAGAGATCGACTGGGCTTCCGCATTCAAGGAGTTGATCATTCTTGCTCTCCCAGAAGTTGTTGCTTGCTTGCGATCCAAGGAGCCGATCCATTCAAAGAGAATA
Source organism: Calamus simplicifolius (assembly GCA_900491605.1). NCBI lineage: Eukaryota > Viridiplantae > Streptophyta > Magnoliopsida > Arecales > Arecaceae > Calamus > Calamus simplicifolius. Next base: position 1,157,114 of record UESW01004072.1, on the reverse strand, counting down.
AACAAGGTTAGGAGGCAGCCTACCCTGTTCGGATGCTCGGCAGCACTGGTTGTAAAGATTATTGAGATGCAAAAAGAGTGTCATTATTATAATTTTTTATACATATTTTATTTTTTCATATCATAAAATTATCATGTGCAGGTGTAGTTCCTCAAGCATACCTCAATGCGAGCCCCAGCATATCACAATAAACTGCCCCAACTGTTGAAGTGGTATGATAGCCAATTGAAGGTCCAATCTATTTGGATTGCCAACATGCAGCTTCACGACTTGGTAAAATAATCCATTGCTCCGTAAATATTTTTTTATTTATTATTATTTATTTTAAATTAATTTGCTTATCATCTTGCCTTGCAGTTGGAGGGAGCTACTGTACCAATATCACAAGAGCGTTGGCTTCTCACTCTACAAACAGTAGCATCCCCTGAACTAGCAAAAAGCTGTGCAAACTATGCTAAGTTGAGGATTGAACTGGGGTGCATTAAGAATCAACTCGATGATGTCAGGCACAGGCTTGCCATAGCTGAGAGCCTCCTCAGTTCATTACTCAGAAAGAAGAGCAATGCAAGAAATAAGAAGGACAAGAGGGAGGAGAAGATAGATGAGGGGCATTCCTTAGAGTGTCCAACTGAGCCTGGGAATGCAAATATAGAGGAGAAAAAGAGGGAGGAGGAGCATTCCTTGGAGTATCCAACTGAGCCTAGGAATGCAAATATAGAAGAGGAGAAGAGAGAGGAGGAGCATTTCTTGGAGTGTCCAATTGAGCCTGGGAATGCAAATATAGAGGAGGAGAAGAGGGAGGAGGGGCATTCCTTGGATTATCAAACTGAGCTTAGGAATGGAAATAAAAAGGAGAAGAAGAGGGGGAAGGGGCATTCTATGGAGGGCCAAGAGAAGCCAAAATCCGAAGAAATAATCACCACCCCTACGCTTTCTGATAATAAACTTGTACCACTGTATCCTCTGATAATAAAATTATCATCCCTACGCCAAAGGGCGATAAGGGAGATATACAATTCTTTGGAATGCCTTCGCTTATTAAGAGAGTTAAAAAAGAGCCCAGGAGGCATAAGGCATCCAAGGTCACAGGAAATTCTTATGAGACAGCCCATCCTAGAAAGTCTCGAAGATAGTGGGCACATCAAAGGCCAACATAAGAATCGAAGACGACTAAATTATTATCAAATTTTTTTTGAGAGAATGAATAAGCAACAAGATCGTGTACACCAATAAATTAGGTGGCACCATTACAAGAAAAGTCTTCAATATCTCATTAACAAAGATATGATAATCGATGATGTAAGTATCTCAGAAAACCTTTTTTTATGTTAATTTTAGAATATTATTAATCAGTTTATATTGCATTGGCAGATTATTGATGCTGGATAGGAGTTTTTGATGAGGACTTGGGCAGAGCACTCAGGCCGATATCATAAGTGCATCTTGGCATCTGTTTTGACAGCTGGTTTGTGTCTAAATTCTTCATTATCTGCTCATGAAATCGCTGCAATGGCCGGGGCTACGATATTTGATAGAGTAACCGATGAAGAAAAGGCCCAATTTTGGTTTCTTTTCTCTATCATTAACTCGGATAATTCACACTGACATCTGATTATTGTCGACATGGAAAGAAATATGTTTATGCACCTGAATTCATTAAAATGCAATGCCAGGTACAAGGCCAATATGAAGAAATGACATATAATTCTTGGCCACATATTCCATATATACTGCGATAAGGAAAAGGTGATGAATTGGATGATGGAAGAGATTTTGGATTACCCAAGCTAGCCTACCGGATCACTGGATTGCAGCTTCTACTATCTATAGTACATGGAATATCTTGCTCATCGGGACAATCCTGATATGAATATAGATTTCACGGAAGATGGAATAAGAGATTATTGGCGACAATTAGCAGCGAGGATATTGAGAGAAGGCCTCAACTAAAAGATCGACAAGTTTGTGACAAACTATTCTTAATTTTTTCATTCTTCATTGATTAAAAATTTGATGTAATTTATTCATACTGATGCTATTTCAAAATTTATGCAATTGTAAAATTTTTATATGGATGTCATGGTGCTTTACATGGATGTCAGAAATCTTGTCGTTATACTTTTGCTTTTTTTACTTCTGAGTTTCTTAAGTTTTCATTCGGAATGTCATAATGTTAAAACTAGAGTGTCGTAAATTTATAACTGGGATGTCGTATAGGTTTTTGGGATGTTGTAAGTTTCGGCCTTTCGGGTGTCATCACTTTAAAGCTAGGGTATCATTACATGAGAACTGGAGTGTCATAACAGCCTAAATCTAGGATGTTATTAGTTCTTGCATTAATAGTCTCCGCTCAAGTGTCGTTGCTTTAAAGCTAGAGTATCGTTAGCTGATAACTGGGGTGTCATAATAGCTTTTCTAGGATGTCATAAGTTTCAACCTTTTGGATACCGTCGCTTTAAAGCTAGGATGTCGTTATGTAAGAACTGGGGTATCATAACAGTCTAAATCTAGGATATCATAAGTTTCTGCCTTTCGGGTATCATCGTTTTAAAGCTAGGGTGTCATTACGTGAGAACTGGGGTATCGTAATAGCCTAAATCTGGAATGTTGTAAGTTTCTGCCTAAACAGTCTTCGCTCGGATGTCATCGCTTTAAAGCTAGGGTATTGTTACGTGAGAACTAGAGTGTCGTAACAACCTAAATTTGGGATGTCATAAGTTTCTGCCTTTTGGGTGTTGTCGCTTTAAAGCTAGAGTGTCTTTATGTGAGAACTGGGGTGCACAGCTTTTCTGGGATATCGTAATAGTCTCTGCTCAAGTGTCATCGCTTTAAAGCTAGGGTGTTATTACGTAAGAACTAGGGTATCGTAACAGCCTAAATCTGGGATGTCATAAGTTTCTGCCTTAACAGTCTTCGCTCGGGTGTCATCGCTTTAAAGCTAGGTTATTGTTACGTGAGAACTGGGGTGTCGTAATAGCTTTTCTAGGATGTTGTAAGTTTCGATCTTTTGGATGTCGTCGCTTTAAAGCTAGGGTATCGTTATATAAGAATTGGGGTGTCGTAACAGCCTAAATATGGGATGTCGTAAGTTTCTTCCTTTCGGATATCGTCGCTTTAAAGCTAGGGTATCGTTACGTGAGAACTGGGTGTCATAACAGCCTAAATCTGGGATATCGTAAGTTTCTTCCTTAACAGCCTCCTTTCGGGTGTCGTTGCTTTAAAGCTAGGTTGTCGTCACGTGAGAACTAGGTTATCGTTATATGAGAACTGGGGTATCGTAATAGCCTAAATATGGGATGTCGTAAGTTCCTATCTTTCGGGTGTAGTCACTTTAAAGCTAGGGTATCGTTACATGAGAACTGAGGTATCGTAACAGCCTAAATCTAGGATGTCGTAAGCTCCTGCCTTAACAGTCTCCGCTTGGGTATCGTCGCTTTAAAGCTAGGTTGTCATTACGTGAGAACTGAGGTATCGTAATAGCCTAAATATGGGATATCGTAAGTTCCTGTCTTTCGAGTGTCGTCGCTTTAAAGCTAGGGTATCGTTATGTGAGAATTGAGGTATCGTAACAGCCTAAATCTAGGATGTCGTAAGCTCCTGCCTTAACAGTCTTCGCTCGGGTGTCGTCGCTTTAAAGCTAGGGTATTGTTAGTTGAGAACTAGGATGCCGTAATAGCCTTTCTAGGATATCGTAAGTTCCGGCCTTTCGGATGTTATCGTTTTAAAGTTAAGGTGTCGTTAGGTGAGAACTAGGGTGTCGAAACAACTTTTATAGGATGTCGTAAGTTTTCGTCTTGACATTCTTTGCTCGGGTGTCATCGTTTTAAAGCTAGGGTGTTGTAAGATGAGAACTGGGGTATCATAACAGCTTTTATAGGATGTCATGATGGATAATTAGCTAAAACGAATAATGTTCACCACTGGCAAGTTTGGCAACTATGAAAATTTTTATTTATTTAAATTTTTATCATAATTACTTATAGATGCGGTGGGGCATGTTGAAAATTTTCTTCCATACTCCCTCTCTCAAACAAAGAGAACACTCCGTATGGTTGTGGGCAAGACTTATCCTTTCCCCATTTTATTGCCGTTGAGTTAGGGAACAAAAACCATTAATAAACAGAGAGCCGAGAAATCGAAGTTCGTTGAACTCTGTGTTCTGATCCTCGATTCAGAACAAGTGTCGCCCATGCAAGAATATTTATAATAGCAAAGCAAGAGTCTCTCCTTGGCTGATGAGATGAGCACTTTCTAATCCTTCATTCGGCCGAAAAGAAGAGCTAAGACACCCCAGATATACGACTAAGACAACCATACTTAAAACGAACAGTGGAGATGAGACTTGCAACATCCCAAGGAGGAAATCGCCAAAAAAAAGAACTACTATACCCTAATTAAAATATTAAGATACCCTAGTTACAAACCTACAACACTCGTGCTTAAAAAGAACGCGGTAGATGAGACTTACGATATCTCAAGGAGGAAATTGGTCAAAAAAAGAGCTACGACACCCTAAATTTATGACTAAGACACCCTAGTTACAAAGCTACAACACTCGTGCTTTATCATTGATGGCAAAAATTTTTATATATTCTTCTGTGTTTGTTGACTGAATACATAAGCATCAAACTCGTCCATCAATGTTTCAAAGATGGTACAATTCTTTCCATATCCTCTTCGGTGTTAGTTGACTGTATATAAGTCTGCCTATTGCTTGAACTAGCTTTTATTTTATTTTGCATTGGGGAGCATCAACGGATGCCTTGACTATATTTTTGCTTAATCTCTTTGACTTCTTCTCGATTCCACTCTTTAATCTGTTCTCTCTTGGGTGACCTTTCGTCCTAATTTTCTCAGGATCTTGAATTAAAAGTTGTATACTTGCCTTAGCTGCACAGTTAGCATCCACGACACTTTTGAATATTGGTGTTAGATCATCCATCACTAAATTAAATGCATCTTCAGACATGAAGGCTATCTCTGCGAGCTTCATCATCTGATGACTCAGCAAAGCATATCTATAATCAATAACATAATTTTATCGAAAATATATTAAGACATTTCAAATAAATAAATGTGACTGTGTACCATGATTTTTATGTGCTTTTATCACAGCCTTTAGTATTGCAATCAAAATCATCGAATTGGTATTTCATGTGTTGCCCAGATATAGCAACCCAAGAGGAGGGGTGAATTGGGTTTCTTAAAAATTAACTAGACTAATTAGTAAGTATGTGCAATTAAATTTTTTCACAAATAAACTAAGTGTAGTGCAGTGAAGATAATATGCAAGCAACACAATAAAGAGCACAACCAAACACAAGGGATTTACAGTGGTTCGGTGCCAACCTGCACCTACATCCACTCCTCAAGAACACCTTGGAACTTTAACTATCACCACTAGCCTACCTAGCTAGCAAACTTGTTTACGGGCACAAGCAATCAAGCCTTACACACTAGCCCTCCAAGCTAGTCTTCTTGTTTACAGGTACAAGGAGACCTTACATACTAGCCCTCCAAGCTAGTCTTCTTGTTTACGGGCACAAGGGGCCTTACACTCTAGCCTTCAGGCTAGCACACTTGTTTATGGGCACAAGCAAGCCTTACAATATCAAGCACAATAATATCAAGATTATACAACAAGCTCCTAATAAATGAGCAGATATTCAACAAGAAATACTTATCAAAATATTGAAGAATACTTCACAAGATGGCTTCTTCCTTTGAGCACACCGGATCACCAATGAAGCCTTTGATTGAAGCTTGAATGCTCTTCAAGAAGTGGTTGTTGGAGCTTGAATCACCACGCCAAGAATAAAAATAAATGCACTTTGGTGGCTTTGAAACAATAAATACAACTCTCCAATAAACCTCTCTTACAAACAATAAATCTCTTTTCAAATGATTCTTTTCACAAATATTTCAACAAGATTTTCACTCTATTTTTCACACAATTTTTCACTCTTTTTCTCTTTCTTTTTCTTCTATTTTTCTTCCATCTTTTCTTGCTCTAGAATAATCAATCAATAACTCAATATATATAAGAAGAAAAAATATAGCCATTGCACATTACCGTTGTTAAATTTAGAAGGGAGTGAGAGAGAGAACCAGCCAAGAGAGAAAATTCGAAACGATAACAAAATGGTAAAGTAGAAATCCATTCCACAAGAATTAAAAGCTAGGGAGTGGAACCAGCCAAAGGAAGCAATGATTTGGTATTCGAAAAATCAAAATCGGCATTCTAACAACTATTCAAAAGGAAGCTAGCCGATGGACTTAAAATGTTGGCATTTCAAAATTCAAAAGCGGTATTCTAAAAATACAAAACCGGCATTCCAAAATCTATCCAAAAGGAAGCCAGCCGATGGACTTAAAATATTGGCATTTCAAAATCCAAAAGTGGCATTCTAAAAATACAAAACCGGCATTCCAAAATCTATCACAAAGAAGTCAACCGATGGAATTCAATTGTTGGCATTCCAAAATTGCAAAAGCGGCATGCCAAGGAAAAAGTTGGCATTCCAACTATGATTCCAAAAACCACCAGCCAAATGAAATCGGTATTCCAAAAACACCAAGTTAGCATTCCAATTTGAAGCCATGAAATCAGCCAGAGAGCATTGAAAAATTGGTATGCCAAATTGGAAAGTTGGCATTCCGATTTTTGAATCACAAGAAACCGAGCCATGAGCTTATGAAAATTAGCATGCCAAAAGACAAATTGGCATTCTAACTTTTATCCAAAAATCATCGGATGAAAGACCAAATAAATTAGCATGCCAAACTTCTAAACTAGCATGCCAGAATGAAGCACCAAGGAGTCGGCAGAAGGTCAAATAAAATTAGCATGCCAATCCTTTTAACCAGCATGCCAAAATTGAAGCATAGGGAACTGGCAGAGGGCATTTCAAAAATAGAGATAGTTTAAGAACATAATCTGGTGATGATTCAAAATAAAATTATAAATAGGAACGTAGGATAATTGAATCCAATTCAAGACAATGCAAATATAATTAAACTTGAAAGTCATTTTATCAAGTGAACCATCCAAATATAAAATATAAAAATCATCAAGTGATTACAAAATTCAAGTCCTTTGGAAAATAATTTAATCGCTCGAAACCTTTTGAAAATAATTTAAATTATAAAGCACATCTATAGAATTAATACATCACCTTTCATTTTACTTTTGATTTGAAGTAATACCATCTTCTTAATGATTCATCTAAAATTCATTTAACTTAACCACAAGATCATTAGTATCATACTTAATTGTTTTGTAGTCATCAAAATCACTATAAGGCCAACATTATATTCTTGCACCATCTCTTCAAGAAGTACTTATTTGGTAAATAAAATACATCACTTTGATGAAGAACCAACAACACATGCTTACACAGGTAACCCTTGAACTGAAAGGATCGACACTGGCATTGGACATCCTCAATATTTTCGTATGATATGACATAATCTTTTATCATCTTCTTGCCGATTCCATCAACTTCAATCCTTTCATATGACTCTACAGAATATACACAACAATTCTGAGCTTCCTTGATCAATTTAGTATTTCATGCAGCCATTTCAAGGATCTTATTCTGAATTTTTTTTGAAAATGTGCCTTATATACTTTCCTGCTGCTTTCCTCTCAAAAGGTGAGGATGTATTTAGAAAAGCAATCATTTGCAATGTTCTATTATTTTTCTTATTTTTTGTCTCGTACCTTTTTTCAAAGCATCTTCGTACTTATTTATAAACTCCATGAGTATAGTCTTCAAATTTATAAATCCATCGAAGAAGTGATTGATGCCATCGCTTCTTTGTGAAGATGACATTCCTGTACATAATTATGTCAAAAAAGAAGCATTGAACATGAACATGAACCAAACACAATGTCCTATAAACCTACGAAGAATGTATTCTTAAGGTAAACTGTGATCCATTTTTTCGACATTCGTGAAGGCTATTTAACCAATCTATAGCCTTGCATTCTTTATATTTCTTCATAAGATGTGCCCATCTTTCCTCGAATGATTGTATGGTCAGTGAATCATATATCACCTCATCGAAATCAACTATAAATTTAGGATTTGCTATGCAAATATGGCCAATCTTTTCAAGTATCTTCTTCAATATATACCAAAGATAAAATCGATATCGTGTGTTAGGAAAAACCTTCCTAACAGCAGCCTCGATTGTCCTATCTTGGTCAGTTATTATGATAATAGGTGCTTTACCATCATTTGCATCCAGCCATGACTGAAAAACTTATTTATATGTATCAATCCTCTCATCAAACAATAATGCTCAATCAAGCAATATGGACTGTCCATAATGGTTGACCCCGACAATGGACAAAAAAGCATTTGATATCTATTTGTCACATAGGTTGAGTCAAAGCTTAGAATATCACCAAAGTATGTGCATGCCAATCTTGACCTTGGATGAATCCAAAAGACAGACCTGAGCTGATCATTATCATTAAAGTATAAGGTATAGAAGAATTTGGGATTTCTTACTTTCATTTTGATGAAATGGATTACCATCGACTGAGCATCTCCTTCTTTTAGCTTAGACTGATGTTCGCGATAAATAAAATTAAGAGCATCCTTCTTTGTGAAATCCAATTGTCTTCTACCCTCTTTTTTTTTGTTATGGCAGAGTATATTTGAGTTGTGGGCATATTCACGGCATGTAAATTGCTGATCTCTGCCTTTTTTGGTGTGCTGATCTCCTATGGGACCGTAGATAACCAGTTGATGTTATGGACATCCAATGGTTATGTTGTAGAGAAATCTTAACCAATATCTATTTACCACTTGTAGCATTTAGTCTTGCTTTTATGAATGCCATACAATTAACTTTGCCAGTATCCCTATGATTCATACTCTTCTATAATTTTCTAGATTTTTCTTGCTTCCAACACACCAGGTGCTTGAAGCAAAGTTATTTATTATAGTTGGCCCTGCTATATACTGTTGTGATTCCAAAACCAACTCTTTTTGCATATCCATTGTAGAAAGTATATACATCTAGGGCTGTAAATGAACCAAGCCGCTCACAAGCTATTCGGGTCTCGGTTCAAAAAAAAGCTCGTTCGAATCGTTCGTGAAGGTAAATGAGCTGAGCTCGAGCTCAATTTTGAGCTCAAAAAATTAACGAGCCAGCTCGAGCTTAATAAAGTTTGATTCGTTAGCTCGCGAACATGTTCATATAGAGGCTAGTGAACATGTTCGTTTAAGGCTCGATTATATATTATAACTGTTAACTTAATAATAATACCATTAAACCGGCCGGGTTTTGAAGAACCGGTTCAACCCCAGTTTTTAGACTTCTAGGTTTAAAAAATAAAGTTAGAGTTAGATTTTTTATGGTTTTTAAATAGTCTGCCCCTTTGTCTTCCTTCATCCCATCCTCGCCGTTACCTCACAGTCTGCCCCTTTGTCTTCCTTCGTTCCCGTCCTCACCGTTACCTCTGCCTCTCCTTTCGGGTATGCCTTTTTTTTGATTTTTTTTATCCCAATGCTTTTTCCTCTCCTATCTTTTGATTGCTTTTAACTTTTTTTTCTGCCCAACTTTGTACTTCGTCTTCTTCCTTGTTCTTTTTATGCTCTCTCTTCTCTGTTTCTCATGTCAGAAGCCTTCGTCTATTGGTTTCTTTTACTTTTTTTTTTTGTCTTCTGGTAGCAGACGAGTGGTTTCTCTGATTAAAGATTGCGATGGAATAGGGAAACGGAAAGAAATCTATTTTTTAATATTCAATGAGAAGTCTTAACTTAAAATAACTAGTACAGTTTTAAAATAATAAATGATCTTGTTTTCTTTTTCTATTTGTTTGCTTCTCTCTACTTTCATTAATTATTATTTAATGAAATTATGTTGGTTTGTAGATATTGCTCTCAACTTATTCACATATCATGATGCATTGCCCTCAATGATCAGTAATATCACTGTCATCTCCGAAATCTTAATGCATTCCAATGAAATTGATAACTTCAACCATTATGACTAAATTATTTATGTGGCCAGCAACTATATTTCTTTACCTATAATTGTATAAATTATTCAGGTGCTGTTAAAAACATATCTGAATTTCTTTTTTTAGTTGATTAAATCCATGCCCCTTCCATTATCATATTTTCCAACCACTTTGTCCATCAACCATTAGATGTCCATTATTTTTCAGTTAGGCATAAGAGTTTATTTTGTCATTCAGCTCTCTTCATGGACAACAACAAACAGATTTTTTTATAGTTTAATATTTATATTTTGTTATTTTTATATTATTAAATTAAAAATTAATTATGACGTCATCCGGTTCGATCAAATCTCTATAGCAGCAGTTTTAGATCCAAGAAACAAGATGAAATTGATTGAATGATATTTTTCAGAGATTTACTCTATAGTTGAGGTTGCCAAGCACATCACCACAGTTTGTGAGACATTACGGATATTATACAACGAGTATGTTAAGGATCACAAAGCTAATCTTGTTGAAAAAGATGTTCAAGGTGAAACTCAAAAAGAAAGTTCTAGTTGTATAAGTAATGTTCTTGGAAAAAGGAAAAGGAAAAGTAAGGGCACAATTTTCTAACTATATTAAAAATGTTGATACAGTTGAGCAAGTGAAGCCAGAATTAGATGTGTACTTGGAGGAAGGAGTTGTTCTTTGTCAAGATGATAGTGATTTTGATGCATTGGTATGGTGGAAGATGAACAATTTGAAGTTTAGGATTTTGTCAAAGATGGCTTGTGATGTGCTATCAATTCCAATAACCACAGTGGCTTCCGAATCAGCTTTTAGTGCTGGTGGTAGGGTCATTGATCCATATCGTGCCTCTTTGGGAACAGAAATAGTCCAAATTTTACTTTGTGCACAAGATTGGCTGCGTGCTCATTATGAGATCAAAAGAAAAGCAAAAGTGAGTATATTAACTTTGCTACTCATTTAATTGTGTTCATTTGAATGCATAGTTTTCTTACTATCCTGCATGTATTTAATGTTGTGATATTGTTATGTGCATGTAAAAGGAAAAGGAAGAGATTCAGTATATTCAGCTGACTTAATTGTGATTGAAGAGTTGTACTTCTGGTTCTTATCATGGACTGGTAATATTGGTTATTCTAGAAATCTGAATTTTATGCTTGATTATTAAGCCTTCATTGTTGCTCAATTGGTGTGTTGTGTTTGGTTTTGCAGGGCAGATCATGGTTTATGCACTGACTTGCTTCCTAAATATTTGTTTTCATGACATGAAAAAGAGAGAGCAAAGTTTAGGAAGATGAAGAAGAAGACTGTATTTTCTTTGGCCCTTGTAGCTTTTATAATTTTTATCTTGCAGTGGACTTCTTGTCATTTCTTGTACTAATTTGTTATGAGAAAAATTGTATTGTGTTTGACTCTTGTAACTCTTGTCATTTTCATCTTGTAATGGACTTGTTGCCATTTCTAGTACTGATTTATTATGGTGTGCTTCTTATAGTTCATGGACTAAGTTGTTATGGTGTTTTTTTGTTATCATATATACTAGTTGTTATTTATGTATCATTAGTTATACTTTTGAGTGAATGCATTAGTTTCTACAGGTTAACTTTTGAAACTAAAGTATACTTAACGAGCTCGATTACAGGCTTAACGAGCTCGAGCTCGAATAAAGCTCGTCAAACATGCTAAACGAGTAATTAACGAATCGAGCTCGAGCGGCTCATGAGCTTGATAAATTTAGTTCGAACCAAGCTCGAGCTTCATTATCAAAGTTTGAACCGAATTCGAGCCGAGCTTGAGCCTACTAAAAAACTGACGAATCGAGCTTGAGCTTGTCATTATTCGGCTTGGCTCAGTTCGTTTACAGCCCTATATACATCATCTGCTGAATTGAATTCCATTTCAGTTTTAGGAACAACAGTATCATCCCCTGCATTTTGAGTGATGGATGAAGGTGCACGGTCGGAAGTATGTTCGATTTCTTTCCGATCTATAATTTTAGCATCATCTATGGAAATATCGACACACAGTCATAAACATTGATATCCATAGATTTAGTAGTCAATTTATCCTAACAAAGCATAACGACACCCAAGTTAAAGAAATACGACACCTCAGTTAAAGAAATACGACATCTCAGTTAAAGAAATACGACACCCCAGATACCAGGAATGTATGCAATATATGGTCTGAATAATGGCTTCCTGTATGACTCCCCAGTTAAAAACTACGATACCCATTAACAGTTAAAGACATGAACTTACGAACCCGAGTTCAGAAGTCACGACATCCCAGTTTACAAATTACAACACCGTAGCTATAAAATGATGACACCCATTCATAAGATATTGAGGCAGGGCCTAACGATACCAAGGTTAATATATTACGATATCCTAGCTGAAACTATTAAGGCAGAAACTTACGATACCCTATAAAACAACTTACGACATTCGATTTGTCAAATGACGACACCCTCAAATAGAGTACCAGGATGTTAAAGATGATGACTATGGAACTTACGACACCTTAGAAAAACTATTACACACTCTAGCTGAAATTGTTAAAGCAGAACCTTACGACACCCAAGAAAATATTATGGCACTACAGTTACAAACCTACGACAGAACCTTACGATACCCAAGAAAATATTACGATACTGCAGTTACAAACCTACGACACCCAAGTTAAAGACATACGATACCCCATATAAAACTTTGACACCATTTAATAGTTAAAGACATAACTGAAACTCACGATACCCCAAAAAATAACTTACGATACCCCTAATAAAAACTACGACACCCTTTAATAGCTTTGGTGTTGTAAGTTAAAGACATAACTGAAACTCACGATACCCTAGAAAATAACTTTCGACACTCCAGATAAAAACTACGATACCTGTTAACAGTTAAAGACATAACTGAAATGCACGACACCCCAGAAAATAACTCACGATACCCTAGAAAATAACTCACGATAACATAGCTGTAACATAACGACACCCTAACTAAAACTGCTAAGACAGGAACTTACGACACCTCAAAAAATAACTTACAACACCAAAGCTATAAAATAGAGTATCAGGATATCGAAGATGATAACTATGAAACTTATGACACTCCAAAAAATTTATTCGATACCCCAGTTCTTATATAATGACACCCTAGATGTAACTATTAAGCCACAAACTTACAACACCCTAAAAAGACTGTTACGACATCCCAGTTCTCATATTATGACACCCTAGCTAAAATTGAATGCAGGAACTTACGATATCTTAGAAAATAACGTATGAAACCCGAGTTATAAAATGATAACACCAGAGCTATAGGGTCAGAGTATAATGGGGAATATAGGCCGAAATACTCTGACGACACCCTAGTTCATAAGGTATTACATCCTAGTTAAAAGAGTATGACATTTGTGCAGAAAAACATGAAACTATGACATTTGTGCAGAAAAACATGAAACTAAAGGTATTGACATTCGCTAGAGGACTTAGTTATGACTTATAGAATGTCATAACATGCCAGGGATGCTACCTAGCATTAAATGATTTTCTAATGCATTAACTTCCTTTAACGACCAAAACAACTGGTGTAATAAAGGAACCATAAAAAGATATGAGAATAAGGATTGTTTAATATTTTCTCTTGAAGTTAATGAAGAATTCTTCAGTAGCTAGGTATTCCAGTCTCGAAGCTGAAATATTTTTTTGACCGAAAATCAAAACACTTTTCGAGCACTTTTTTGAGCAACGAAGAAGCTTATATCACCAACGAAAACATAAGGAAATCCTTATATCGGACTCTTAGAGCGAGGGGGAAGGATCTTGCTCAAATCTTGGACTTATTCATTGTACTCAAAAGCTAGAATGAGGGGGAAGCATGTTTTAGAATTAATTGGAAAGAGTTTTCCTTCCATCAGATATAATTCAAAAAAAGATGGTGGATAGAAGTAAGCTGGAGGGAAAGGGCATTTTCGTTTGTATATCATTTTTAAAATAAAGCAGAAGCACTTTTAATGAATGTCACGATTAAAATATAACATCGTATTAGTACTATCCTGTCTCGCAGCGTGAGGTCACGTGAGATCCATGCACTACAAGAAAATACTGAAATTGCGACGCAAATTTAGCGACGCAAAATTGCATCGCTAAATTGCGACCACTTTGCGACGCCTTTGTGACAACAAAATATTGCGACGCATTAGCGACTCATCAGCGACTCAATTAACCAAAAAATCCAAAAAAAATTATATTTTTAATATTGCGACGCAAATATTGCGTCGCAATATTTTTAAATTAATTTTTTATAAAATATAAATATCAATAAAAATATTGCGACGCAATATTTGCGTCGCAATGTTTTTAGCAGAATTAAGAAAATTAAATTTTTAATATTGCGACGCAAATAGTGCGTCGCAATATTTTTAAATTAATTTTTTATGAGGTATAAATAGTATTAAAAATATTGCGACGCAAATATTGCGTCGCAATATTTTTAGCAGAATTAAATATTTTAAATTTTTAATATTGCGACGCACATATTGCGTCGCAATATTTTTAAATTAATTTTTTATAAATATAAATATCAATAAAAATATTGCGACGCAATTTTGCGTCGCAATGTTTTAAATTTTTAATATTGCGACGCGAATATTACGTCGCAATATTTTTAAATTAATTTTTAATGAATTATAAATATCATTAAAAATATTGCGACGCAAATATTGCGTCGCAATATTTTTTAAATTAATTTTTTATGAAATATAAATATCAATAAAAATATTGCGACGCAATATTTGCATCGCAATGTTTTTAGCAGAATTAAAAAATTTAATTTTTCATATTGCGACGCAAATATTGCGTCGCAATATTTTTAAATTAATTTTTTGAAATATAAATATCAATAAAAATATTGCGACGCAATATTTGCGTCGCAATGTTTTTAGCAGAATTTAAAAAAATTAATTTTTAATATTGCGACGCAAATATTGCGTCGCAATATTTTTAAATTAAATTTTTACGAAATATAAATATTAATACAAATATTGCGACGCAATATTTGCGTCGCAATGTTTTTAGCAGAATTAAATATTTTAAATTTTTAATATTGCGACGCAAATATTGCGTCGCAATATTTTTAAATTAATTTTTAATATCATTAAAAATATTGCGACGCAAGATATGCGTCGCAATGTTTTTAGCAGAATTAAATATTTTAAATTTTTAATATTGCGACGCAAATATTGCGATGCAATAATTGCGACGCAAATATTGCATCGGTCGTCGCCGATCGAGATCAGGTCTTGGATCGAACGCAACCGTCGGATCGTCGCCGATCTCGACGGATTGCCACGGTCCGAGATCGACCGTTGCCGATCGGGATCAGGGCTTGGATCGATCGCAACAGTCGGATCGTCGTCGATCTCGGACGAATTGCAACTGTTCGAGATAGGTCGTGGCCGATCGGGATCAGGGCTTGGATTGATCACAACCGTCGGACCTTTGCCGATCGGACCGATTGCCGCGGTCCGCGATCGGTCGTCGCCGATCGGGATCAGGGCTTGGATCGATCGCAACCGTTGGATCGTCGCCGATCTCGGACGGATCGCCACGGTCCGAGATCGGTCGTGGCCGGTCGGGATCAGGGCTTGGATCGATCGCAACCGTCGTATCTTTGTCGATCAGACCAATTGCCACGGTCCGAGATCGGTCGTCGCCGATCGAGATCAGGGCTTCGATCGATCGCATCCGTTGGATCGTCGCCGATCTCAGACGGATTGCCACGGTCCGAGATCGACCGTTGCCGATCGGGATCAGGGCTTGGATCGATCGCAACAGTCGGATCGTCGTCGATCTCGGACGAATTGCAACTGTTCGAGATAGGTCGTGGCCGATCGGGATCAGGGCTTGGATTGATCACAACCGTCGGACCTTTGCCGATCGGACCGATTGCCGCGGTCCGCGATCGGTCGTCGCCGATCGGGATCAGGGCTTGGATCGATCGCAACCGTCGGATCGTCGCCGATCTCGGACGGATTGCAACTGTCCGAGATAGGTCATCGCCGATCGGGATCAGGGCTTGGATTGATCACAACCGTCGGACCTTTGCCGATCGGACCGATAGCCGTGGTCCGCGATCGGTCGTCGCCGATCGAGATCAGGGCTTCGATCGATCGCAACCGTTGGATCGTCGCCGATCTCGGACGGATTGCCACGGTCCGAGATCGACCGTTGCCGATCGGGATCAGGGCTTGGATCGATCGCAACAGTCGGATCGTCGTCGATCTCGGACGAATTGCAACTGTTCGAGATAGGTCGTGGCCGATCGGGATCAGGGCTTGGATTGATCACAACCGTCGGACCTTTGCCGATCGGACCGATTGCCGCGGTCCGCGATCGGTCGTCGCCGATCGGGATCAGGGCTTGGATCGATCGCAACCGTTGGATCGTCGCCGATCTCGGACGGATCGCCACGGTCCGAGATCGGTCGTGGCCGGTCGGGATCAGGGCTTGGATCGATCGCAACCGTCGTATCTTTGTCGATCAGACCAATTGCCACGGTCCGAGATCGGTCGTCGCCGATCGAGATCAGGGCTTCGATCGATCGCATCCGTTGGATCGTCGCCGATCTCAGACGGATTGCCACGGTCCGAGATCGACCGTTGCCGATCGGGATCAGGGCTTGGATCGATCGCAACAGTCGGATCGTCGTCGATCTCGGACGAATTGCAACTGTTCGAGATAGGTCGTGGCCGATCGGGATCAGGGCTTGGATTGATCACAACCGTCGGACCTTTGCCGATCGGACCGATTGCCGCGGTCCGCGATCGGTCGTCGCCGATCGGGATCAGGGCTTGGATCGATCGCAACCGTCGGATCGTCGCCGATCTCGGACGGATTGCAACTGTCCGAGATAGGTCATCGCCGATCGGGATCAGGGCTTGGATTGATCACAACCGTCGGACCTTTGCCGATCGGACCGATAGCCGTGGTCCGCGATCGGTCGTCGCCGATCGGAATCAGGGCTTGGATCGATCGCAACCGTCGGATCGTCGCCGATCTCGGACGGATTGCAACTGTCCGAGATAGGATGTGGCCGATCGGGATCAGGGCTTGGATCGATCGCAACCATCGGACCTTTGCCGATCGGACCGATAGCCGCGGTCCGCGATCGGTCATCGCCGATCTCGGACGGATCGCCACGGTCCGAGATCGGTCGTCGCCGATCGAGATCAGGGCTTGGATCGATCGCAACCGTTGGATCGTCGCCGATCTCGGACGGATCGCCACGGTCCGAGATCGGTCGTGGCCGATAGGGATCAGGGCTTGGATCGATTGCTACCGTCGGATCGTCGCCGATCTCTGACGGATTGCAACTGTCCGAGATAGGTCGTGGCCGATCGGGATCATTAAAAATTTTATAGAATAAATTGTGATGCAATTTATCGTCGTAATTATTAACATTAATTATAAATATAATCATTTATAAATATTAACAAATAGCTTGCGACGCCTTAGCGACACACTTTAAAAAAATATAAATAAATATTGCGACAAAATATATGTGTCGCAATATTAATAGAATACATATAACTGATTAAAATATTAAAAAATATTTGCGACGCAATTTGTCGTCGCAATTATTATAATAAATTTAAATATTTTCATTTAAAAATATTTTAAAAATAATTGCGACGCACTTATTGCGTCGCAATATATGTAATAACTTTTTTTATTAATCAATTTAAATTATTAAAAAAATATTGCGACGCCTTAGCGACGCAATTATTAGAAAATAAAATTATTTTTCCCGCCAGGGTATGGCGCCAAGTTAGCGACGCGTTAGCGACGCATTTATTGGCGTCGCTATATTTTCATAAAAGTATTTTTTTACATTTATTAATGATGGATTAGCGACGCCCACGTGCGTCGCTAAGAAAAAAAAAAAAAAAAATTTATTGCGACGCAATTAGCGACGCCAAATTGGCGTCGCTAATTGCCTGTATTTAAACCCCCCCTTTCTTCTTTCCTCCTTCCGGTCTGACCTAGCCGCCGCCGCCGTGACTCCCAGCCGCCCCGAAACGCCGGCGATCTCCTCCGACGCCCAGCCCCCCCGAGGATCTCCTCCTACTCCGGCTACCCACAAAGGTTAGGCCCAAAAATCCAAAAAAAAAATTTTTTTTTTATGTTTTTTTTTTTTTAACCTGCTGCCGTCTTCTCCGGCCACGGCAGGTCCGTGGCCGTCTTCTCCGGCCACGGCCGCTGCCGTGGCCGGCAGTGGCCTGGCCACGGTGGTGGCCAGGCCACTGTTTTAAAAAAAAAAAATTTTTTTTTTAACAGGGGGGAGGGGAGGAACCCCCCCCGCCCCCCCTTTGTTTCCACGGCCGTGGCCACGGCCGTGGCCGCGGCCGGACAAGGCGGCCACGGCCGCTGCCGTGGCCGTCTTCTCCGGCCACGGCCGCTGCCGTGGCCGGCAGTGGCCTGGCCACGGTGGTGGCCAGGCCACTGATATAAAAAAAAAAAATTTTTTTTTTTAAACAGGGGGGAGGGGAGGAAACCCCCCCCGCCCCCCCTTTGTTTCCACGGCCGTGGCCACGGCCGTGGCCGCGGCCGGACAAGGCGGCCACGGCCGCTGCCGTGGCCGTCTTCTCCGGCCACGGCCGCTGCCGTGGCCGGCAGTGGCCTGGCCACGGTGGTGGCCAGGCCACTGATATAAAAAAAAAAAATTTTTTTTTTAAACAGGGGGGAGGGGAGGAAACCCCCCCCGCCCCCCCTTTGTTTCCACGGCCGTGGCCACGGCCGTGGCCGCGGCCGGACAAGGCGGCCACGGCCGCTGCCGTGGCCGTCTTCTCCGGCCACGGCCGCTGCCGTGGCCGGCAGTGGCCTGGCCACGGTGGTGGCCAGGCCACTGTTTTAAAAAAAAAAATTTTTTTTTTTAACAGGGGGGAGGGGAGGAAACCCCCCCCGCCCCCCCTTTGTTTCCACGGCCGTGGCCACGGCCGTGGCCGCGGCCGGACAAGGCGGCCACGGCCGCTGCCGTGGCCGTCTTCTCCGGCCACGGCCGCTGCCGTGGCCGGCAGTGGCCTGGCCACGGTGGTGGCCAGGCCACTGATATAAAAAAAAAAAAATTTTTTTTAAACAGGGGGAGGGGAGGAAACCCCCCCCGCCCCCCCTTTGTTTCCACGGCCGTGGCCACGGCCGTGGCCGCGGCCGGACAAGGCGGCCACGGCCGCTGCCGTGGCCGGCAGTGGCCTGGCCACGGTGGTGGCCAGGCCACTGTTTTAAAAAAAAAATTTTTTTTTTAAACAGGGGGGAGGGGAGGAACCCCCCGCCCCCCCCCCCCCCCTTTGTTATCTTGTCCGGCCACGATGGCCAGGCCAATGTGAAGAAGAAAAAAAAAAACAAAATATTAGGGTCATAGCAGGGGGAGGGGGGAAACCCCCCGCACCCCCTTTCTTTTCTTGTCCGCCCATCTTCTCCGGGGCCGCAGTGGCTTGGCCTTGGTGGCCAGGCCACTGTAATGAAAAAAAAAAAAAATTTTTTATAACATGGGGCCGGGGAGGGGAGGAAACCCCCCCCCCCCCCCCGCCCCCCCTTTGTTATCTTGTTCGGCCACGGTTGTTGCCGTGGCCGGCAGTGGCCTGGCCACGGTGGCCAGGCCACTGTGAAAAAAGAAAAAAAAAATTTTTGGGGTCATAGCAGGGGGGAGGGGGGGAAACCCCCCGCCCCCTGGGAAAAAAAAAAATAAATTTTTCCTTAATTTAAGCAGAATGTTTATTTAATGATGCATTACATTTTGAAATGCTAAATAAAATGTTTTGTTGTTATATTATTTAATTTTCAGCAACAAATTACTAGTTTCAATGATTTACATTTTAGTATTCGCAAGATGTTAAGAATAACAAGCATAAGTTCGATTGTCTTCGGACTTTCATAATCACAGCACTTTAATTAACCTTTAGACCCGTTTGAGAATTTGTAAGCCTTAGTCTTGCAAATTCTCAAATTGTCCTGGTGGACAGTTTGAGAATATTTTTTGTGACATGTTAGTCTGCTAGTAATCATCGTGGGGTGAGATTTCGGTTTGCATTTCCTCATACGTTCTCCTAGTGTGGCTTATATACCACACATCTAGGAGAACATATGAGGAAATGCTGCCGAAATTTCAATGTTGCCGATCGATGATAATTAATAGCAGAATAACATATCACAAAAAATATTCTTGAATGGGATAGGGCCTTACCTTGTAGACATGGAGTTAAGGTAGAATTATTTAAGACACTTGAATTTTTGTGAAGTCTAATGACTAAACGCATCGCCTTATGGCCCGACACAAACTCAAGCCCTCTCTTTAGCCATTAACCTATGCATCGGTCCTTCCTAGCAATTGGTTGTAATTATATTAGTACATAAATATATCTAAATTATTTGCGTACTTATAAATGATTTAATTGGTTGTAATTAACCTTAATTAGTTGTGCCCAATAAATAATTTAGATATATATGTATTAATACTAATATAGTTTTATTTTTTGGTTTTAATTAATGCTTTACCAGACTTTGTATAAGTCGGACAAAAATGAGCGGGACTCGCTCATGGATGTATGCAAGGATAAAAGATGGCTTGCTGAATCCAGATTTTCTGAATGGATTGGAAGAGTTTATCGCATTTGCATGTAGCCAACCTGAATGGATGGATGGGCCTAGGATTAGGTGCCCATGCAACTTCCACAGGTGTCAGAATAAAGCCTACAGAGATGTGGAAACTGTTAAGGTGCATTTGTGTAAGAAGGGTTTTGTGCCTGATTACTATGTTTGGTACTGTCATGGTGAACCAGAGGATATTCCAGCGGTTGATATAGGCGAACAAGAGTCAATTCCCGTAGAAGAACCATTTGTGAATTTAAACACATATGAACAAATGGTTATGAATGCATCGGGTAATGACTTCAATCAGAATACATTTATGGAAGAACCAAACCCAGAAGCACAACAATTTTACGATATGTTGAGTGCTGCCAATCAAGAATTGTATCCTGGGTGTGAGGGTCATTCCCAGTTCTCTACAGCTGCTCGAATGTTGAATATTAAGGCAGAACATCGATTATCAGAAAAGGCGTTCAATTCTGTAGCTGAGTTAATCAAAGAAATTCTGCCAAATGATAATGTTGCCGCAGACAGTTTTTACGCAACAAAGAAGTTGTTGCGTGGGCTTGGGCTTCCAGTTAATAAGATCGATTGTTGCTTGAACAATTGTATGATATTTTGGGGTGAAGACTCAGAGCTGAGATGGTGTAAGATTTGTGGGCAATCACGGTTCAAAAACACCGAAGGAGGAGCCGGTACAAGTAGGAGGAAAAGTGTGCCTTACAAGAGGATGCATTACTTTCCTCTTACCCCACGCCTGCAGAGATTATATAGATCTGAGGCAACAGCTGCTGATATGAGATGGCATGCCGAACATGAATCTAAAGAGGATGAAATGCGGCATCCATCAGATTCAAAGGCTTGGAAGCAGTTCAATGAAAATCATCCTGTTTTCGCTGAAGATATAAGGAATGTGAGATTAGGTCTTTGTACCGATGGCTTCCAACCATTTGGTCAAGCGGGGCAACAGTATTCATGTTGGCCTGTGATACTGACTGTATATAACCTTCCTCCGTGGAAGTGCATGAAAGATCCTGCAATGTTTTTAACCGTTTTGGTTCCAGGACCATCAAATCCTAAGGAAAAGATTGATGTCTTTCTGCAACCGTTGGTGGCCGAATTGAAAATGTTGTGGGAAACAGGAGTGGTAGCCTACGACATTTCTATGAAACAAAATTTCTTAATGAGAGCTGCTTTGATGTGGACAATAAGTGATTTTCCGGCATATGCAATGTTGTCTGGTTGGAGCACTGCTGGACGTCTGGCATGCCCTCATTGCATGTATGATTCGGATGCATTTACATTGCAGAAGAGTGGTAAGCAGTCATGGTTTGATAACCATAGGAAGTTCTTGCCACCAAATCATCCTTACAGGCGTAACTTGATCGCCTTCCGGAAGAACAAAGCAGTCACAAAATTTGCCGAACCGGTTAGGTCCGGCACGGATCTATTTGATTCTATAGAGAATTTGGGGTTGATGTATGCATGGGAACCAGATGCAGATAGAATAAATAGCCGTATATGTAAAGAACATAACTGGAAGAAACGAAGTATATTTTGGGATTTGCCTTATTGGAGCACAAATCTCATCCGGCACAACTTGGATGTCATGCATATAGAGAAAAATTTCTTTGATAACATATTTAACACGGTGCTAAACATCCCGGGAAAAACAAAAGATACTGCAAAGTCAAGAGAAGAACTTAATCAGTACTGTAGAAGAGGTGATTTGAGAAGGAGTGCCGATGGGACCTATCCTAAAGCATGTTACACTCTTGACAGAAATTCACGAGAAGTTTTATGTAACTGGCTTAGAGGGTTAAAATTTCCAGATGGTTATGCCTCAAATATCGGTAGGTGTGTGGACATGCATAAGCTCAAGTTGTTCGGCATGAAGAGCCATGACTGCCATGTTTTCATGCAACGATTATTACCTATAGCTTTTCGTGAGTTGCTTCCGCAACATGTCTGGAAGGCAATTACGGAGCTCAGCTTATTCTTCAAGGAGTTATCTGCCGCAGTCATTACTTCTGCATCAATGGCAAGGCTTGAGGAGGAAATTCCAATTATTTTATGCAAGCTTGAGCGAATATTTCCTCCCAGTTTTTTTGACTCAATGGAGCATTTACCGGTTCACTTGCCATACGAAGCGAGCATAGCTGGTCCTGTGCAGTATCGCTGGATGTATCCATTCGAGAGGTAAATATATACATCATTAAGATATGTTGACATTTGAAATATTATTTCATTGCTTGAAAAATTCGTTAATTGTTTGTTGCAACTTTACATATAGGTATCTTAAGAAGTTAAAAAATAATGTGCGTAATAAGGCAAGGGTTGAAGGTTCTATATGCAATGCACACTTGGTCGAAGAAGTTTCAGCTTTTGCCTCGCATTACTTTGAGGGTCACGTCCACACGAGGAGCCGAAATCATGGTCGTAACGATGACGTATGTGTGGACGAAGCAGAAGCTAATGACGGCAGAATATCAATTTTTAAAGCTATCGGCCGTTCATTTGGTGGGCAGAAGTCAAGAAATCTTAGCGATATGGAGTATAATGCAGCACATTATTACATCCTAATGAACTGTCGAGAAGTCGATCCATATATTGAGTAAGTGTATACTTCAATGCTAAATTGAAAATTTAAATTTATATAATAATATCATAATATTTAATTTCTAACAGTAGTTTTCATCCTTTTCATCCCATAAGGATGTTTTGTGATAGACAACGACAGATGAATCCCGACATCAGTCAAGTTGCAATTGGGCAGAAATTAGAAACGGAGTTTGCTTACTGGTTTTATGAATTTGTGAGTAGTATCACTCAATCAATTTCGATAATGGCAATTATTTTTTGAATTGGATGTCAATAGCTTATTAATTTATAGGTCAACGGTCCATGGTCGACAACCGACAATATTTTCATTAAATGTCTATCGCAATGGCCATTGAAGACCGTAACAACCTCTACTGGCTATTTTGTAAATGGGTACAAATTTCAGATTGAACGATTAGCAGCTTCAAGAGGCACTCATAACTGGGGCGTGTGTGTAAAAGGAGAAAGTGTTGGAGCAAATATGCAGGATTATTATGGAAAGTTAGTAGAGGTGGTTGAAGTTGAATATCCCGGTTGGCCTTTAAAACGAACCGTATTGTTTCGTTGTGATTGGTTCGATCCGATAATTCCTGTGGGCAAAAGGGTTCATAACGACTATAATTTGGTTGAAGTGAACCATCGACGAAGATTACAGAAATATGACCCATTCATCCTTGCATCCCAAGCTCAGCAAGTCTTTTACTGCGGATATCCAAGTTTGCGCAACGACAAGCGAGATTGGTGGGCCGTTTCTAAAATCGTCCCACGTTCAACAATCGTATTAGAGGAGAGTTCATCAAGTCAATCCGCCGAGTGCCCTGCATTTCAAGAGGATGAGATGGAACTGCATGCAATTGAGGACGACACAAGAGCTCCTGAAACATCACTTATCGATCCAAGTGGTGATGTCCAAGAAATTGCGGATGCAAATGTTCGGTTTCCTTCCGATAATGAAACTGATTCGCAATCCGATACGGCATCGGATGTTGAACCAACATTTCACGAAACAAATGACAACGATTAAACATAAAGGTTTTTTAAAATTTAACTTTTTTTTATAAGTGTTAAATTCGTACATAGTCAATCATTAATCGTAATTTAATTGTGTGAATCCTTAGTATTTTCAGTATGAGGGGCAGAGGTAGATCTACCGACGATAGATTGGGTGAGCAGAGACGTAGTTTGGATCCTTCGACATCAGATCACATGAGCGTCGGCGATGGAGAGTTTGGATCTCCAGCAGAGGCGCAGCCTTCGACCTCTGCACCAGTATTACCATCTACCCGATCGGCACAGACCTCCGAGAGTTCTTCCGCCTTCGGCCGCACTTTACTTCGACTTGATGCTCAGGGGATGTAAGTATATATTAATTACAAATATTTGTTAATGTTTTTAAGTCATTAACTTATAAACTTGCATTTTTTTAACAGATTCATTGAGCAGCATCATGTCTCCAGCCACATCAGCGCCGTTTTTCAGAGGCGTGCAGATCCCAGTGGCTACGATTGGCGCCACGTATCGCCGGCCACGAGGGAGTTTTATTTTTCCGAGTTTCAGGTAAACTTATTAAATACAATTTAGCAGTGATATATAATTCTTTAAAGTTAATAAATTCAGAAACTAACTGTTTATTTTAATGCAGAAAAAATTTACGTGGGATCCTGCCACCCATGATGCCATTAGGGCAGCATGGGAGGCTCTGACGCGACGCCGATACTCCGACATGCTTCATCGTTGGAGGTCGTCGGGTCAGCGTCCTGCGCACGTGCCAGAGGGTATTTGGCACGAGTGGCAGCAGGCCTGGGAGTCCGATGGCTGGCGCAGGAGGTCCGCATCAGCCAGCACGAACCGCCGATCTGAGAAGGGCGGTCGTGGCACGGGTCTCTCCTGTCATACATCGGGCTCCATTTCGATTCAGGAGCACAGACGGCGTATGGTAAGAAAACATATATATTTTTATTACTATTTTAGTTCTTTACAAATATTTTTATTAATATTATTTTTTTATTATTATAGACTGAGCAGGAGGGCGGAGATCCTGGTGAGTTTCGTCTATTTAGGGCGACACACACCAGGAGGGACGGCTCCTGGGTCGATACGCGATCACGGGAGGTTGCGGTAAGAAATTAGATTTATGTAGTATCTGTTTAATTTTTAAAATTTTATTTCTAGAAATTTATTAACTCATTTATTATTGATTTCATAATTTCAAGGCACGAGTCGACGAGCTTCGATCCCAGGCATCACAGGTCGACTCTACTGATGGGGAGACGCCCGTCGAACTCTCAGCAGATGAGAGTCGACGTGTGTTTTTGGAGGCTGTTGGTGCCCAGCCACGAGACCGCAGGGTCTATGGTATGGGCACTAGAGCTTCTACATTTTTTCCCCATCAGGCCTCCAGCTCGCGAGTTCCTGTTGATCTTCCTCCCGAGCGTTTAGAGGAGCTTCGCAGATCTATTGCAGAGGAGCTTCGCCAGGATTACGAGCAGGATTTTGAGGATCGTATGCGAAGCCGGGATCAGGAGGTTGCTGACATGCAGGATCGTATGCGAGGCCGGGATCAGGAGGTTGCTGACATGCGAGATGAGATGCACTATTTGCGGGATATGGTTAGACGCTTGTCGCAGAGTCTTCAGCCTCCACAGCCTCCACAGCCTTCACGTGATCATTCAGATTCTTGATGTATTTTTTTTTTATGTTGTAAAAACTTTTAAATTTTAATATATAAATTATTTTTTGAAATTTATTATTGTTTGGATTGAGTGAAAAATGTTTGTATCAATATTTAGATTTAACGAAATTTTATTAATCGTTTTAATTTTTAATCATTTAAATATTTTTTAAAAAAAATTTTCGACGCTCTGCGACGCATAAAAATGCGTCGCAATAATAAAAATTAAATTTTAAAAAAAATTAATTAAATATTGCGACGCAATTTATTGCGTCGCAATATTTAAAATTAATTTTTAAAAATTTATTAATAAATATTGCGACGCACCTAATTGCGTCGCAATATTTAAAATTAATTTTTAAAACAAAAAAATATTATTAAATATTGCGACGCATTTATTTGCGTCGCAATATTTAATAAAAATTTTTCTGTTTTAAAATTAATTTTAAATATTGCGACGCAATTTGGTGCGTCGCAATATTTATTAATAAATTTTTAATTTTTAAAAATTAATTATTAAATATTGCGACGCAATAAATGCGTCGCAATATTTAATAATTAATTTTTTTTATAAATTTAATTTTTATTATTGCGACGCATTTTTATGCGTCGCAGAGCGTCGCAATTGCGTCGCAATATTGCGACGCAATTGCGACAAAAGAGTATTGCGACGGGGAGTTGAGCGACGCCATCATTGCGTCGCTATTGCGTCGCTAAACATGGTATAGCGACGCAATAGCGACGCATTTTGGCGTCGCAATATTTTAAATTTCTTGTAGTGATGTAGATCAATAAGAAAGAATGGTACAACCTATGTTGGATTTACTGTATTGAAAATGATCTTTTCCTTTCTGTCTTTGGTCTGTTAGAATTATTCTTCAGTTTCTGCTGTTTAATATCAATGGTCACCGTATGCGCACAATATTACATGATATTATTTTTGTCCAAAAGGTGCTTGGGATTGGCAGCTTCCTGATTTTTATGATGACCATCGTGAAGATAAGTGAAAGCCTTAATTAGCTTTCAACAGGACAGGAAGATGGCTGAGGAATTGGGCGCCAGGTACCTACCAACCTGCTGGTGGCTGCAGATAAGTGAAAGCCTGCTCATCATTTATGTGGCTGGAGCCTTAATTCATGTAGGCGCCAGCTGGTACCTACCTGCCCACCATATGGTGAAAAAAATTGAGTTAAAGCTATGAAAAATTCTGGCCAAGGGCAGCCTATGGTCTGGTAGTGGTTGCTCGAAATTACAGATCTTTTCTACTTTTGCACAAATAAGGGTTGCATGCGTTGAGCTGGGTATTTGAATTCAATTGAGCCCAGGGGTAGCCCATGCATCTTTGGGTTTTGTTGGTTGGCCTGTAGCGAAGGTGAAGTGAAGTTTTGCTAGTGGTTCGATTTCTTTGAATACAACTTTAATCTTCATGTTTATATATATCAATTATTTTTACCTCATATGCCTTCCTGTGAAGCTCTTGTGAAAGTGCGTCAAAGGGAAGCATTTTTCCACTCGCCGCTATTCAACAATATATATATATATAGCGATGGAGTTGGATCTGTTTTTATTATTATTATTTTTTTTATTTTGTTGGGGGGGAGTGGAAGATTGTCCTAGATCGATTTGAGACTAACTTTCCGAAATTTCAACAGGAACAAGGGAGTTGAGTTGGATCGATTAAATTAAACTAAATTACGTCTACTCGATATGCACCTCAGAAGCGCTTTTTTACGGGAAGTATAGTTCTTTAATTATACAAGAAAAATAACGCATCTTTTATCTTTTCACTCGTAATAATAACGGATTAGTTTTAATTCTAACAATATTTTCTTTTGCAAGTGTCCGTAATTTCCTTTGTAATAAGTGATTAAAACTTGCAACAAATAAAGCTGTAAATTGCAGTTGATAAATTCATTTGGCTGTAATATTAATTTGTTGATCTGAGTTCAAATTTTGTCCATTCCTCAATAGGTGTAAATTTTTTGTAGTGCAAAATTTATATCAGTCTCATGCATATTTATAAGATGACCATTAATTTTTTATTTAAAAATATAATTATAAATAGAAAAAATTATTAAGTACCATATGAGAGATATTTGTCCATATCCAAAATAAAATTTATGACGACTATTTAAACATGCACAACATTTTAAAATATAAAACGTGTATTATACGGAAACTAAGGAGAGTTAGACATCCTTTATTTATCAAGCCTCTTGCATTAGGATGCAGGCAAGAAGGAGGGTGCCCTTGGCCACTCACTAAAGGGAAAAATTTCGTCCCGTATATAATTCTTCTCTGACGCACACAATAATAACATGGAAAGAGAGACAAATTAAAGGCAATGGGAGGCCATTGATTAATTAACAAACTATAAAATCGAACGGCTTCCTATTAGATCGATCAGTCCTATATATGCATTTGTTGAATTTTCAAATAAATAAAGAAGCAGCATTGGTAAAATTAATGATCTAAATTCAACGTATCATTCATGTCATCAAATCCATCCGAACATTTCTTCCATTTGAATCATCAACATGCATGGGTTGCAGATAAGAGAATAAAAGCTAGCCATCATCATGAACAAGTATATTTTTTCCCTCTACAATCAATCGCATGCAGTACACGGCATGCAGTTCTTTCGTTGGTTAAAAAAAAAAAAAAAAATGTGATGTTCTGAATGACCGACCATTTGGGTTTGAACCGAGGGTAGGTAGCATCGATCAAATATTCAAATGCCTTTGGTAAAATTTGTGGGGCCTCCAATCGCGGTATGGGTTCCTCACCTACCATATAAAATGTAGCAAAGGTACAACCAGTCCTCTCCTCAAGGAATGCAGGAGGATTGTCTGGTTCTCAGCTACCAAAATATCCAAACCAACATCATCTGCCAGACCACAGTAATTACTTTGAAATCGTGTAGCAAAGAGACAAATCTGAATCCTGTCAATATCCATCCCTTCGGGATATATGGTCCCATGAAATATCGATCTGGTCAAAGCCAATGCCCTTCTCAACAAGTAGATAATAACTCTAGTTGGTTGAGCGGAATTGGCTGGTGGGTTGAGTGTGGCAAACAGTACTAATGCATGGAAGAAACGAACGCCCCTCCATGAATAATTTAGATGGTGACCATTAATTCTTTACTCTCTTACGAGACACTGGGGAAAGGAAAGGGCTAGCTATACATGGAGCACATGAATGCACATGCAAGCGGAAAACAAGCGCAAAGAAGAAAAAGAATCTTTCGTGTTCTCTCCGATCCATAAGTTGGAAACAGCAAGGGGTACGGGTGGTGACAGCCGACACCTTTTGTTTATTTGCTCTTCCATTTTAATTTGGTCGTTTCTTTTGTCCTTTTGTTTCATGAGACGAAAGAAAAGGAGCCTACGATGATGGGATCTGCCCCTGTGATCATCCCAAGTTCTGTGCTCCATGGCTTTTAGTCTGGATTTTTCTTGCTTGACAGCCGGAATCAACCATGTACGTAAACCAAAGAGTTGTCACCATGGTCCATGGCAACGACTGCAGCCACGTACGCACAGCAATTTAAACCGGGCTGCAGCCTAAAAGCTGGTGGTTTTTCAAATGGTTGGTCATATGAATACTTCCTCCATCATGTATGTAAGCTGATCAATGGCAGTACGCTCTGTGGAATTGGTTCATCAAACAAGAATTAATCCTTTTGGTCACAGTTGAGTGCAAGTTTCACAAATGAACACCAATTCCATCCTTTTTGGCGCCCGGTCGTTCCAGCAGTTGGTCGTCGACGACTTGCAACCTTTGTGCTGAAGCTGGAGTAGCATGCGAAGTTGCACTTCCTCTGAATGTATTCTGACAAGCAACCAGTCACCCCCACGGCCCCAAGGGATCGAGAGGGAAAAGAGCAGGGGGTGGCGGCATGAAGCTTTTAAACGCGTTAAGGAAATATAGCCATATACCATGATGGTTGTGAGCCAATCCCTTTCTATCTCAACTTATGTTTTGTCTGCCAAACATGGAAGAGTTGTGACCCGTGACCACACTTTTCACTCCTGGAAAATGGAAGGCAGGCCCCAAGGCTCCTTCCTTTGTGCCTGCTTTTCCTACTTCCAAAGGAAAAACAGTATGCTCACAAGGACCACACAACACATTCTATCATCTAAATGTCTGCATATAGTTTCTATGTGGGTTCTGGAGATGATACCATTTCAGGAGCCTTGTCAGTGGTAAAGTTGAATCCTGTATATTTTTTTTTTTGTACAAATCAATAACATATAAGGATTGTGAGGATATCTGAAAATATCTACTAAGGTTAGTTATTCCCATTTGCTTCCATATTTTGGATCAGAGTTCAATATGGTTATAGTAATGCTACAAGAGCTAATGCACACATGCAGTGGGCATTCGAGTAACGGTTATTATTCTGCTTTGGTATTTCTTCAAAAAATATTTTACTGAAAAAAAAATTGAGAGAGAGAGAAGAGACTCACGTACATGTATATATATATATATATATATATATATATATATATCTCGTACCAAATGAGAAAAAAAACCAAAGAAAAGTTTCTCTTTCATTAATTAGGTAATAATTTGAAACATGAACTTTTTCTACCGGACTATTAAGGCTGTTAATGTTACTCTTGTCATGGGATAATCTCTATGCCAATATGATGAGATGATGGTGTCACTGGAACCTTGTTTTGGATTTCGTATATGCCATCTAGCTAATTTCAAATAACTGATCATGAGCTATATATGGAGGATATATGAACATCAATTCGATCATGCATGGTATTTCATCATCATTGCGTGCATTGACCTATGGCAATCAATATTGCCTTTTATCATTCTCTTATTGACTTGAGGAACTTCACCTAGAGTTGTACTGATTAATTTTCAGGTGATGTTTTAAGAGATCATTGATCACGTAGGAAGATGGCTCCACTAAATATATTTTCCTCCCAACATCACGATCACAGATCGTCGTACGTCACTCCAGAGATATGGCAAGGTTGCACCATGAAAAAGTTGACCTGATATTTTTTGAAGTGCAATAATATTTACTAACTTGATTTAACAATCTGAGAAAGTTTAAGTTAGGCTAAAATATCCTTTTGCTCCTCAAACTTTTACTCAAATTTTATTTTAATTCTTAAATGTCAACGGTTATAGTTTAATCCTCTATATTTTAAAAATATTATATTTTTATCATCTCAGCATATGAAATCAGATGAAATAGTTAATGTATCAATCTAAGATGAACATTTCGAGATTTTTTTTACTGGCATATTAATTATTTCATCAATTTTAATTAATTTTAAATAACAAAATATTAAAAATATAATATTTTAAAATATAAGGAATAAAACTATATTAACTAAACATTTGAGGATCAAAAGCATACTTTGGCCTTTAAGTAATCTGTTACTTAAGAGGTTGAATTGGAATTAATTGTTTACAAACCTTATCACGCTGCTTCAGTACATATACCTAACCAAGCCACACATACCTTGGTGCTTACCTTTTCTAGAATGAGACGTCAAGGACAACCAAAGCATTACCACTTTTTGCCATAAGTCCTTTTCAAACCCATTACTTAAGAAATCTAAGGCCATTTTTTTTATTAATATGCTAAGCTTTACTATTATGGTACACGCACTTGCGTGCCTCCCACAACTCCAATGGTCCGTGCAATACGAGCCAGTAGATTGTCTATTATCCTACTTATATAAAGACTTAAAGTTGATGAGTACATCATCTATTTCTACTTGTTCCACCTTATGTAAAAACGAAGACCTAATCTTATTTAAAAGGTTAATACATCATAACCTTCACTGTATTAGGTATGAGAAATAAAAAACCAAATTTAATAGCACATCATATTTTCTAGATTTTATGTTAAATTTATTTAATTATTGATTTTATTAAATATTTTTAAAATATATTTAAAGTTTTTGAGTGAGCTTATTAATAGATAACAATATAAATAAACATATATCAAATATTTAAAATTATATGTGTTGAATGTCTAATATATGTGTGAGATCTTGTGCTAATTAATGTATGCTTGGTCCAACATCTCTTGTGTTTTAGATAGATCTTAAATGCTTATATAAGATTAAAGAATTTAGATAACATCTTTCAATTGATCTTTTTGATGAGAACTTGAGTTCTTACATGCAGTGTTAGAGTAGATCTTTTCATAGCTTATAAACTGAGATCTTCTAGGTTTAACCATAGACTGATTGTTTAAGATTTGAATTCTTAGACTAGTGAAGATTTTAGAGCTTATACTAAGAAAGTATATGAGATACCATCTAGCACATGTTAATCTTACATCCATTGAGAAAATTTTGGAAATATATATGGGATCAAAGAATGCAAGTAATTAGTTTGATTAACTTTTCTAAGTGAGATCATAAGTTGTTATAAAATCATGGAAGCATGTACGTAATTATTCATTAATTATATACTCTCTTTCTTGAGTACTTAAAATTCTAAGAAACTGAAATTATATCTTCTTACTTGTCTTTTTGTGCGAGATTTTAAATTACTACAATATAATTATTAGATTTCATTTTGTACTAATACGTACCCATGTGATTAAATAGGGATAAATATCAATGTATTCATATCTGTTTGACAAATACAGATATGAATATGAAAATTAGCTAATTACATAAGTTCATACCTATATTTATTTTAGTCAAATACAAATACAAATTGAATATTAAAAATATAAATATAAGTAATTTAAATAGTTAAATTTTATGATCACCAAATCTAATATATAAAGATGAATCAAGTCAATAACATACGCTCATTTATTTTTCTTTAAAAGCTCTTGAGTGTTGTATAAGATTTAATTAACAGGATTATGGCTTTAATAGGATTATAAGCAAAGACCATTTATGTATAAAAAATAAATTTTATGCATAAAAAAAAAAGTTGCAGAAGGTCGATGTAAGTAGGAAACATAATCATAAATCCAATAGAAATAGTAAAACTAAAATTTTAAATATAAACAAATAATTATTTATTCATATTTATATTTATTTTTTCTTAAATATGTATATATATTATTTAAATAGTTAAATTTATCTTCATATTTAGATATTAGATGAAAAAATCTAAACAGACATTACCCAATAGCAAAGATAAAAATTGATAATAAAATTTTTCATGAACCACCAACTCCACAAAAATTTTTTTTTTCAATAAAATAATATAATTAATGGCCCAAATTTGGATGCCACGAAGATCAATCGCTGTCTCGGGCGCCAGAGAATCTCCCGATCATCTGAACCGATATGATCAGTGCTGTCTCATCTAGACGCCGGCCTTACGACCATTGCATTCCCTCCTCCTACCACCAGCCCTATCAAAGATGGGAACCTCCGTCGCCATCACCTGGTTCTCCTCCTGCGTTGCAGCTGCAATTGTTACCCCCTATCACACACACAACGAGCAGAAGAATCGTCGGCAAAGTTTTCTTTTTTCAAAAAAAGAAGAAAAAGAGAACAGAGAAGTGGCAAGGGAAAGGCACAGCAGCTCGTTCTCCAATCCACACGGACTTCCAAAAGCAGTTGGTGGTGATAGTTTAAAGAGGATAAAAAGAAAAAAGAGTAAAGAAAGAGGGCTAAGAGACAACGGGCACAGGAAATGCCCTCCGATCGTCCAGAGATAGGGATACGGACAGGTAAAGATGAGTTGGACCACAGGACAATTCAAGCAGCCACGTGATCTCCAGCTAAATTACACGAGCTCGGCGCAGGGGAGACCGCGCGTACTCCGGCCGTGGGAAAGGAGGAGGAGAGCGTGACGTTCGGAGGGCCTTTCGCATCACCTTATTATTTTATTTTTTTACAACTCACCGGGCCGTCAGCCATTAATATATTTTAAATGGTTTATCCCGACGAAGACTCTGCTCGGTGCTTGAACCTATTTGCTTGCAAATACGTCGTAATCTAAATTGACAAGTCTTCAAGAATTCCATCCAACATCGACTTAAACGAGTAATAATCTTATATATGGTTCTAGCTAGCCTCATTCGCTCTACTCTCAGATGTGATCTAAATTATAACATTACTTTTAGAGCAAGATAGTTTAGAAGGGAAAGAGAGTTAATATTACTATTACCCATGGAAATTTCTTCTGGTAGCTGTTCACGCTGCAGCCACGAAAGAGAAGAATGAGGAAAGAGAGATAATTAACCAAGAGCGGTTTCCATCTTCGCCACTGGACTGACATCCGAAGGCCATGCACAGACTACCAAAGAGACGAGAAGAGCCACAAGAAGAGCCACAGGCATGAGCGAACAAAGATTAAAACTTAGACGAGCGAAAATGGAAGTTGAAATTATTATTTTTAAAAACTTTTCTCTTTTATCACTGTCACCTACAGTAGATTTTTTTGTAAAGAAAGAAAGGTTCAAGTAAAAAGTAAGAGCCAATCGGAAGGGGGGGGGGGGGGGGAAGGAGAGACGACGCAGAAGGATGATGACAGCCTTCGTGGGGATATTAAATTGCTGCTCTCTGAAGCCTTTGTCTTCTCCTCTGCTTGGTGGGGTCCTTTCCTCTGCTCTGCTTAGCTATCCTTTCTTAAATCATTCTGGCTTATGTTGTCCTGTCCTGTGCTCTTCTGTTTGGTGTCTGTACTCCGTATTCAAATGTTAAGTATCTGAAGGCTGGCAGCTGATGGCTAGCTAGCTAGCTTGCACTAGTTTTCAGTATAGTAGTAGTAGTAGTAGTAGTAGTAGTAGAAGAAGAAAGTAGTAGGCTTTTTGTTTTGCTGTATTGGTGGTAGGCTGGTTGATTGATTGCTGACGACTGAGCTGTAGTTTTCCGTGCCCTTTCTTCCTCCTTATCACCCCCAGCCCTGTTCCCTTTCTTGCAAGCAGCTGCAATATGCTACGGCACCGACGGGCTTGGGGAGGCAGTAGAGGGCGAGTCTTGAGGTTACAACTTAGAAAAGAAGCTATAAAAACAAAAAAAAATATAAACCTTCTGCAACTTCTCTTTTCCTGTATTCATTCCATTATCACTTTAAACTTCCTGCAACGAAATAAACAAAAGGGTAGAAGAAGAAGAAGAGCTTTAGCTATAAAATGCCAATCATTTGGGTGTTGGTTGCAAGAAAATGGTGGGAAAAGGATTGCTACCTACTTTGTTTTGGGTAGGCTGGCTCACTCCCGTGAGCCAGTTTGCCCACTTTACATTCCGATCGCCCCATGATGACTGGAAGAGAACCTTGTCGAATCGAGCATTTTAGCTTCGATATCTTAGGAAATAAAGTGCACATATTACTACAAGAAGTAATTTACCTGGGCATCTGGAAGAGGCAGGATTTGAAGGAGGTCATGTCCAGTGTTGAAGTGGCCGGCAGCAGCGTGGAGGTGATGAGATGGCTACTGCTGCCGCTGCCGGTGCCAATGTAGGAGGAAGCCGTGGAAGCAGCGGAGGCCACCACGTTGTCGGCTTCGCCGGCGGCGGAGTCAAGCGTGAACGAAGACCTGGTCGGCGAAGCAAAGGGACTATCCGGCAGGTTGTGCTCAGCACTGCCATGCGAACAAAAGGTGGAACCCGTTACACTAAAAATTTAAAAACAAAGTATAAAAGACGCTCCCCAGTGCTTTTCTTCGCTTTCTCTTGCTCTCTTCCCTCCCTTCTTTTCTCCATTCTCTTTCCAAAAGCATTGAGCGGCGAGCAGCGGAGGAGGGAGAGGAGGAGGAAAAAGAAATGAAAATGGCTTCGGAAAAGAGAGAATAATGGGAGGAGTTTATTAAAAGATTTCATACCTTTCTTGGAAATCGTTAGCCTCATCGGGGGTCGCTTCGCTGGGAGATTCCTCCTCAGGGGCAGAGTTGACTGGCGCTTGGCGAAGCGGCCCGTGGGAAGAACTGTTTCCCTTGAGGTCTGGAGCCGCGCCAGGCGTGGCACTGGAGCTCTTGCTGCTGCCTGTAAACAAAAAATGACACCATCCAATGAAATCCGTCATGCCTCCTCCCAAAAAATCACAAACAAAATAGAACCACCTAATTGCACTCATAACGAAGCCATCCATCACACCGTACCTTCTGATTGTGAGTCTTCCTGGCTTCCACCATTGCTCCTGGAATCCAAAGAAGGGATTGTGATGGTTGGAGGAGTGGAGATGGTGGGGCCGGCCATGGAGGAGGAGAGACTTCGGGTCCTCAGATCGAGGAGCTGGAGGCCCATGAAACGCCTGTTTTGGAGCTCAATAGCCTGCTGCAGCTCCGTTTCTTGCTGCTGCTCTTCTAGCTTCCTCCTCAGCAACAACTCCTGCGTGCTGTTGCCGCTGTACAGCATCCTTGCTCCTGCTCTCCAATCCACTGCAGTTCAGTAAACTAACCATCGAAATAAAAAAGAAAGAAACTTGATTTGGTCATTGAAATGGAGTCGAAAGGAACTAACCGAGCTGCTGAAGGTCATAGTGGTCTCTGGAGTCGAGGCCAGTAGGGGTGGTACAGCCAGAGAAATCCCCTCTTTCGGCCTGCTGCTGCTTCCTGCGGCGAGAGAGGATCGGAATCAGAGGACTGGGGAAACAAAAGTAACTCAAACGATAGGAATTTTCAGGGGGAAGGGGGGGAGGAGTGGTGCCTGTACTTGTCGGGGACTTTTCCCTTCTCCTTGTAGGGCTTGACGAGGACCCGGGCGTCGCACACGAAGTGAGGATTCCCCTTGGCAAGGATCAGCTTCACTGTTTCCGGGTAGACGAAGGTTACGAACCCAAACATCCTCTTCTGTTGGTATGGAATCCTCACGTCCTGAACTGGCCCGTAGATGCTTAAATTTTGGAACCAGGAGTAAAAAGCAGCAAAGATTAGCCCCGGACGAAGTAACTTTAGATCGAGTCTAATAAATTCAAAAACTTGGAGCAGCAAGATAATTCCAACCTGAAATAGTTTGAGACGTCTTCTTCTCGGAAGGTGCTGTCGGCCGGGAAGGTCAAGTAGATCTGCCTCGCTCCCGGATTCACTATGCCGGAAAAATCACTCCTTTCGATTCTAGACCGTCCCATGAACTTGTGGCTCTCGTCCACTCCTAGCATCAGCGCTGCCGCTGCTGCCGCCCTGTCGGAAATCGAAAGCAAGGATCTTGTTAATATCTATATTCATCACTTGGAAGCTAAGATTGGAGTTTTTACGGAGAAAAAGCGAATACCTTTGGCTCTCATTCTGCTGCTGCTGCTGTAGAAAGAAGTTGAGGCATTTGTTCGTCGACGAGGGAGACGGCGGCACGGAGCCTGTGGGGGAGTAGGGGAAGGCGGAAGCCATGAGCTGGGAGGCACTGCCCAGCCTCTGGCTCTTGGACCTCAGCAGCAGCTCCTGGCACTGCTGCTCGACTACGGCGTCCATTTTACCCCCTCCGACCACCGCCGCGGCGGCGGCGTCGTCGGGAAGCCCGTGGAGGAACCGGCAGGCGCTGCCGTTCTTGCAGTAGCCCCGTGCAAAGTAGAGGCAGGGTTTCCACCCGATGCCGGCCCCAGTGGGGTCGGCGCCAAGGCAGAGGTCGGTGACGGAGCAGCTTCGGCGATGATGGCCGTTGGCTCCCCAGCCAGCGCCATAGGGGAAGAGCATCCCGTTCCCGTCTCCGTTCGGGCTCCGGCACTCGGCGTCCGAGTAAAAGAGGTCACCCCCGGCGGCGGCGGACTTGGGGCCGATGGGAATGGGGGAGGAGACCTGGGCATCGTTGAGGAAGGAGAGCTGGTCCTGGAGGTGGAACTCGTCGATGAGGTCTGCTCCGCCGTAGAACGGCGAGGCGGCGACCGGATTACTTGGGCTCACGAGCTCGTCTGGGGGGTTCTGGACGACGTCGTCCGCAGAGCCGTTGAGAGCGCTACCGTTGCCGTTGGCCCGGGAGAAGACGGGGGGCGGAGCCCAGGAAGGGGAGGAGACGGAGAGAGGCGGCGGGGGCGCGAGGCCGAGGCGGGAGGAGGAATTCTGGCGGGCGAGGAGGAAGGGGCAGGGGGAGGCGGCGGCGGGTGTGGAGGAGGGGAGGCCGAGGTCCTTGCGGGCCTTGAGGACGATGGAGTGGACGAGAGCCTCGGGGCCAAAGGCGAGGCGGATCATCTCCTTCTCGCCGTGGTCCTGGATCAAAAGAAGCCCCATGATCTTGGCAGCGTTCTCCGGGTCCAGTCTCTGGATCCTCGAGAACACTATCCTTGTCGCCTCGTAGGCGTCCATGGAATCACCACTGGTCTTAGAACAAGAGACTCTTCCTCCTCTCTTTTTCCCTTCCTCTCTCTTTCTCCTCTATTTTTTTTTAAACTCGCCACTGCACTGGCTAAAGAACAAGAACGAGAGAGAGGGAAAAAAAAAAAAAAAAAAGTAAAGAGGGAAGCGTGAAGGGTGTGTTAGAAGATGGCAAGAAGACGAGGAATAGTAGCTGACACTTACTCCACACGTCCCCCCATCCTACTGCTGCCATTAAAAGGCAGTTGGGTGGAGAAAAAAAAAAAAAAAAAAAGCCAGAGGCCGCCAAAACCTTAATCCCTTCTACCAAATATATAGCAATATAGCTGTACTGCTTGTGCTTGTGGCTGTGTTTCTTACCTTGAGTTTTGGTTGTCTAAAAAAGAAGAGCTCCTGCAAGGCTGCCTCTTGTGGTCACTGCTACCGGAGAGTGCTGTTCCTTCCCTTCTCTCTTTAACTCTCAGAAAACCAGTGCAGCACTGAGCTACCACTGACCGACTCCATTCCCGAAGGATAGAAAGCTGCGAGTCACCAGCAACGGCCTATCAATTTATATACAGCCCTGTTTCGCTTAGTTATTGCTTCGTCCGGCATGGCTTGGCGAGGATTCTAATGCCCCTCCCCTTCCTTTTTCCCTCACTCTCTCTCCCCCTCTCTTCCCTCCAGCGTTTTGAAGCAGGAGAGAGAGTGGGAGTGTGTGGATGGATCTCGATCTGCTCAAATAGGGCACGTTCTCCTCTACGCCTGAAAGCTCGCTCCTCTTTCTCTCTCTTCCTTACTCCTCCAAGTTCCAACTCCAGCCCAGTATTTGGGTCAGTTGGGCTTTTCCTTCCCTCTCGCCTCCCTCTCTTCCCCCCTCCCCTCCTCTCTAAGCCATGATTTGGGTTCCGTTCTTGAGTCTTGACCCCTCCACTCGACCCCAGCTCCAGCCTTTTGTCATCTTTATTGCCGTTCTTTATTGCCGCTCTCTTCTTGTTGATGCTGCTCTTTCACGATGATAATAATATTATAATGATATAGCTAAATTAATAATATTCTGCATCACAATTGGCGCACCACCATAACATAGTTTTCTCTTAATCAGAGGCAAAACACGAAGATAAGAGAGGACTTAAATAAATGGTGCTTTCAAAGGAGCTAATATGAGGATCTGAATGGCATAAGAGAGAGTTCTAAGCGATCTCTCTTCTCTCTCTCTCTCTCTCTCTGGCGCTCATTCACCATCCCTTTCATTAGACAAATAGATAAATGATGGGGGTGGTGAATGCTCCGCTCGACCACCAAATTTTTCTCATTTCATCATCATGGGGCCATGCAGTCCTTGGGACTTCCTTTTCTTCATTTGGTCGTCTCTTTGTGGATGGATACAATTAAACTAAGCCTTTGATTATTATTCTTTGGAAAAGACTTTGTAATTCGTATTAAGTTCGGGTGGCACGGTCCTTCTTATTAGTCTACATGCATACCCATTAAAACAATGTTAAGACAGCTTTACGACATTATGACGAAAAAAATTACGATACCCCAGTTTTAAAATTATGACACCATAGCAAAAAAAAAAAATTACGATACCGTTCAGAAAGCAAAAAAAAATTTACGATACCTGATTGTAAATTTATGATACCGTAGTTATAAATTACGACACCCATTCAGAAAATGTGTCTGTACATAAATTTCAAAAAAAAAAGCTGAATGAGTATTAATGCACGTCACATCAAAATTTAAGATGATACCCTAGTTGTAAACTTATGACACCGTAATTATAAAATTAAGACACCCATTAAAAAGTCAAAAAAAAATTACTGATATTCCAGTTATAAATTTACGACACCAAAATTACAACATCCACTCAGAAAACTTAACTGTACATAAATTCTAAAAAAAAAGTTAAATGGATATTAACACGCATTACGTCAAAATTTAAAATTTAAGATGATATATCAGTTGAAAGCTTACGACACCGTAGTTATAAAATTAAGACATCTATTCAGAAACTAAAAAAAAATTACGACATCGCAGTTATAAATTTATAATACTGTAGTTATAAAATCACGACATCCATTCAGAAAACGTGCATATTTGTACATAATTTTTTTAAAAAAATAGGTATTAATGCATGTTACGTTAAAATTTAAGACGATATTTTTGCTTACTATATTAAATTATGTAAAATTTATATAAATCAATAAAAAAAAATGATGCAGTTCATACAGAACTTGATGCAGGCGATGAACCAAAGACTTTTCCTTATTCTTTTGATCAGCTTTTACTGCGGCCTTTGGGCCTTGGGCTAATCATAATCATGA
The DNA here is from genome assembly GCA_900491605.1 of Calamus simplicifolius. Classification (NCBI taxonomy): domain Eukaryota; kingdom Viridiplantae; phylum Streptophyta; class Magnoliopsida; order Arecales; family Arecaceae; genus Calamus; species Calamus simplicifolius. Next base: position 1,116,698 of record UESW01004072.1, on the reverse strand, counting down.
GTAAAGTGGTCCCGCGTGGGGTGTGCGCGCTGAAGTCTCGCTGGCTTGGGATGAGGCCGGGGTGGCTCGTGGGGTGGGGCACTGAAGGGGACGAGTCGGCTTTAAAGCGAGGGGAAAGGTACCCAGTGGTTTCAGGGCCTCACATGGCGGTGTGGTCACCACCCCATATCCACTAACGCAAGGATTGGACCCCATCCATGCTTTCATCCCCACTCCCACTCACCCTTGTTACTCTTGGATTATTATTATGGTTTAAAATATCACACTTTGTGATAGTCTAGCAAACGTTATATTGATTTAGCAGTCTTTTGTTAAGGGTTGATGGCATATTTACTGGTGCTAGTTTAAATTTATTTACAATATAACATATTTATGATTAATTTTTTATGTTTTTAAAATAAGATGATACTGGATGTTGCAGCAATATTGCCATCATTTCATTCATTATTGTGTTATAATATATAGCTTTTTATGAGCAACATGTTATACATTTCATATATATATATATATATATATATATATATATATATATATATATGAAGCATGTTCAGCCAATACAATTAGCTATTCGTGGTGGCAATTATTATTACTTTTCAATATACTTAAAAAAAAGGGTGTACTTAAATCTGATCAAATGATATAAAGGTAACTTTTTAAAACGAAGCAACTTTGAACTTCTGGTAAAAGACATGGTAACTTTCCAACATGATGATGGGTAAACACTTTTAAACCTCGTTCTTTCAATTGCAAAACTAAGGTTATATTGATTTTTAGAAATATTTTTTGTTTATATTCTCTAAAATTATTATTTTTCCTTTGTTGTCTAATCTTTAGAAAATGTTTTTGGTATATAATTTTTTTTAATTTTTTTACTTTCATTACAAACGATACCTTTCAAATGTATAGAAAAAAAAACTATTTACTTTCATATTATTTTGATGAAAAACAATAAAAACATCTTAAAATTATTTTTTATCCTTTTATTTTAAAGTTATGTTTTTTAGAAATCTATTTTTATTTTTACTCATCAAACTTATTTTATCTTATTTTCTGCTTTCTTTGAAAATAAAAATAAAAAAATTGAATTATTCTCAAAAATCAAATACATCCTAATTAAAGTGCCCATTAATCTAATTTCATTAATCATATGACAAACTCCAATTCATTTTTTCATTTGTTTGAAAAAAAATAATCACAACACTATCATCAATCAATCCAAGGAAAGTAAGAACAATACTGCAATACCTATGCCAAACAGTTGATGAGACTGCAACATTATTGTCTCTTTACTATTGCATGATAGTGGCCATATGATTCTATTTCAGAAATATCCACTTTGAGGTTGGGCCAGACACATGATAAACTTTATTCCCTATCACACCAAGAAATAAACTTGATTTCTTTCTGAACACCAACAAACAATGAAATAGAACCTGAAGTGGCTCACGGGCTCATGAGTTGCACCCAGCTGGAGCTTGACGTGTGATGCTTCTGGGACTAGGATCCTCCTTGGCCACAAGGGATTTGGAGGGTCCGTAACAGTAGCATGAAGAAGAAATTCACCAAGCGGTTCACTTGTTAGGGTCTGTGTGTGTGTGGGAGAACAGGAAGAGTACGTAGGAGAAGAGCAAGCTGGTGCCAACCAGGTAAACATTAGCCGTTTTAAGGAGGCAGAATCCATCAGTTCCCTGTTCGCCATTTCAAACCAATCCAATAGGATCTAAAGCCGCAATGTCTAATCCCATCACACTACATGAATATTTTCCTTCGCTGCACTCATCGATATCGCTAGTCTCATTTCTATATCATCACTTCTATATCATCAAACACCTGTTATAGTTGAAAAATTAGAAAAGATATATGGACAAGAATGACTTACCTTAGATCAGAGCTATTAGCCCTAATGTTGATGCAACTTTGTCATCATCCGGCCCCAATGGAGAGTAGCAAAGCAGAGAAGCAAATACTTGTATTGTTATATTGGTAAAGAATGGATCGAAGATCAGATTAAATCCAGCAAAATAACGTCACTTGACTGTAGACTTTTCTCCCTAAAAATATTCCGTGATAATATAACCGGTGAAAATGTCAAATATTTGACTTGTTCACTGGGAATTAAAATAATAATCGCCATTATTGGTTGTTATAATAGGAGATAGCACACAATTATAATTAAAAAAATAATGACGATCTCCTATTCCTCTCATTATTGTAAAGATTTTCTTTTCTATTATATAGTTATCGTAATATAAATTACTCTACAGGAGAGAGCTTCTTTGGTGAAGGTCAGAACCTTTTATATATGTTACTGAGTTAGTTTTTACTCTGACGTGTATTCAAATATCATGCATGTTGTTATGTTATACTCCTTAACAGCTGTTATAATATATATGGTCCTAAACCTCGCCCATTAATGCCATGTACGAAGGCACCAAAGCATGAATACAGTAATCAGGATCCAGCTTTATACTGGTCAGGGTTCAGCTCAAAGTTTTCTCGCTGAGGGCGACCTGAACCAACCTCAACGCAGCTCCACGGAAGAACCAGAATTGTGGGGCCTGGCGCCAAAAGGGCGTCACATCCTATCAGAGAAGCGCAATTTGTTTTGTTCGGAACGGGAGGAGAGCGGGTGGAAGGTCCCAAAGACTCACGAGCCAGAGACGATTCCTTTGCCAGTGTTCGACCAAGACACCTCGTTTATTTTAATGATAACACCACCAGCTCGAAACAAAAACAAGTCTATCCAGCACTAATTTCAGCTTAAGATTGGCCTGCAACCTTTTATATAGCTTATCGTAAGAGCTTCAGTCAATGGCAGTTTCAAACCAAAATCTTTCACGAATGTTAACGCTGGACACCCACCCACTCATACACTTGAGAGTCTGATCACAAGTACATGATGGGGACGGGGAGCAAGTAAAAACTTAGCCGCTTTTAAAGACCAAATGGCTGCCACCATTGCTGCGGTGGTTGTGGTTTTTTCTCATTTATAAGGCCGAAGGTCTCTGTCAAACATTGGGAATTATCTAACATCTCGCTTTCGGACTATAGTAATGGTGCTTTAGCTGGTTCCAATCTTTGTCTCACCACTTCGACTTAAAAAAATCTCCCCACCAATAATTAGGAGTATATTACGATGCTTGGACTTGGGAAACACTGGCATCTACTCGATTTGATAGGGAAGCAGGGGATGGGAGGGTTAGGTCCACTGCACTTAACTTTGAGAGTTGTGTGAGGATCATAACGCAAGCAAGGCTGTTTCCAAATGAATTTGGAGTCGATCCTATTCCAAATAGGAATCTCAAACTTTGTCATGTATTGCAGTAATGTATCTCCCATGCAATGAACCTATCGCATAAGAGATGTGAAGAGAATGGTGATCAATTTACACGAACAAAACATGCCTATTTTCAAAAGCAAATTTTCCACACAAGCCGTCTGAAAAAATTTATAGTTTCTTATAATGTGCACAGAGAGAGTGAGAGGGGTCAGGAAATATCTTTCTAAGCTCTAACTTATACGAAGTATGTAAGCAAGAGATGGCTAGCTGTGATAGATAAGTAGGCTTTTTTTTTTTTTTAATAGGATGGCAATTTCAATTCACTTCCATAAAGTGAAGACTGTCCTGTCCAACTTCATTTAGGGCGCAGATTTCTAATCTTTTATAAAGATAAAGGCAGAAAAATCCAATTCCACTCATTTTGCTGCTCAACTCCTAGCAAACTTTAGTGTGTGCGATGCTGTCTACTTTGGGTGATCCCTATTTGGGAGAACTGGATGAAGATAAAAAAAAAAGTATATCATCACTCCATTAGGCTCATAATTTATAATTAAATATTATAATATTTATATATTTTCATATATAGAGAAGATCATTGAAAGCATAACATTATTGTTATTACTTTAATATTGAACTTATGTTATTATTTAAATATTATAATTTAAAAGATAAAATTTTGATACAGTGCTTTTAGGTACAGCACAATGACTTTTGCTCTACCTTTTTCTTTCTTTTTGTTTTTCACAACCATCATCACATCAGGCTTAGGTTCTATTTGAATTTAGCTGCTCAAGCATCTTTAAATGGCTATTAGAAACTACGTGAGATAGCTTGTGGCCAAAAGTTAATCCAAACAAACCTGAAGTGACCGTAGAAAAGTAAAAGAAAAATAGAGAAAACTATTTTGCCCACACCTAAAACACCATACCTAAGTTATATTATAATTTAGATGATAATATTTGATTTAGAAAATGATATTATTGTTATTTTATTTTGATGTTGTAATTTGGATGATATTCAGTTTCAGTTTAATTTAAACTTTTAATTATTTTAGTAATAGTTATAAAGTTAAAAGATAAATGTTAAATTTATTAATATACTTAGCAAGAAAATTTAGCTATATTATTAATTTCATATTTTTTACTAAAAATTCATACAAATCATTAAAGATAAGTCAGAAAAAGAATAGTGATTTACTATTCTCTCTCGAGCAAGGTTGGGGTGAAAAATATCTTTGTTTACAAAGACGGGATAGAGATAAAAATTATTTTCTTAATTTTATAAGGATAAAAAAATATTAAGATCCTCGACTCCATCCCATCTTATTGTCGTCACTATCTTCGAAATGTTAAAACAATTTGCCCTCAAAACCTTACATAAAGAGAATTTTAGCTTTTATGACCTTAGATTTAGGGTTGATTATTATTTTGTAAAGATAAACAAAAAATGGTAGGCGTGAGAATTCCAAGTCTAATTTCTAAGTGGCTATGTATATAGTCCTACACATTGAAGGATTTTGCTGTGTAAAAACATGAGTAATTGTGTAGATCTGTTACAAGTTCAATTGTTCTTTCTTGAAAAAAAGCCGCTTCAATTGAATCAATATTGAGAAAATCCTTGATAATTTGAACAAGGCAAGTAGCCAGAAATAATTCAGTTGATAGTCCTTAATAAGATAATCTTGGATTTCTCAATGTTGTCTTTCTTCCCAACTCATTTAAAGTTCATCTAGATTTCCAATATAACAAACAAAATACCACTAGGTAATTGCATCTTCCAACTCATAAGGACAGCATAGTGGCTAACTTGAGCCGTATTAAACTTCTTCCACACCTTGCTTTACTTAACATGGTAGGTATATATTGTCAGATGAATAAAGATAATAAAATTTGACAGCACATTGCTTCAAACCAAAGCTTTCCCACAACCTCCCTCGAGCCCACAAAACCACTTCAATTAGAACCTAGTATATTATTATATCATCAATTATCATCCCAGTTAATCAATCACCTTGCTCTCCAATTTACAGGTCATCTACTCTGCTGAAAAGAAACCAAAATAAAATTGCTCCTATACAACCAATCATTTATATTTTTGTCTAGTTCCAAGTCATATAAAGAATTTATAATAACATGCAAGATATGTAGAAAACTTGCATCCATCCAACTAGCCACCAACCTACCTACATAAAAACCTGGCATTCAATGGTTGGTCTGGTTTTCCTTCATTAGTCCATTCCACGAAATGCATGCCAACAAGCCACACTATTCAAATAATAAAATAGAAATTTTGGATTTAAAGAACTAGGCTGAAAACTAAGCTCTCACCTCTTACAGGTTGACATGAAGAACATAAGATGAATAATTTGTTATATGGAAACACAAATTTTTTTGTTCTTGATAGCAACCATTTAATATACTTATTCCTTACACTTACGAGAATAGTTTATGTAATACCTGAAATCTAAATTATAATGTGCTGGATACATAGATCATCATGATTTTCTCACAATGACGATATTTAATGGCTAAGTGAGCCTATCTAGATCGGTTTGGTCCAAGCTCTTTAGGTAACATGTCACCCATTGACAAGGATATTGGCCTTATGTTGGACATCTTATTGTTATCTAATGTTGCATTGCAGTGTTTGACACAAAATACTATTTCAAATGGATTGATGTAGAGATATCACTAAAATGGGTTGGTGGTGAGACGGGTCTCAGAAAACTATGACTCCCCGCAAGTCTCGCTGTTTGCCGTGCATGACACAAGGGAGTTGGCATCCCTTGATACATCATCCAACAAAGAAACCAAAGGTTTTCAGTGGACCAGCTAGGATCGGCCGTACCTTCCTACCTGACAACAAAGACTTATATTATGATCATGTCTTGTAGAGCAAATAGTCTCTTCTATCCCAGTGGAGCAACACGAAAGACAGTAATTTATGACTAGAATTGGATCTGATTCTTTCAAACATTACATGCTTGTGTTTTGAGTGTCAGTGGTCACGTTCGGTGATGTCTAACATGGATGTCATTTCAGTTTTAAAGCGTAATCAATGATCATAAATGCAGGTGAAACCAAGACAAACCACATCGGACCTGTTCAAACTTCCAACAGTGGAATTGTTCTGCAGGAACACTAGACGTGAACTTGCTTTTCTTATTAATTAATGCTCATGGACATACTTAGATTAATTAATCTCTGACAAGGCTTTTTATTTGTTTAAACTCTCTATCTTGTGGATCCACAGAGCTGTCTCAGTGGAGCTCATCATCAATGACAGCATTCATTTGTCATTTGCGCAGACAATGTCTGGGTCAGCACTGGAAAGAAAATAGAGCCCGAGGCCCACCATCCAGTGCACAATCAAATTGCCTGCATGATTGGCTTCTCTCTCCTCTCGGTATATGCCTTTGAATACCATTTACCATTACCAACGCTGGCCCCTCTCCTTCCCTCCCCTAATATAGTCTGCTGCTCCTTTGGAAAGGTAAAAAATCAAAAAGCTTCAGTTTCCCTTCAGAAAGCCATCCTTCTGCTTCCTTAAGCATCTTTGCCCTCAACCATAAGGTGAAATCTCTCTCTCTCTCTCTCTCTCTAGGCATGGCAGTGCATGAAAAGGTGGCCCTACCTGTATAATGTGTACCGTCCCTTTTTTCTGCAGGGATATTACAGCATATCATAAGAAATCAATAGGGTAGTGAAGACGGACCACAAGCTGCTCCCCTCCAACGTGTGATGATTAAAACTAAATCTACCATGCCTGCCCCACCAAGCCTCACCACTGATTCAGCTCCACGTGATTATGCCAGTCTCTGTCCTCTACGTCTACACCGATCATACCTCAGTAACTACAACAATGATGAGAGCCAATGCAAAGAGAATTTGGACAAGGCTTACTCTAGGTGAGATACGCTGAACATGGCAATCCGTGAAGAAAAAGCCCCACCTCTTGTCCTACTCAAATCAATCAGTTTGATACCAAGTTTAAGATCCAACAAACTGAGCAATCAGCTGGTCATCAGGGCTCTTTGTTTTGTTCCATTCTCTTACCTCTCACTATACTAAAGCTAGAGGATATAGCATTATGTGAAGGTGAGCCCCCTTTTTCTCAGCAATCCTTGGTGACATAATTGCTAATTAGAAAACGTAATCACAAGTCAAGTAGCTCCATCAAGCAACTATTTCTTTGACAGCCCTTTTCTGAAGTTCGAAAAGGAGGGCTCGGTTTGTCTTGGGACTGCTACTCAATATCTTGCAACAGCGCACTCGGCAGGGGAACCAAACCAACCCCCCATGTGAGCATCAGCTGGATTTAAGTCACACCCGAGCGTTTAGGGGCAGAAACGGGTGGATCTTTTCCTCTCTCTCTCTCTCGGAGTGAGGGGTTTGGTGGAGAAAGAAAGCTGCCATATTTTGATGGGTAAAAAACACAAGCCTGCGGTGGCTTTCAAAAGGATGTGACCCTGGCCTGTGGCATCTGTCACCTCCTCTCCCCTCCCCCACCTTTGAACTAATTGGCTTATCTAAAATGTTGTTTTTCTCTTCCTTTGCGAGCTTTCCCTTCCCTACCTCGCTTTAATAATTGCACAATTAAATATAGTCGGATCAAATCAGAATCATAAGATCATGTGGAAACTGTGCACTTTATGATGCACTTCCATGTGTGGGACTTTCCTCCTGCCTCCTCTGGTTACCTTTAAATAACCAGCAAAAGAATAGCTCGCATCCCCACCACTTTATTTTATTTTTTTTGAAAATAAATAACCCCACCAAAACGAGCAGCCTATATGCTTTAAGGTGATGGCTGGTTATGGTCTTGCTTTTCAGGTATTATAATTCCATTTTGTATTTGCTTTCTTGGCTTATGATTTCATCTGTATGCGCTTTGTGTCTTTCTGCATCTTTGTCTCTTTGGTGCTTCTGCTGCTGCTTTTTTTTTTTTTTGTACAGATAAATGATCATATTAATTTAGATGAGTCTGATGTATCAAAACATAAAATTTAAGAAAGTATAAAGAGGCAAAGATCGCTCATTGCCAGCTTTAAACACCAGAGTGATAGATCATCCTGCCAGTAATTCAATCAGCTGATGCCCTTTGCCAAGTCCAAGGCCTTTTTAAGATGCTCCAATCTCCCACATATGGAGACATTAAAAATGCACATACAGGCATTACATTATTTTATCTGTGTCATGAAGTGGGACTTCATCGATGATAATTAAAAGTTCACAATTCTAGCTAGAATAATTAGACTGGAGACAAATACTCAAAATAAAAAAATCTAAATATTTATGAAAATTTTAAAGACAATTCAATAATTAATAATTAGCAAAAAAAAGTTTAAGGTAACTCAAATACATAATGTGTCTAAAGAATAGATTGTGCTTGATAATTAATTTAGAAATAAATATGAAAGAGACAAGAATAAAAGCAATCCTGTAAAATTACTAACACCTGCCGTGCCGACAGCATACAACATTTATTATTATTATGAGAGTTTGTCAATGAAGTCACGATTACTTATTTTAAATTACAAAATCTGCAAACAGAGAAATAATTCTTGAGGAATTTAATAACTGATAATCATAGGATTATCTAGCTAAGAGAAAAATCAAGAATGATACTAAACAATTCAGAGAAAATCGCTACTATGATATCGATAATATCAATAGAAATTCATATCGCCATCCTCTTTCTCTCTCGCACACACATATGCATGCAGAAATTAGTGTATTATTGTCTGTGAATAAGAAAAGCCTGCTTGTTTGAAGGACTGCTGGCTTGGGGCTTATATCACCCACTCAAGGTCGAATAGGTTATTCCTTGCAAGAAATTAAAATCCAATCCAGCTCAACGTGCGGATAACCCTCTCTCACACACACTCACACTAGCATGCGCCAACCGACGCTCCCACGAGAATGAGAGGACCACTTTATAGTACTCCTCGCAATCTTTGTAGCCTTAAGGTTGCAGAACCAGCCCTTAGCTTTCCAAACCCCTTGGGAGAAAAGAAATAGAAAAAGAGCAGACACTCAACCAGACCATGGTCCAAATGGTGTAACAATTCATAGAGATGATAGAGAATTTCTCGATCTAATTAAATCGAGGGGATTAATTTGCCAGCCACCGAAAGATCTCTAAGAAATAGGATGTTAATTAGGCTGTCCTTATCATTATGTGCAGCACTCCCCCTCTTCTTGACCAATAGTGACAGCAGCAACATTAAGAAGCAATAAGAGCATTTTTTCTGATATGTAAACATGAAAGGATGTATATTGACATTGACAAAAATTTAAATCTATAAACTTAACACTTATCATCCCCAATGGTTTTCATTTTTTAAGTGCTTTACCATCTCAACAAGTTGATACGTGAGTCTTTTTTACTTTCAGGTATCTTTCCAAATCTCAGATATTGTGATCCTCTCCAGCATGACACTGTTTATGACATACAACTCCAGCTAGGTGCACTTGGCTATTGACTGTTATTTAAGCTGACATAATTAGAAAATCCTCCACCATGCTCTTCTTGAGTCTCCCAATTATCTTTTCTAGATCTGAAAATGACTGTCAAACAGGTGCCACGACATACAATGCATATGCCCAACCCATTTTGAACAGTTTTTCCTCGTTCTATTCTGCGCTGATGCCACTTCAGAGCTTCACACAAAGGCATTAATGGCTAGTTTTGTCAAGAACAGAGGTACTTGGACTGGAATAGCCTCCCACTATTCTGTGCTGGTGTGAATAGTACTAGCTTTTTTTCTCAACAGTTGTGGAACGGATACAATGATAGCTCTCATGCACCAAAAATTAATACATTGGTTGCTGCCCCCATTTAATGTGCCACTTGTCTTGGTTCAAAATTCTTTCAATAACTCATTATCAAAGGGCTGCAGACAAAACCAAGAGTCTGAAATCAAATGGTAACATCAAAAAAGAGTCTGTGTTGATCAAAAGCTTTCCTTTGATACCAGAGCAACTAACATCGACATTCTCTATTTGGCCCAACTGCAAGAAACCTCAAGCTATGGCTCTATAAGTAAGCATGTTTGGTTCGCCTTAGCAATCATATTTAAGCCTACGAGAAGCCACCTACATGAATTCTTAGTCAATATCTAGCTGTCTGTCCACCTACCATTTGATGATTCAACTGCAAACCCCACATTGCTTGGCAACAAGGTAACTCTGAGCACCTGGCATGTGACAACTCTGTAGCCCAGGAAGTATGCCATAAGGCCCATTAAATGTTACTTGGGTTGATTAGAAACACGGTGAGATAGGTGCGAGGGAAAGAAGAGGTCATCACATCAGGTATGATTCAAAAGATTTGGTGCAGAGCATACACTAGCTCAACTCCAGATCAAGTAGACGAGGAGACAAGCTTCAAGACATGAGCTACGGGATTAAAAGGGGAATACTTATTCTAGTGATTCATGAATTGGAAATTTTATCCATATTTTTATATTACGACAGTTGTGTTCAATGTCAGAAAAACACAATTCATAGCACACATTACCATGATAAGCAATCCATGCATCTTCTAGTTGGAGAAGGATTTCCCATCTGAGGGTAAGTGACTTGGAAAAGGGCATCTGAATTAATGAAAAAGCATTCGGACTCTATCAAAGCAACCAAGGTTTTATACGAGTCAAGCTTAAGTGGTTCCACTTGCTCAAATTCTTACACTGGAGGATATCCAACTAAATTTTGATATATGGCAAGAATTGCCAAAGGGAGCAGTCACAGACTAGTTCAGGTGCCTCAATGTAGTATTTCCTTCTAGAGAGGTTTTTCTTTCTCTCTTTTTTCCCTTCTTTTTCCTCCTTTTCTCACCTTAGGACTTTTGCACCCTTCTTTCATTTTCATAGTAAGAGGGGGTCGGGCCTAGCCTAGCCTTTTTCCTCAAATGAAAAGAATACGGACAGGCACATAAAGTAGCTTGCCGAAGGTAGCTAACCTGATCAGAGTATTTATCGTGCATCAATAGAAAACACATTATGAACACATTCTAACGAAGTAAGTTCAGAATGTTTGCTTATCGAATAAGAGCTTGACCACAAAAGGGGGCGAGGCAAACAAGAAAGGTAAGGATGTAATGGTGCACATAACCGCTGAGCTTAAGAATCATAAACCAATGAATGATGCAACATTCACTGCAAGAATCCTCATAATTAGTGATGCCAAAATGGCATCGTTAACAAGAAAAAAAATGTGTCGCTAATTTATATTACGAAATCATTGGTCACTAACGAATTTAGCAGGCCATTCATGCATCGCTAATTAGCGACGCCACCAGGTGTCGCTAATTTTATTTTATTTATTTTAAAATTATTATTTATTTAATTACTGTTTATATCATATGCATTAAAAACTCGTTTAGATAATATAAAATTATAACTAAAAACACATTCATAAATAAAATATATAAATAGCTTGCATTGAAAATAAAAATAAAGTATATAAAATAGTGTCATATAACTCTTATTCATAATACAAATTAGTAGCACATAAATATAGTACTCATAAAATATAAAAAATTTTAGAAATATCAATACCGATCAGCTAGAGGGTCATCTGAAGCTAAAGGTGGAGCAGAGAATTGTGTAGCCTACGATAATCTCATAACTATTGCATCTCCTATAACTCTTCTTCATAATGAATGTGCTCCTTTCACAGTTCCCATCGAATGTCTGTGATCTCGATCATCATTTTAGATCTAATACATTCCGTGATAGAATGCTCAATGTCCTCATACTCATTGGTGTTACTTTGATTGAAAGAAGAGTAACCATGCCAGATGAAAAATGCAGAAGCATTGGCACCCAAACCATAGACTCTACGATTGTTCGGCTAGGTGCCAATAGCCTCTAGAAAGATGTGGCAGCTTTTGTGCGATGAAAGGTCGGTTGTGGACCCTCCCTCCTCTAATGATTGTGTGACCTGAGACATTAGCTCATCCACATGGGCCTGCAAGAATACATATAAAATATTATGTAACTTATATTAGAGCAAATATATTTATAATTATATATAATATTTTTAATAATTTACTTACTTCAATATGCTTGGAACGAGTATCGACTCAAGACCCGTCTTTTCTTGTGTGGTCGCCTTAAACAATGCCACTCCCCTGGATCAACGCCTTCCTTTAGCCTTTGAAAAACAAAGCTCCAAATTTGTAGTTATGCTCATTTATAAAATTTTATCATTAATATGTATAAAAATAAATAAATTTATATACTTACAAAATGACGCTGGTGCTCCTCAATAGAAATGAATCCCACTATGTGGCAAAAAAGATTAGTGCTTGAACCACTCTTCTCGGATCAGCGGTAGCTCAACTTCAGTGCCTGGATCAAGTAGATGAGGAGATAAGAAAGATCTGTAACCGATTTTCTATGCAACTCTACACTCTGGATTCGCCCACTTTTGCTCCTAGCTAGCCCATACTACATCCAGTGACATAAATTATCAGAATATCGGCTACTAGCGAGTGCATCCAAGCCCTTTTAACAAGAGGAGTCATGGCTGGATCTCACTCAAATTCCTTTTGCAAATAAAACAATAGTTAATATTCATATTATAAAGATAAATCAGCATAATAAATACATTATAAATTTAATTGTTCATAATATGACATTATAAATACAATTAAGCACCATGCAAATAGTGTATACTTACCTTTTACATATAATTTCATATTAGAACTAAAACAAAATTAAAATAATCCAAATGTATTTATGATAATAAACACGACTAGCTAATATATTAAATGTACAAGTTTCAAATTGCACTACATAAATATAAGTTACATACTATCTAATAGAACTCCCTTATCTCCTGACTCATGTGGTCCCAAAAGTAGCCCTTCGGGTCTGCACACCTCTTAAAATATCTGTAATGCATCTTGAGACAACATGTTTCTCCATGAATCTATTAAAATATAGTAAAACCTAAATGAAATTTAATCACATAACAATTGTATGAATTAAAGAAATTAATATGAAGAAAAAAATACACTTACTCGCTATCAACCAATAGAAGCTTCTTCCTTCCATTGGAGGAAGTACTCTCGCCTGACAATGGCCTGGCAGATGATCTTGGCATCTCATCAGCAGACATCTCATGCATATGTTGCTTTTGTCTGAAAGACCTTTATATGCTGCATCAGAAGGAGAGTCGTCATTGCTCGTGCCAGCTGAATGTCTTCTAACTATGAATCAACCATGACCCCTCATAATACTGTACATATAAAAGAATTATAATGAATCATCTTGAATAATCAAAAAAGCATAGAACACTAATTTTTGTTTGTAAATATAATCACATGCATAAATACTCAATCACTATTATTTATATCCTTAAGTTCGAGTTCTTAGTTTGATTCTGTTTTGGACTATGATTGATATTCATCATCTTCATCATTTGAGTCCTCATTGACATCCTCAATTTCAAGTAAAACACTAGTTAGATCATTATGGATTGGATCCAGATCAAGTGAATCATCTTCAATCGCATGTACTGCGTTGCATTTTTTAAAATGCTTGGGATTCAATTGTCTGCGTAGATGAGCTTTCAGGCATATAAATGGTTGCCCGTGGCTTTATTTTTCTAGCAGCCCACCAATCTTGCTTATCATTTTGAAGGCTTGGATATGTTGAGTAGTACACTTGTTTAGCTTGAGATGCTAGAAAAATGGTTCATATTTGTTCAACTTTCTTCTATGGTTTACTTCGACAAGATTATAATCTTGATGCACTTTTGCCTTCATATTTGGAGTTGGATCAAACATTCGTAGTTGAACAATACAGTGCATTTAATAGGCCAACTAGGATACTCAACTTCAACAATCTTCTTTAACTTTGCATAATAATCTTGCGATATGCACCAACAGTTTGACCTTGCACATACACCCCTCAATTTTGAGTTGCTCTTGAAGAACCCAATATTGAATCAACTTGAAACTTGTACCCATTCATAAAAGATTCGGTATATATATTCACTCTAGAGAATGGTCATTATGCTAGGGATTTAATGAATATGTTATCAACATTCGATGAAGCATTATTAGTCTAAAAAATCAATATAGCATAATAAGCATGTGTACGGTATGTAGTAGTTAACCTACAATCCATATGTAAATTTAATACTTACATGATCGTTGAACCAATATGCAAACTCTGAATCAAGTTTTAAACCAATTTCATCATTGCTGATGTAAGGATCCCGTTATCTCCATATATCACAAAATATCCTTTATAAATAATAATTTATTTCAACTATTTGAAAATAATATAAAGAAATGAATTAACCATTAAAGTGAGTGAAAGAAATAATATCTTACTCTATGAATGGTTCACTTCAGAGCAGTTTATTAGAATATAATTATGAGCAGTTTTAAACTCTTGTCAATAGATATCTTCTATTTATGAGCCAAATGGCCTACTAATAGTCTTAAAAATGGAGATATTTTCATCATTTCTTCAAATGGCTGTCTACAATCATCTAAATTATATAGCACTTTTCGATTCTTACTTTGGACATGTTTGTTGAAGTAGTGTAAAATAAAATTTGATGACTTCTCCACCAACATTGTATATTGACCCTTCAATTCTTGCCTTATTTCGAATAATTTTTTTTAAAATTTCTTTAGGTACCTAAAAGTTTATATTTTAAAATAAAATAAGATACTCAATATAGTCAAAATAATAAAACGAAAGAGGTGTATGAAGTTAGTTACCTCTCGAATGGGTACATCCAACGATATTGAATAGGTCTAGCAATTCTAGCTTCGTATGCCAAATGGACAGGCAGGTGTTTCATGCAATTAAAAAAAACTTGAAGGAAAAATTCATTTAGTTTGTATAAAATAACTGAAATTTCTTCTTAAAGTCTTGCCATGCCATTAGTTCTAATAACTTTAGCTGTTAGCTCTTTAAAAATATTGATCTCTATTAATAATTTTCACACATTATTGACAATTCATGAAATGCTATGGGCATTGACCGCTGCATAAAAATATGATAGTCATGGCTTTTCATGCAAAAAACTCTTAATTTATGCATGTCCACACACCTACCCATGTTTGAAGCATACCCATCAGAAAATTTTAATTATTTCAACCATTCACATAGCACTAATTTCGAATTCCTATCAAACATGTAGCAAGTCTTAGGATATTTAACATTAACAGTTGATTGTGCAAATTCAGGACGCCAACAATTCTGATTAAGTTTTTCTCTTGATTTACTAGTGTCTTTTATTTTTTTCAATACATTTGTCACTATATTAATATGTTCTTAAGGAAATTTTTTTTAATATACATCACATCAAGGTTATGTCTAATGAGATTTGTACTCCAGTATAGCAACTCCCACAAAATATTTTTTTTTTTCATCCATGCTCTCTACATATTCGACCATTTATTGTATCTACCCCATCTTTCCAAACATTCATCAACCCCAAGTGCTCAATACACTCCAATATTTCTTCCTCGTTCATAATAGGTGGTACAACATTTTTAATCACTATTTTCTTAAAAATGCCTTCTTCTTATTTCTATAAGGGCCCTTAGACAGCAAAAACTTTTTATGATTATCAAACCATGATTGCTTACCACTTCTTGACAATGTGAAAGCATCTGAGTTCTTTATGCAATAAGGGCAAGCTAAATGGCTAGCAGTACTTCACCTAGAAAGCAAACATATGCCAAAAAATTACTAATTGTCCACATAAGGGCTACTTTCATAATGAAATTATGCTTCATTGAAATATCATAGGTGAGAACCCCTTCTGCCCACAACAAGTTCAACTATGAAATTAAGGGTTACAAGAACAATCTATTTTGTCTTTAGGATTTGATGGCCCAGGTACTAACACTGTCAAAAACATGAAAGAATCTTTCATGCATAGCCAAGGGATAAATTAAGCACAGTTACAATTATTGACTAGCAAGAGTACTATTGCTGTCTAGATTGCTCAAAAGGTTAAAATTCATCCGCGCAGAGAGCAAGTCTCACATTTCTTTTTTCAAATGTAAAATTAAGTGCATATCATTAAAATGCTTCCATGCTATAGATTCTGACGGATGACACATAACACTCTCTTCTTCTTCATGTTCTGTATGTCATCTCATATTTGCAGCTGTAACCTCTGATTGATACAATCTTTGCAACCATGGTATCAGTGAAAGTAATGCATTTTTTTGGAAGCCATGGGCCTCGTCCTATTTGAACTTATCCTTTCCATGAATCGGAGTTCATCATAAAATTTACAAATCATGAAATTAGCATTTACACCCCAATAGCATGCAATTATTCTTGCAACAGTCAATCTTCTTAACAGGTAAACCAAGCCCATGCAATAATTTTTTTATTTTATAAAATGTATCATTGACAACATTATTAGGTGGCAGTACCTCCTTTATTAGCCTAGCAACTACATCAAATGCTGTTTCAAATAAGTGGTGTTCCGCCTTAATATTCAACAACAGAGCTGCTGTAGACAGTTAGGAATGGTTTTCACTCCCAGGCCATAATTGTTTATTTGTAGCACCTAGTATGCCATAAAAATGTTGGCTTTTCAGATTTGGTTGTTCATAAAAGTGGCTTGAATTTAAGCCCGAGCCCACTATATCCATAACTATTTCTTCATATTGATTTAAGTTTTCATATGGATTATAATTCTCTGTTGCCATATCGTAATTTTTTGCTGCTACATCATAATTCTTTGCTGTTTCATAAACTGTATTGCCCAATTGCTTGATTCTATAACCTCGGTTTCCCATGGTAGTACCATTTGTAGTAATCGAGCAAAAAATCCTTTTTACAAAGATGGATATTAACTGTTTTAACATCCTATACGCTTTGTTCTGACACTTTTTCATATTACATGGGTATCTAATTCTGGGCCTATCCATCCACTCAGTTGACTACATGCAAATGCAATAAATCTCTCTAACTCATTAAGAAATTCAGGATTAAAAAAATTATCCTTAACCCTTTCATACATCAATGAGCGATCATCGTTCATTTTTAAATTATTATATATGAAAAATATATTAATTGAAACATTGAGCGACAAATAATGATATTAATATCTAATTACCACATACTAATTCATTTTTTTATCAGAAGAAGCACATAATAAGAAGTATAATCAATACTAGTTGACGGATGTGCCACAATACCAAGTATGCCAACCAATGTGAACTATCTTGATCTATGAAGAATGTACATTTAATCTAAATAAACCTAATTTTTTTTAAATAAAATTTGTTTGTCAAAAATTTTTTAAATAGCAATGCAGAATTACACTGCATATTGCGATGCAATTCTGCACTGCATAATTGCATGCCGAGGTACAATTGTGCACTACAGAATTGCACTGCATAAGTGCATTGCATAATTGATTTGAGGAAAATGCATGTCAACAACAGAATACCAAAAAAATTTCAACATTATACAACATATTTATCAAAAATAGTACATTACTAAAAAACTCATATAATCACGAATAACATATAATACAGATTGATTGCATACAATCAACAAATAACACAAATAATGTCACAAAATTCATAAAAAAATAAAATTCTAAATTTATTTTCATAAATAAATAATAAATTAAGGGATAAATGGATATGATACCTCTTTGAAGAGAGTAATAGCGGCCAGGGAGGCGATGCGGCTAATGGGGGATGCAGCAAAACAGAAGGGGGGGGGGGGGTCGTGGCTAGGGGTCCAGTAAAAAGGGATGCGGCGAGGGTGACGTGCCGGGAGAGGGGGGGATTCGACAAAAGAAGGGGGGGGGGGGGCGTGGGGTCCAGTAAAAAGGGATGCGGTGGGGGTGACGTGCCCAGGGGGGGGCAATGTGGCCGAGGGGGGGGGGGGGGTGGTGGCGACGCAAACCGGGCAGGGGGTCTCTAGCAAGGGGGGATCGAGTGGGGGGGGGGGGGGGACGCAATCAGAGGGGGGGGGGCACGCGGCTCAGGGGGGGCTCCAACAAGAGGGGTATCGAGTAGGATGGACGTGGCTAAAGGCATGTGGCCCAAGGGGGTCTTCAGCAAGGGGTGTATTGAGCAGGGTGGACGTGGCCGATGGGGGGGCCCGAGCAATGCAGCCCAGGAAGGGGGGGAGATCCAGCAAGGGGGGTGGGGGGATGCGGTCAAAGTGGGGGGGGGGGGGGGCAGGGGGCAACCTAGGGGGTGGATCCAGCAAGGCCAGGAATAGCGGGGCCAGGAACACGGGGGGGGGGGAAAACGGGGGTGGGTGCATGCAGCCATAAAAAAAAGGAAAAAAAGTAGGTGTGGGCGTGGCCCCGCACACGCGCGTTGCTAACTAGCGACGTGCTCGCCCACGTTGCTAAAGTAGCAAGGCACGCGGTCGCGCACCCTGCTTAGTGACGTGTGTGGTGTCACTGAGTAGCGACCATGTGCATCACTCCTTAGCAATGCCTTAGCATCGCTGCGCACATCGCTACTTAATCGTTAATTTATTGGTAAAGTTGTGCGTCATTATTTTGTCACTATTTAGCGATGCTTATTTTTGGTAATGCTAATTGGCATCGTTAAAATATAAAATTCTTGCAGTGATTATGTTTTTAATTTTAACTTTTATAAATACATTTGGCATGAAGAGGTGGCTTAAATGAAAGTATTCATTAATACAATATGTTTCACTTAAACAAGAGATTTTGCTTAAAAATTATTATATGCTATGAGAATCCACAAACATGCTGGATAGCTACGATGCAAAGTCATTTAACATACATGATGGCATAAGTCTAGGCCTAAATTATTTTACTAGCTACAATTTTGGAGAACAATAAGAATAACTTAAATGATTTATTATTTGGAGGGTAATAGTTTACAAAAATATTTATTTCTTTAACAACATGACCTGTAATGATCAGATTATAATTTAGTTTCAAATGGACATAGACATATTTAGGAAAGGAGATGCTCTTAAAGTAAACTATAATAAAACTAAGAAAAGAATGATTATAAGAGCTCCGAATGTATATTATTCATAGCAACTGCCATTACACCACTTCTACGTACCTAGGCCACAAAGCTTTAGTGCAAGAATACAAATATCATATTGTGAGATCCAACCCTTTTGGCTAGTTCACCTTAAATTAAGATAAAATTTAATTGGATTGAGTTAAAAAATAATATAATTAAAATTTTTGATTGAATCTATATTCATGATGTTTAGTATTGAGTTAGCTTTCTAACACATTTTGAATCACTCAAATTGGAGGCCAATTAAGGATATTAGAAGTAATTTAATGAATATGCATCATTGTTAATGAACTTTAGAAAAATTATAAAATCGCTATTGATTGCGTTAAGAATGATTTTTGGTGTTGTTATTCAAAGTTTAATATTTCAAATTATTTACATTGGATACTTAAAAATTAGTTTTGAATAAAAAAAATCTATTTTTAAATATTTAATGGATATTGTCTTTTTTATTTTCTTAACAAAATCATTATACTTCAAGAATTAGGGAGTTTATTGGTTTTAGGAGATTAAAATTCTATGAAGAATGGGAACTTAGGAAAATATTATCCTTCAAGAATTGGGGATTTTATTGGTATTAGAAGATTAGAATTTTATGAAGAGTGAGAACCTATGAAATCTCTCTATAAACACTACAAAATATTTAATTTTAGCAACGCCAAAAATGCATTGCTATATAGGCTTTGCGATGCCATTGCGATGCAAAATCGTCATCGCTAAATGTTCGATTGATAAACAAGTTTTTGTCGCAACGACATTGCTATATAGCGACGCAACAATTACATCACTATTTAGCCACTCAATTTTGTGCGTCACTACTCAGCGTCGCCATGCAGCAACGCAATATTGCATCGCAATGGCATTGCAATATTAATTTTTTAAAAAAATTATTTAAAATTAATATTTAATTTGCTTGTACATTTAAGTCAAGATAAATAAAGAGACATGACAATAAAAAAACATGCTTGCATTGATATTAGAAATAAACATAAAATTAATAAAATAAGTCTTAAATTTTTTTATTAAATTAAAGAAGATAAATCTCATCACATTACATAAATCAAATATACATAACAATTATGTATACCGAATAGCAAAACAAAAATAACATCAAGATTCCAGCACTGGATCACATGGTGGAAGCAGTGATGTATCAGAGATGAAAGATCGAGAGTTCTGTGATATCATTTGAATCAACTCTTGCATCTCACACATCTACTGCTGTCTATAGCTTGCTGGGCTCTAAGGTCTGTAAGCTGCTGCCGAAGCTTGGTGGTATGCTCGTCGAACTCCTACTGAACCTGATCTGTAATAGATCGCCTTATCTCATTGATGTGCTCAGCAAGAATATCATCGGATATGGTACAGTGCGAATAGGAGTCTGGAACGAGTATCTGGAAGCTTTGGTGCCTAGACCATACATTCTATGGTCGTGTGGCTGGGCACCAATAGCTTCCAAGAATATACATCGAGTCTCCTATGGTGAGAGGTCAACAGACGTCTTCCCATCAGTAGAGTCAGCATGTGATGCCTGGAAGAGCAGCTCATTCATACATGCCTAGAAAAAAATAGAAAGAATGGTTATCAAATTAATATAAGAAGTATGCAAATTAAAAATATTCATTAAGTATTAGAAGCAAATCCTTACTCCTACTTGCTGTGACCGTGCATCAACTCAGGAATCATCTTTCTTTGTGTGTGTCACCCTAAACAAATGATACTCTCCTAGGTCTATGCCCTCCTGCACAGTCTATACAAACAAAAAATAGATTACAAATATAAGTATTTGTAAATGAGATAATTAGTAACTTGGTTATTTATGTTTTCTTATCAAACAACGTCGATGCTACTGAATGGAAATGAAATCCGAGGTGTGATAGGAGAGACCTATGCCTGGACTGCTCTTCTTGGATCGACGATTCGTGCTAGCTGCAGAGGACCTCCTGCGCCAGGCCTCTGACTGCAACACCTACTGCCACTCGTGTCATATACCTTTTGGCACATGCAAAGGATGATGACTGGACTTTCTTCAATGATGAAGCATGTCGGAGTGTCATCATGCAGCTAGGCATCCCAAGCCAACCTAATGGTGTCATGGATGGTAGGGTTGTTAACGTTCGGCCGTTTGAAAAAATCAAAACACCGACGTTTAAAAAGAAATAAAAAAATTAAAACCAGTCGTTTTTCCCAAACCAAACGTTCGGCCGTTTTTTAAACGCCCGACTTTTTTTTTTTAAATGTCCGACCATTTTGTTTAAAAAAAATATAAATAGGTTTCAAAGGATGAAAATTTTGAGAGAACAACAATTCTAAATTTTATTTATTTTTTCTTTGAATATTGCGTTGAAGATCGCTGATCGTGTCCGTTGAGATCGTGCCGCTAACGGATGTAGGAATCTAGTTTCGGGTTGTACCTTGGAGGAGAGTTGTAGTTCTATTTTTCTTCGCACGAGGAGGACCCGTTCTCCTTTAGGGCAGTAGTGTAAACCGCATCCCAGGCCTGATTCTTAACTTATTTTATTTTGAGATATTTTTTTTCTAAATATAATCTGCCTCGCACACACCACAAATATTCTTTTAATATACATACATATATATATATTTATGTATACTAATATATTCCTAGTTGCAAGCATGAAGAACTCAACTTCGATAACAATCTAAAGGAGAACTATTGCAAATTAATTATAATTTATTTGCATTGCATATTTAATATATATTTAATTTTCTCTCACTTGTAGCAAAATATCTTATTCTCTTGTTGTGAAAAAAAAAGAAAAGAAAAAAAATGTTTGAATTATTCAAACAATTTTGTAACAAAGTTATTTTCATTTTTCAGATCTTACTCTCTGAATCTAGCTTGGACCGTATGGCAACCCTTAGGGATGACATCGTTAGTCTTAGATCGAAAAAATTTGATGGATCCCATTTTAGGAGGTGGCAAAGACAAATGAAGTTTTGGCTAACTACCTTAGGTCTTTGGTCAGTGATTGACAAATCATCTACCAGTTCTTCTAGCACAATGTCAACCACTACCCCTGAAGAGGATTATCTATGTAAAGGTAGAATTCTTAGTGCCCTATCCGACTCACTCTACGATATTTACCTATCGGCTAAAATTCAAAAGAATTATGGGATAACCTTGAGTCTGAATATGGACTTGATGATGCTGGAGTAGAATGATTCAATACCACATCATTCCTTAGATTCAATATGGTAGATGACATGCCTATCAATGACCAAATTCATAAATTCCAAGAATACCTTAGTAAACTTCAGGCCAATGAAGGCAAATTCTCTGAAGGTTTTAAAGTTTTCAATCTCCTAGATAAAATGCCTCCTTCATGGAATGACTTTGTCAACGGTCACCTTCAAAAACAAGGAGAGCTATCCTTGGCTCAACTTCTAAACTCAATCAGGATAGAAGACCAACATAGGTCTAAAACCCTTCAAAATAAAACTCCAAGTGTCCAAGCCAATCTAACTGAACAACACCAGACCAACAACAATTCTAAACGAAGGTCAAAGCCTAAATTTCGATCGAAACTCCAAAAACAATCAAACCAACCCTACCATCCTAAACCAAACAAGTTCAAACCCAAGGGTGAAACCTTTAAAACCCACAATACTAGACCTAGCCAGCCAACCCAAGGTCCAAGTAAAAGAGTCTGTTTCGTGTGTGGGAGGACAAATCATCTTGCGAGAGACTGCTTTTATCGAAAAAGTGAGCCCTTTCACAAACCTTCTGTTTCCTTCGGACCCCAAGCTCATGTAGTTGAAGGTCAAGATGATTCCATCCTTAGGTTAGTAAACTTGAACCCTGTCACGCCCCAGACTCAAATATCGGGCTAGGGTGACAACCCGCCGCATGCCGGGCACGCAAGGCGTCACAAAATTTTCACACATAACACAATTATATATAACCAAGCCAAATACATCACTGAATACTAAAAGTTTTGGGTTACAAACCCTTACACACCACAATAATAAAGTTTGGGCATCAAGCCCTACACATAAGTAATACTGGGGTTACAACAAAATAATGGTCTTGATTTATTTAATAGAAGATCCATCACCCCAACCATCCATCTTCAATCTCGTGGCTCTGACAAAAACATTGTAAGATTTTTATGAGCTTACACTCAATAAGTAAGCCACGTTATACAGTCAAATCATAGCATAGCAATCAATAAGCACATAAATGATTTGCATGCTTAAACATTCCACAAATACTCAAACATGCAATGTAAGTAAACCCACTGTTTATACTCTCAATGGTAGCTGTAAATGTGACCCACGGCCCTGCAATATCTCAATAGTGTACCAACAAGCATCCCCCTACTGAAAGGGTCCAGATACCAGGGTCACGCCATATCATAATCCACCAGAACACATACTCTATATGTGTGATGCCACCTCGAACCAAGCAGAACACATCCTCTAGATGTGTGATGCCACCTCATAGTAACTCAGAACACATCCTCTAGATGCGTGATGCCATCTCGAACCCAAGCAGAACACATCCTCTAGACGTGTGAATGGCATAAACAAGCAGAACACATCCTCTAGACGTGTAGGTGGCATAATCATCAGAACACATCCTCTAGATGTGTGGCATAAATCATCAGAACACATCCTCTAGATGTGTGTGTGGTATGACATGATAAAGGAGAACCGCAGCGACACATAACAGTACCTCACATCATGCACAAACATATCAATAACATCTTCATATTGCATAAACAGTGGATTATACTTACTTAACAATTGCATGTAATATCACATCAATATAATA
The DNA here is from genome assembly GCA_900491605.1 of Calamus simplicifolius. Classification (NCBI taxonomy): domain Eukaryota; kingdom Viridiplantae; phylum Streptophyta; class Magnoliopsida; order Arecales; family Arecaceae; genus Calamus; species Calamus simplicifolius. The sequence goes on along the minus strand of UESW01004072.1, from coordinate 1,092,594 downwards.
ATAACTGCATCTCTCATGCATAGCATCCACATATGAAATCATAGCACATAAACAACCATGTATTCATAATATTCATCTACTTACAATTTAGCCAATAACAATTCTTCATGTCACAATATAATTTGCAATTTAAACATTCATATAATGAATAATTTATTAAATACTGATAACTGGCTTACTTACCTCAGTACGCAATCCAACAGGTATATATCAGCTAGTCAGATGTCTGAGCACCTACAGGATCATTTTACACAATTAATTTATTAGAAAAGAATATTAAAATGACCCTTAGAATTCTACCCAGACTAGTTCACGGGCCCAACTTTGGGCTCGAATATCTCCCACTATACACACCCAATTGGGGAAGTAAAAATACCCCAAGAAACTAGAATTCATCCAGATTCTAGCCATATAAATATTTTGCTAATCCCGGCCCATTACGGGGCCCAAAAACTAGCCCAAACTTTCATTGCTGCACGGCCCAAAAGGCCCTGAACCGGCCGGCCCAGCCGGCCCAGTTCAACACAACCCACCCGATCCCCTGTTTCACCGAACAGGGGACGGGTATCTCGCCGGCGGCCAGGGCCCCGCCGGCCAAATTGAGGGTGGCCCGGCCGCCGGTGGCCGGGCCAGAGCCGGCCGCCGCCGCGGTCGGCCACCAATTTCCCCTCTCTCCCTCAATTTCTCTCTTTCTCTCTCACATCCGCGCGGCACGATACTGTGCCGCGGCACGGCCGGCCACCTTGGCCGGCCGGACCTCCACCGGACGCACGCCGGCGCCGGTGGAGGCGACAGGCCGAAGCTCGGGCCCGGCGAGGCGGCGAGCACGCCGCCGGGCCCGAACCAACCAGCGGGCCACCGTGCGAGAGAAGGGCCGATTGGCCCTCTCTCTCTTCTCTCTCTCCACCACCACCCCGCCGGACACCTCCCCCGGTGCCGACGGGGTCGCCGGCGAAGCTCAGGCCCGGCGAGGCGGCGAGCACGCCGCCGGGCCTGAACCAAGGGATCGGCCGGTCCCTCTCTTTCTCTCGCGCTCTCTCTATCTCACGCTCTCTCTCTCTCTCTCTCTCTCTCTCTGTGGAGGGGATTACCTGATGGATGAAGCGCGCCAGTGAAGGAAGGAGTCCTCCTCCTTCCTATTTAATCACCTGTGCAACGCCTCGGATCGGGGGTTTCCCGAAGACTAAACGCTTCACCTGGAGCGAAGCGTCAGCCCGGGGAACCCAACAGACTGGAGCTTGGTTCATCTGAACCAAACCTGGTTCATCTGAACCAAACCTGTTTCGTCTGAACCGGGTACTACATCCTCCCCTCCTTATAAAAATTTTGGCCTCGAAATTGGTATACTATAAATCTCAAAAGTCAACAATTTAAGATAGATAAATTACCTTCAAATAATTGTGGATACTTCATTTTAATTTCTTCCTCCAGCTCCCAAGTAGCCTCCCTCTCAGAGTGATTATTCCACTGAACTTTGACATAAGGGATGGTACGCCGCCTCAGAATCTGATCCTTGCGGTCCACGATACGCACAGGATGTTCCTCATATGATAAATCCTTCCTCAACTGAATAGGCTCATAAGCTATAACATGACTGGGGTCTGAAACATATTTCCTCAGCATAGATACATGGAATACATTGTGAACACCAGATAAAATCGGAGGCAGTGCTAAGCTGTATGCAACCTCCCCAACTCTGCTCAAGATCTCAAAAGGTCCAATATAGCGTGGACTAAGCTTTCCTCTAACCCCGAATCTCATCACATCCTTGGTTGGTGATACCCTTAAGAAAACATGATCCCCAACCTGAAATTCTAACTCTCTCCTTCTGACGTCAGCATAACTCTTCTGCCTGCTCTGAGCTGTACGAAGACGCTCCCTGATCAAATGCACCTTGTCAACTGTCTGCTGGATCAGCTCAGGGCCTAGCAATTTCCTTTCCCTACGTCATCCCAACATAAAGGAGATCTGCACCTCCTACCGTACAAAGCCTCAAATGGGGCCATCTGGATACTGGCTTGATAACTATTGTTATAAGCAAACTCCACCAAAGATAAGTGGTTATCCCAAGCCCCACCCAAGTCCATTACACAGGCGCGCAACATATCTTCTAGAATCTGTATGGTCCTTTCTGACTGCCCGTCTGACTGGGGATGATAAGCCGTACTGAAGTTCAATTTGGTCCCCAAGGCTTTATGAAGACTCTTCCAAAACTGTGATACAAATCTGGTATCCCGGTCAGATACAATAGAGACAGGAACACCATGGAGTCTCACAATCTGCTCCAAATACAAGCTAGCCAATCTATCACTCGAGACTCCAACTCTGAAAGGTAGGAAATGAGCTGACTTTGTCAGTCTGTCCACAATAACCCAAACTGCATCATTACTCCTGGGAGTTTTGGGCAGACCAGTCACAAAATCCATAGTAATCTTTTCCCATTTCCACTGAGGAATCATCAAAGATTGAAGAGGTCCCGCAGGTTTTTGATGCTCGGCTTCACCCGCTGACATACTAAGCACTTGGCCACAAACTGAGCAATATCCCTCTTCATCCCTTTCCACCAAAAATTCTCCTTTAAGTCTCTATACATTTTAGTACCACCAGGATGCACAGTATAGGGAGAGTAGTGAGCCTCCCTCAAAATCTCGGCTTTCAACTCCTCATTGCTAGGTACACAAAGTCTGCCTTCAAATCTCAGGGATCCATCATCCATTACATAAAATCCACTCTGATCTCCTGACTGAACACAACTTTAATTCTTTGAAGATCTGGATCTTCCATCTGGGAGGACTTAATTCTGTCAACAAGAGTCGGCTGAAGAATAAGTGCAGCAACAAGTCCATCAGACTGCTGTACTCTCAGTCCAATCTCCCACCTCTCGAGGTCCTTCAGAATGTGAGGCTGGGAGGTAAGCATAGCAGCTAACTCAGAAGAGGTCTTCCTACTCAAGCATCAGCCACAACATTAGCCTTCCCTGGATGATAATGTAGATTCAGATCATAGTCCTTCAGAAGTTCCAACCACCTCCTCTGCCTCAAATTGAGCTCCTTCTGTGTGAAGATATATTTTAGACTCTTATGGTCTGTATACACATCACACGACACCCCATAGAGATAATGCCGCCAAATCTTCAAAGCAAAAACCACCGCAGCTAATTCCAGATCATGAGTAGGATAGTTCTGCTCATAAGGCTTCAGCTGTCTGGAAGCATAGGCTATCACCTTTCCATTCTGCATTAGGACACATCCCAATCCTTTCCGAGAGGCATCAGTATAAAGTGTGAAACCCTCAGATCCTGTCGGAAGAACAAGGATGGGAGCTGACACCAAACGCTGCTTTAACTCCTGAAAACTTTCCTCACACTCCTCTGACCAGTCAAACTTCACTCGTTTCTGGGTTAAACGAGTTAGGGGTAGAGCGATGCGAGAGAAGTCTTCCACAAATTTTCGATAATACCCGGCTAGCCCCAAGAAGCTTCTGACTTCAGCCACATTGGAAGGTCGGCTCCAGCTAATAATAGCTTCAATCTTCTTCGGGTCCACAGAAATGCCATCCACAGAAATTACGTGACCCAAGAAAGCTACTTGGTCCAACCAAAACTCACACTTCTGCAGCTTGGCATAAAGCTTCTTCTCCTGAAGAGTCTGAAGCACAATCCTCAAGTGATCCTCATGCTCCCTGAGACTCTTAGAATAGATCAAAATATCATCAATAAATACAACCACAAACTGATCCAAGTATGGCCTAAATATTCTGTTCATCAAATCCATGAACGCTGCCGGGGCATTAGTCAAACCAAACGGCATCACCAAAAACTCATAATGGCCATATCTAGTTCTGAAAGCTGTCTTAGGCACATCCCCATCCTTGACTTTAAGCTGATGATAACCTGACCTGAGATCAATCTTAGAGAATACCCGGGCTCCTTGAAGTTGGTCAAACAAGTCATCAATCCTCGGCAAAGGGTACTTATTTCGCACTGTCACCTTGTTGATTTCTCGGTAATCAATGCATAGCCGAAGACTGCCATCCTTCTTCTTAACAAATAGAACTGGAGCACCCCAAGGAGAAGCACTAGGCCTGATAAATCCCGATCTAGGAGTTCCTGCAATTGGTCCTTCAACTCTTTTAGCTCAGCCGGGGCCATACGATAAGGGGCCTTGGATATAGGTCCAGTTCCAGGAATCAAATCAATGGAGAACTCAACCTCCCGGTCAGGGGCAACTCCGATAATTCATCCGGAAAGACATCAGGGAATTCTCTAGCTATAGGAATATCCTCCAACTTGGCCTCTTTCTTTTGAAGATCATTAATAACAGCAAGAAATCCTTGGCCACCACTCCTCAGATACTTTTCAGCCTGTAGTGCCAAATAAACACTGAGGCTAGAAGTTTCTGGCCACCAGTAAAACTAAATTCGGGCTGACAAGGAATTTTGAAGTTGACGATCTTCCTGAAACAGTCTACAGAAGCATGATAGGAAGCTAACCAATCCATGCCAAGGATAACATCAACGAATTTCAGTGGAAGGACAATAAGATTGGCATTCAGCTTCCTATCCTCAATGATAATCAAGCAGGATTTGCATACAGTATCAACTTTCATAGTATCACCATTTGGAAAGGCAATGTGTAACTCATGGTCTAGAGGTTTAGGTGTCAATGATGCATTCTTGCCAAGGTAGGTGTCAGATATAAACGAATGCATGGCACCCGGATCAATTAGAGTCTGAGCATAATCATTGCCTATCTTAATCATTCCTGGACGTAAATGAAATTTTATTTTAACAATAAGAATATAATGTCTAACTAATTATTAATGCATTGCACAGGATAAGAATGTAATGCTAGATGTGAAATATTGATATACCTATCACCACAGAATTAGAAGCGGCAGCATCCTGCTGAGTGAGAGCGAAGACCCTTCCCTGAGTCCTCGGTGGTTGCTGCTGCTGCTGACCCGTCCCTTGACTGGAAGATGGCTGCTGGTTCTGTCGAAGGGGACATGTGGCTATCTTATGGCCAGTCTTTCACAGGAGAAACAGGCACCAGACACTCCATGGCAAGGTCTCCCCGGGTGGAAATTCCCACAGCAAAGCAGCGAGCCTCTCTATTTGGTTGTCCTCCTGGGGCCTGAGGTGCACCTCTCTTCTTGGCATGAGCTGGGGCTGGCTAGAATTATGCCCTTTCCTCTTCTTCTGCTGCTCCAATCCCTCTGAACCGTATTCATATCTCTCTCAATTACTAAGGCCTTATTTACCACGGCACTGTAAGTGTGAAGCTCGAATGCCACCTGCATCAGTCTGGTCGAAGTCCCTCCGTGAATCGGGTGATCTTGGCCATTTCATTAGATACTATATTTGGAGCAAAACGGGCCAACCTGGTGAATTCAGCTTCATATTGGGCCACCGAAAGATTCCTTTGCTCCAACTTAAGAAATTCTGATTCCATCCTCCTCTGCATACTCCTGGAAAAGTACTTGTCGAAGAATGCCTCCTTAAACTGTTCCCAAGAAATAGTCTGACCACCCCGACGCTGCTCCTCTACTAACCACCAGTCATAAGCCTCCCCTTGGAGAAGATAAGTAGCAAATCTGATCCTCTCCATCTCCTGACTACCATGGGCCATAAAAGCCTTCTCCATATCTCGCACCCATCTCTCAGCATCAATAGGGTTGCTTGAACCAGAGAAAGGAGTAGGGGCAAACTTCTTAAAATCTGCAAAGCTACGGCCGTTCCCCACCCAGGATTGAGATAAAGCAGACTGGATCGGCGGTGCTGATTGAGTGGGTAGGGTTGGCTGCAACTGCGGAACAGGAAGGGTAGTCTGTGTTGGAGCAGAAGGGGGTGCAGACTGAGCGGTCAAAGCTGCTGGATCTGATGCTGCATGTCCCGCATAGACTGCGCCATACCCGAGAGAGCTTGAAGCATCTCGGACTGGAATCGCTGGTGCTCAGTTCCTACTGGGTTGGCAGGGGCCATACCTCCAGTAGTTCCTTGACCCACCGGCTGATCAGCATTACCGGCCAGAGAGTCCTCCTCATACAGTTGGCTCCTAGTACGGCGAGCCATATCTATTTCTGTTAAATTAGATGTGGTTAATATCATCATAAACTAAAGTGTCAGGTGTCTCTAAGTATAATGTCATCAAAATATGTTCTCTACGTGTTATCATGTCAATATGTCTGTGTCCCTAGGGTCATAACCGTTATCATGTCAATATGTCTGTGTCCCTAGGGTTAAAATCGTGCTCTGATACCACTAAAGCTGTCACCCCCAGACCCAAATATTGGGCTAGGGTGACAACCCGCCGCGTGCCGGGCACGCAAGGCGTCACAAAATTTTTCACACATAACACATTATATATAACCAAGCCAAATACATCACTGAATACTAAAAGTTTTGGGTTACAAACCCTTACACACCACAATAATAAAGTTTGGGCATCAAGCCCTACACATAAGTAATACTGGGGTTACAACAAAATAATGGTCTTGATTTATTTAATAGAAGATCCATCACCCCAACCATCCATCTTCAATCTCGTGGCTCTGACAAAAACATTGTAAGATTTTTATGAGCTTACACTCAATAAGTAAGCCACGTTATACAGTCAAATCATAGCATAGCAATCAATAAGCACATAAATGATTTGCATGCTTAAACATTCCACAAATACTCAAACATGCAATGTAAGTAAACCCACTATTTATACTCTCAATGGTAGATGTAAATATGACCCATGGCCCTGCAATATCTCAATAGTGTACCAACAAGCATCCCCCTACTGAAAGGGTCCAGATACCAGGGTCACGCCATATCATAATCCATTAGAACACATACTCTATATGTGTGATGCCACCTCGAACCAAGCAGAACACATCCTCTAGATGTGTGATGCCACCTCATAGTAACTCAGAACACATCCTCTAGATGCGTGATGCCATCTCGAACCCAAGCAGAACACATCCTCTAGACGTGTGAATGGCATAAACAAGCAGAACACATCCTCTAGACGTGTAGGTGGCATAGATCATCAGAACACATCCTCTAGATGCGTGTGGCATAAATCATCAGAACACATCCTCTAGATGTGTGTGTGGTATGACATGATAAAGGAGAACCGCAGCGACACATAACAACACCTCACATCATGCACAAACATATCAATAACATCTTCATATTGCATAAACAGTGGATTATACTTACTTAACAATTGCATGTAATATATCACATCAATGTAATAATAACTGCATCTCTCATGCATAGCATCCACATATGAATCATAGCACATAAACAACCATGTATTCATAATATTCATCTACTTACAATTTAGCCAATAACAATTCTTCATGTCACAATATAATTCGCAATTTAAACATTCATATAATGAATAATTTATTAAATACTGATAACTGGCTTACTTACCTCAGTCCGCAATCCAACAGGTATATATATCAGCTAGTCAGATGTCTGAGCACCTACAGGATCATTTTACATAATTAATTTATTAGAAAAGAATATTAAAATGACCCTTAGAATTCTACCCAGACTAGTTCATGGGCCCAACTTTGGGCTTGAATATCTCCCACTATACACACCCAATTGAGAAAGTAAAAATACCCCAAGAAACTAGAATTCACCCAGATTCTAGCCGTATAAATATTTTGCTAATCCCGGCCCGTTACAGGGCCCAAAATCAGCCCAAACTTTCATTGCTGCACGACCCAAAAGGCCCTGAACCGGCCGGCCCAGCCGGCCCAGTTCAACACAACCCACCCGATCCCCTGTTTCACCGAACAGGGGACAGGTATCTCACCAGTGGCCAGGGCCGCCGCCGGCCAAATTGAGGGCGACCCGGCCGCCGATGGCCGGGCCAGAGCCAGCCGCCGCCGCGGTCGGCCACCAATTTCCCATACTCTCCCTCAATTTTACTCTCTTTCTCTCTCACATCCGCGCGGCAAGATATTGTGCCGGCGGCACGGCCGGCCACCTTGGCCAGCCGGACCTCCACCAGACGCACGCCCGGCATCGGTGGAGGCGACAGGCCGAAGCTCGGGCCCGGCGAGGCGGCGAGCACGCCGCCGGGCCCAAACCAACCAGCGGAAGGCTTCCACCACCGTGCGAGAGAAGGGCCGATTGGCCCTTTCTCTCTTCTCTCTCTCCACCACCACCTCGTCGGACACCTCCCCCGGTGCCGGCGGGGTCGCCGGCCGAAGCTCAGGCCCGGCGAGGCGGAGAGCACGCCGCCGGGCCTGAACCAAGGGATCGACCGGTCTCCCTCTCTTTCATCTCACGCTCTCTCTATCTCACGCTCTCTCTCTGTCTCACGCTCTCTCTCTGTCTCTCTCTCTCTCTATGGCAGGGGTACGTACCTGAGGATGAAGCGCGCCCGTGTGAAGGAAGGAGTCCTCCTCCTTCCTATTTAATCACCTGTGCAACGCCTCGGATCGAGGGTTTCCCCGAAGACTAAACGCTTCACCTGGAGCGAAGCGTCAGCCCGGGGAACCCAATAGACTAGAGCTTGGTTCATCTGAACCACTGGTTCGTCTGAACCGGGTACTACAAACCTGAATTAAATATTACTTATTCCAACCTTGACTAGTGGTTGGATTCAGGAGCTAATGTTAATATTTGTGTTGATCGCTCCTGGTTCACTACATTTCAGGACTCAAGTGGAGGAAGTATGACTCTAGGGAACAACACAGCCGCCAGGGTCGAGGGACAAGGTCGAGTGAACCTGAAAATATTATCAGAAAAAGTTCTCACCTTGATGGATGTGCTTTATGTTCCTGATCTTAGGAAAGCGGATCTCAGCTAGTTCAGAGAGGATACAAAATTGTTCTTGATTGTAATAAAGTTGTAATAACTAAGAATAATGCCTTCATAGGAAAAGGATATGTAAGTGAAGGCTTATTTAAATTGAATGCAATAAATCCTTTTATTAATAAAGCTGAGAATCAAACCTATCTTGTGAATAAGTCTAATCAAAGTCTGTGGCATGCCAGGTTGGGTCATGTGCACCTAAGAAAGGTCGAACACATGATGAATTTAAAACTAATTCCTAAATTGAATCTAGATATGTCTAAATGTGAAATATGTGCTGAATCTAAACAACCAAGAAAGCCATTCAAATTAGTGAAAAGAAATTCATCAATTTTGGAGTTAATACATAGTGATGTTTGTGACTCAACTAAGACTGCAACTCATGGTGGCAATAGGTACTTAGTAACCTTCATAGATGATTTTTCTAGATATTGTTACTGTTATCTAATTAAATTTAAAAATAAAACCTTCAATAAATTTAAAATTTATAAGAGTGAGGTAGAAAATTAACAAGAAAGAAAAATTAAAATTCTTAGATATGATAGAGGAGGGGAGTATACCTCGAATGAATTTTCTCAATTCTGTCAAGAATATGGGATAATTCATCAACTGACTGCTCCTTACTCTCCATAGTCCAACGTTGTAGCTGAGCGTAAGAACCGTACCCTTATGGATATGGTAAATTCTATGCTCATTAGTTCTGGCTTACCTAAGAACTTGTGAGGCAAAGCTCTTCTATTTTCTTGTTTCATCCTAAATAGAATACCTACTAAGGATAGTGGTAAGACTCCCTATGAACTTTGGAAAGGAAGAACACCTAACCTAGATTTTCTCAAAGTGTGGGGGTGTCTAGCTAAGGTTAATATTTCTGAACCCAAAAAGAGAAAACTAGGATCCAAAACCTTAGATGCTGTATTTATAGTCTATGCCCAAAATAGTAATGCCTACAAATTTTTAGTAATAAAATCAAAGATTAATGATATATATGATAATACAATCTTAGAAGCTAGAGATGCCTTCTTCTTTGAAGATATAATTCCATTCAAGACTAAAATCTCTAGACCCCTAAAATTTGAAACATCATCCTCTAAAGCCATAGAACCAGAACTAGAAACTGAACCAGAATTAAGAAGAAGAAAAGGAAAAGAATTGAATAAGATTTTGGTGAAGATTTTTTTACATTCTTAATAGAAGGTGATCCTTCCACATACAATGAGGCAATGACATCATCAGAATCATCATATTGGAAGGAAGTTATAGATAGTGAAATTAAATCAATCATAGAAAATAAAACTTGGATTTTAACTGATTTACCTCCTGAAAACAAACCTATAGGAACAAAATAGATTTTTAAAAGAAAATTAAGACCAGATGGATCAATAGAAAGATATAAAGCTAGGTTAGTAGTAAAGAGATTTAATCAAAAGAAGGACATAGATTATTTTGATACTTATGCTCTTGTAGCAAGAATAATAACCCTGAGAACTCTAATTGTCTTAGCCTTAATTCATAAATTAATAATTCATCAAATGGACGTAAAAACTATATTGTTAAATGGAGAATTGGAAGAAGAAATTTACATAAATCAACCTCAAGGATTTGAAGTAAAAGGATAAGAATATAAAGTATATAAATTAATCAAATCTCTTTATGGTTTAAAACAAGCTCCTAGATAGTGGCACATTTAGTTTGATGAAATCATTTTGAAAAATAGCTTTAAAATAAATGAATATGATAAATGTGTATACTATAAAAGACAGGATACTGATTTTATAATACTATGCTTATATGTAGTGATATATTACTCCTAGGAACATCATTAAAATTAATTCAAGAAACTAAAAGCCACTTATCAAATAAGTTTGATATGAAAGACCTTGGAGAAGCCGATGTAATTCTAGGAATGAAACTTAACAGAGTAAATAATGGAATAGCAATAAGTCTGGCACACACAATAAAGAAAATGCTTCAAAAGTTTGAATATTATGATTAAATCCTATTTCTACCCCCTATGATCATAACTCTCATTTAATTAAAAATTTAGGAGAACCTATTAATCAATTAGGATATTCTCAAAGAATAGGATCCCTATTATATATTTCAAATAGAACTCGTCTAGACATAGCTTATGTAGTAGGCAGATTGAGTAGGTATACTAGCAATCCTAGTGAAGAACATTGGAAAGCCCTAGAAAGAATTTTTAGATATCTTAAGGGAACCATAAATTATTCTCTAGTGTATTATGGTTATCCTGAAGTGATTAAGGAGTATAGTGATGCTAACTGGGTATCTCTTCCTATTAGGAGGAGCTGCAGTATCTTGGGCTCATGTAAACAAACTATAATCACTAGAAGTACTCTAGAGTCTGAGCTAACAGCTCTTCACACTACTTGCACTGAAGCACAATGGCTGAAAGACTTAATAAATGATATAAATATTCCTTCACCAAATATTTCTTAAATTTGTTTAAATTGTGATTGTAGAGCTCTGATTGATCTGTTAAATCAACAGACAACAAATAAAAAGATGAATAATCATATCCTAATCAGGTATAAATATATAAGAAATAAAATGAAAGAATCAATATCATTGTAGTTTGTAAGATCTAAACATAATTTGGCAGATCTTTTAACCAAAGGCCTTTCGAAGGCTGTGGTTTTTGAGACATCGAGGGGGATGGTGCTTAGCCCATATATTAGTCACCAGAGTGGACCCCTACCGTCATGGCAACCCCATGGTTAAGGTTCAAAGGAAAATGATCTTTGAGGTGATATCTGGAAGCACCGCTTTAGGAGTCTGTCTCCATCCCATTCCTATGGTGTGGTGCTTTATTGTGACGGATAGGTTGAGCATAGCTCTTAATAGATCCAAGGCTATAAATTCAGCGAGGTCATGTACCCTTCGAGGATCTACCTTATTGAGCATAGCTCTTAATAGATCCAAGGCTGTAAATTCAGCGAGGTATGATTCCATTGCACATACCCTTGGAGGATTTACCTTAGTGAGAGTAGTCGTGAGGCCGCGACTATGGGACCGGGGTGAATCCCTAGTAACTCTCATGAAAATCAAGGCAAGCGCATGGTCTAGATAGCGCTAACTCGCATTATGATTAGCTCATCTTCATACTGTATGTATTTTATACTAAATGCAAGTTCAAACGTAGAAGATACTTGCACTAAGCATAGTAAATTTTAAAGTTTTGAAATTGCTTATTGAATTAAATTTTTTGGTTATTATTCCTTTATTTTTTTTGTAGGGGATTGTTAACGTTCGACCATTTGAAAAAAACAAAACACCAATGTTTAAAAAAAATAAAAAAATTAAAACCAGCCATTTTTCCCAAACCAAACGTTCGGCCATTTTTAAAACGTTCGACTATTTTTTTTATTAAAAAAATGTCCGATCATTTTGTTTAAAAAAATCTATAAATAGGTTTCAAAGGATAAAAATTTTGAGAGAACAACAACAATTCTATATTTTTTTTTCTTTGAAGATTGCGTTGAAGATCGCTGATCGCGTCCGTTGAGATCATGCTGCCAACGGATGTAGGAATCTGGTTCTGGGTTGTACCTTGGAGGAGAGTTGTGGTTCTATTTTTCTTCGCACGAGAAGGGGGACCAGTTCTCCTTTAGGGCAGTGGTGTAAACCGCCTCCCAGGCCTGATTCTTAACATATTTTTATTTTGAGATATTTTTTTTTTGAATATAATCTGCCTCACACACACCATAGATTTTTTTAATATACATACATACATATATTTATGTATACTAATATATTCCTAGTTGCAAGGATGAAGAACTCAACTTCGATAACAAGGGTCCCATGTAAACTTCTTCTGCATTCAAATAAAAGGTTACTTGCATACATATTATAAAGTTAAGAAATTTTATATGACTGATTTAGGGTTAAAAATAGATGGTTTACCTGAAATTCAAAAAATAGAACTCCCTTGTGCCTAGAGACATGTGATCCCAGTTGTAGCCAATCGGATCGGCGCGCCTTTGAAATATAGCGCTGATCTGGTTTGACACTATATGCTACTCAATAAAATTGTTACCAAAATAGAAAGGATAAACAATGCATGTTTATAAATAATTAGCATTTAAATTATCATAACTATAAAAAAAATGGTATACTTATAGCTCATGTGCATCTAGTACAAGTACACTGCAGCCCAAGGATGAAGAACTCTTCACCATTTGTGCTGTTGAAGAAGTAGCATCATGATCTAAACCAGATTGAGGTGGCATCCCCTATGGAGACAATGAAGGTTGTTTAAGGACTGCAAATCTGAACTCTCCTACTGATGAGGTTGCTGGATCAGATGGGTCAACACTGTGGCGCTGCCCATCCTGTCTATCAGCAATGGATCTCCCCCAGCCCCTCATTTTGAAAATAATAAAGATTCATGCAACCTAATTATGAATAATGAATATATGTGTAAAATAAAGCATAAATAAATTTATCTTGCAATTGTATCAACCTCGATGCAGAGTCAGTTTCATTTGTATCATCAATAATCGGTTCAACATCCAATGCTATGTCATACTGTGATTCAAATTCATCTTCATTGTCGTCCAATCGAACATTAACATCATCAAATTCTTGGATATCATTAGTCTGGTCTTTAAGTGATGTTTTAGGAGCATATATATCATCCTTAATTGCATATATTTTCATCTCATCCTCTTGAAATGCAAGGGAATCAGGTGATTGAATCGAAGAGTTTTCAGCAAGCACGATGGTCGATCATTCCATGATTTTTGAAACAACCAACCAATCTCGCTTATCGTTGCTCAAGCTTGGATATCCGTAGTACGTAATACACTTGCTAAGCTTATAACACTATAATAAATGGTTCTTATTTTTGCAATCTTCGTCTATGGTTCACTTTAACCAAATTGTATTCATTATGAACCCTAGTCCTCACATTTACTGTTGGATCAAACCATTTACAATGAAATAAGGTAGTACTTTCATAGGCCAACCTAGACATTCAACTTCGACTACCTCAACTAACTTCCCATAATAATATAGCATATTTCCTCTGATGCTTTCTTTTCTGACGCACACGCCTCAACTTTGCATGCCTTTTGAAGAACCTAATCCTTCAATATGAAACTTATAGCCATTCATAAAATAGCCAGGATAGGTATTTACAGTCCTCAATGGCCATTATGCTGACAACGAATGAAAATGTTGTCAATAATGGACCATGGGCCATTAACCTGTAAATGAATAAGGAATTCATAACCAATTCATGAAATAGAAGGCATTAACCAAATTAAATGCATCATAACACTCACAAATTTATTAAACCAATATGTGAACGTCGTTTCTAACTTCTGTTTGATGGCAACTTCATTGATGTTGGGATACATTTGTCATTGCCTAACTAGTACATTCTATACAGATAAGAAATTTAAAGCTATTGTCAGCAAATAATTTGTTTACTATTGTTTATTTCACAAATAGAAGTTCAATGTTAGATACTAAGTATAATATACATACTCAATGTATGGATTGACTTCTCGACAGTTCATTAAAATGTAATTATGGGCTGCAATACTAAACATCGCTCAAATCTCTTCTCTTTTGTTTTCCAAATGGTCGGCCGATAATTTTAAAAATTAATATTTTACCATCAATAGTTTCTCCTTCATTCGCACATCCATCATTGTTACGGCCTATATTTCGGCTCATCGTGTGGATGTGATCCTTAAAATAATGTGAAGTAAAAGTTGAAACCTTCTCAATCAAGTATGCATTGCATATTGAACTTTCAACCCTTGCCTTATTGCGCACATTATTTTTTAACTTCTTAAGGTACTTATATGTCAAAGTATGTAAAGCAATCAATTAACTTGCTTGTAAGGTAAATTTATTTGAAAAATAATATATAATATTAATTTATATTTATCTCTCAAAAGGATATATCTAACAATACTGCATGGGATCAACTATACTTGCTTCATATGGTAAGTGAACCAGTACGTGTTCTATGGAGTCAACAAAACTGAAAGAAAATATTCGCTCCAACTTATATAATATAATAGGAATTTCTTTCTCAAGCCTTGCCATTGATGTATAAGTAATGACTCTGGCAGTTAACTCCTTGAAGAATAAGCTAAACTCCGTTAGTGCCTTCCATACGTAGATAGAAAGTAACTTACGAAAAGATATGGATAATAATCATTGCATAAAGACATGACAGTCATGACTCTTCATACCGCACAATTTAAGCTTATGCATGTCGACACATCTACTGACATTTGAGGCATATCCATCTAAAAATTTTAACCCTTTAACCCATTGACATAACACTACTTGAGAATTTCTATCAAGGTTGTAGCATGCTTTAGGATATGTCCCATTGGCATTCCTCCTTAAATCATGTCTTCTACAGTATATATTTAGTTCTTCTCTTGATTTTGCAGTGTCCTTTATTTTTTTTGGGATGTTTAGCACTATGTTAAATATGTTATCAAAGAAATTCTTCTCAATGTGCAACACATCCAAGTTGTGCCAGATAAGATTGATACTCAGTATGAAAAATCCCAAAGAATACTTCGCTTCCTTCAATTATGTTCTTTCTATATATGCCCATTTATTCTATCTGCATTTGCTTTTCAAGCATACTTTAAACCCATTTTTATAGGTAAAAACTTTCTATGATTATCAAATCATGATTGCTTACCATTCTTCTGCAATATGAATGCATCAGAATCATCCATGCAATAAGGGCATACCATACGCCCAGCAGTGCTCACCTAAATAACATTGCATATGCTGAAAAGTCACTGATTGTCCATATCAGAGCTGCTCTCATAAAAAATTTTATTTTATTGATATGTCAAATTCTATAACTCCAGTTTCTCATAATATTTTTAATTAAGCTACCAACGGTTACAGAAAAACATCAATCTTTTTCTTCGGATTTGAAGGACTAGACACAAAACTGTCAAAAACATTGCAAAAGCTTTCATGCACTGCCATGGTGGAAGATTATAAATAGTCAATATCATGGGCCAACAAGAATATTGTTTCCCTATTTGACCGAATGGTTGGAAGTTATTAATACAAAGTCCTAATCTCACATTTCTGGTCTTTTCGATAAATTAGGATGGTTTTCATTGAAATGCTTCCAAGCTTTTGAATCAGATGGATGGCTCATTTCACCTTCTTTAACTTCATGTTCAACATGCCATCTCATACTTGCAGCACTAGCTTCTGATCTGTATAATCGCAGCAAACGTGGAGTTAGAGAAAAGTAATGCATCCTTTTATATGGTACACTTTTTCTCCTGCTTGAACCAACTCCTTCATGTTCACTACTGTACCTCGATTGCCCACATATCTTACACCATTTCAATCTTGAATCTTGACCCCAATATATCATACAATTGTTTAAACAACAGTCAATCTTATTCACTGGTAGACTAAGCCCACATAACAACTTTTTGTTGAGTAAAAACTGTCTGCTGCAACATTATCACTTGGCACAACTTCCTTTATTAACTCAATGACTGCATCAAAAGATAACTGCGAATGGTTCTCACATCCAAGATATAATTCTTGATTTGCAGCACGTAGCATGTCATAAAATTATTATGTTTCCGGATTTGGTTCTTCATTCAAAGAACTTTGATTGAATTCATTATCCGCTATATTCATCACCATTTCTTCATATATATATTTGATTGAATTCATTACCTGCTTGGTTGATAATCTCAGCAATCGTTCCCTCTGTTTCATTGTGATAGTTCCAAACTTCGTACCCAGGAACAAATCCTTTTCTACAAAGATGAACCTTCACAGTTTCGACATCTCTATAGGCTTTGTTTTGACACTTCTTCAAATTACAGGGGCATCTAATTAGAGGACCATCCATCTAATACGATTGGCTACAAGCACACACAATAAATTTCTCCAAAATGTTACTAAAATTGATATCTCATATTCTAAAGATATTTCATATCTTACGTCTCATTATAAGACTTTCTCAAAATTGCTGATGCATCATTGGCTTACTGTCTAAATTAAAACAGTAAGCCATTTGAACCATTGTATTCTATCTCATTAAACAGAAGACAATGCATCATTGGCTTCTGTTGTTGGTTGATGTTAATCACATCTAGCCACATCAAAAGCCTTTTTTTTTTAACCATTTTATCACACAATTTGTGTAATAATTCAACATCAAACAAAACATAGCAACAAATCACAAAGCAGAAATTCATTCATTCAATCGATTCTCCCATTCAAACAATATAGACGTTCCCAAGGTCAGCAAATGAGCAGAATCCATCTATCCGTGAGCAAATAAATCCTCATTCATTTAATCCAATCTCAACATTAAAATGCACGGAAGCCATTAATATGCGAAAAATTATCCAAAATTGATAGAAAAAATTTAACATGGCAATGAAACTAACCCTAAACAATGTACCAAACTCAAATGGCAAGAAGAACCAAAGCGGACAGAGAAAAAAAAGTTAGAAAAATGCTTTACCTTGGCTAGAGAAGATTTTCCTTTGACGACGAGGCCAAGAATGCACTCCGGCACTTGAGAGATGGATAATCAAGCGACGAGAGGTTCAGAAGAGCTTCAAATGGGGCCACCATGAACGAAGATGCTGGGGTTAGGGTTTAGGGTATACAAAATTTTGTGACGCCAGCGTTTCATCGCAATGGCATCGCTAACATAGCGATGCAACTAATTGTGTCACTAAATTAATGAAAATAGCGACGTCAACGTACGTGTCACTATTTTGCGATGTATACTATCATCGAAAACCTGCAACGTTTAGCGACGCACAAAAAGTGTTACTATATCGCAACGAAAATTTTTCATCAAAAAAATTAGAGATGCAAAACCATGCATCGCTAAATAGCGACAAAACTGGCATCACTATTTTGTCAATAAAGTTGTCATCACCGATTTTACAACATTGCTATGCATTGCTATTTTTCGTTTATCGTTCAGCATTGCAATTTAATTGGTCGCTATTTAGCAATGCATTTTTGCGCATCTATTTCAAAATTTCTTGTAGTGAAATATGGCTCAGTTGAGATCTTTTGATAACAAATAAATAGCTCGAAAGAATAAAGAAGTTGAAGGTTAAAAGATCAAGAAGGTTAATGAAGCCCTTGAACATCAAAAATTAAAGATTAGTTTTTAGTGACTTTATTTGAGATGTAAGTGATATTACCATAAGTTAGATATTTTGTAAATTGTTCATGATTGTTAAAAGGATTTTAAACCTTAGAAGTAACCTTATCATAAGTTAAATATTTTGTAAATTATTTATGATTACTAAAATGATTTTAAAACTGAGTAAGTAACCTTATCATAAGTTAGATATTTTGTAAATTATTCATGATTATTAAAAAGATTTTAAACCTTGGTAAGAAACCTAATCATAAATTAAAATATTCTATAACTTGTTCATATTTGTTAAAAGGGATTTCAAACTTTTATATCAATATCGTAGGATTGCAAAACATTATTTTATGGTTAAAAATTATTATTTGAATTGAAATAATTATCAAATTTTTATAAATCAATTATTTTGAAATAATGAGATTTTACAAATATTTTTGAAAAATATTAAAGATTTAAATTTTGCATAGCATAATTATTACAAATTTGAATCAAGTAAAGTTATTTTTGCATGCAACGGGAGAATTATTATTACACAAAATTTTATGATAAGAATAAGTAAATTTATTGAATGCAGAATTGTTTTTGAAAATATGTCAACCATGGTCCACTATGATATGACTTTATAATATGGTTTCTGATGCTAAGACCCATCTCCATAAGGGATATATGTAGAGGATACACCCTATCGATAGGATTACATATAGTATTTTGTTCTGGCCCCCATTTATAGAGATTAAATACGATGTTCTATTCTAGCCCTATCACTCGGATATATGCGACCATAGTTTGTGACCATGGAGTATAAACTTTTGATAACATAAATTATTGATAACATAAAATTTTGATGACATGAATAAGATGACATGCAAATTTTGAATATGATAACACGAAAGATATTACCTAAAAAGTTTTATGTACTACTTAAAGATACCTTGAAAATTTTAAATATTAGTATATCGATGATATGTTAAGTTATGAACTAAAGTTTTTCGGTTTTTAATTAAAGATATGCTTTGTTTTATAAAAAAAATTATAAATCTTCATTTGCTTGATCCATTAATTTATACTTTGTGTTACTGAGAAGGCTCATAAAATTCTTATTATTTTTTTCAAAGAACAAAATATAAGCAAGAGTTAGGTAAAAGCTGACCGTTTATCTTAATTAATTATATGAAATTGTTCTGCATATGATGCCTTGCATGCTAGGGATTTAGTTTTTAGCATGCAGTAAACGCTTTAGATCCATCTTGAGTATGGGGCGTTGGGCATATTATTGCTAAAGCTTATATGCATTGGCAAAGAATATAGCAAGGTAGCAGTTGTTCACTAGTGCAACTTGGATGAGAGCAATGAGGAAGTTACTCATAATAGTTCTGAGTACTTCTAGAATGGGAAAAAGAACTGGATACCATTTTTCTTAGACTTGTTCCCTTGTGGATTTGATAAATTAGAGAAAAATAAATGGAGTGAGAAATGAAATCAATGCACATTAACTAAAATGGACTTTGAAAAATATAACTAACTTATTTTAAAATATTATCTCATATGACAATTATATGAGAATTTTGTGATAGATAAGAATTTAAAGCAGAAAAAACGGCATTTAGAGATCAGAAATATAAACCCATAAATAAGCTTTGCACTTGTTACAAGGACATATAACTAATTGAGGCTGTCCATGAGATGCGTCAGTGCTAATGTTTAGAACATATAAAGCAATATTCCCTTAAATACTATAAAGCATGAGAGTTATCTATAGCTTCAGAACATATAATAGAAAATTTTGCATAAACCTAAAACAACCAAAACAAACATAAATCCCCAAAAGATCCTTTTCATTTATATTATTATTATAGTAGCCATTACCTCAATTAAAGCTAATTATAAACAACTTCTCTTTGCAAAACCACAAAGTGGAAAATCATAATTATTCTACATAAATCATCACAATGAACCATGTAGCCATACTATAGACAGAAATATTAATATATGACAAAATCACCATGTCTAAGAAGTTTATTTCATTAATCTGAGCATGACTTTCTACATATCACCCATTTGGAACATATGCAATCATCTTTTTCTTGGAATAATTGCAATCAAGAGATGTCACTGGTGAATGCGGACTTTCTTACATCCCTGCTACAAATTTTTAACCAGATTTATTAAGGGTTTCCCTCCTCTTTCTCATTTATTGTGGCCTTTATCCAAATTCAAAATCCTCTTTAACATAGATCTCCTTTTAGACTTTCACACATATCAACATTTTTTCCATATGTCCCAAGGCTTCCTATCATACACTTTATTCAGACTTTGTCCATTCTCAATTTATCGCATGTCTGTCTCAATGCTCTCATGTTTATGTTCCTCTAATTTGGACCCTTGTTCTTGTCTTCTTCTTTTTATTTTTTTATTTTCATTTGTGTATGTGTGTGTTACTATTAGGGCAGCAAAAGCCACCCAAGGCCTTGTTCATGTCTTATGCAGTGTTTCTTGCAATCACTTCACAATGATACTGGTCCTAATCCTTGCCTTTCATTTCCCCATCACACCTCCTTTCTAATTGCCCTATTTTATTTCATGTTATGTCCAACTTTGGTCACTTTGTATTTTCTTAATTCATTCTCTTAATGAATTTGATGACATTCCCGTCTCATCTCTTAAAAATTTCATCATAATACTAGTGGACATTTTTATGGTCATGCCTATGCGACATTTTAGATGGCATTGCATTTAAAGGCCGTCACCTACCTATAACTGCTTTGGAAAAATCCCATAGCTTGCGAACAGATTTCTTTATGATCTTCCCCTCCTCAAATTTTATTCAAAGTCAAAAGCCCCTGAACTTGGCTTCTTAAGACTTGATCACATATAATTGTACTAGCACCATGCTAAGCTACACTATTTTCTACCTTGCTACTTCATATTTATCATAAGTCCACCTCAACATGCTCATCACATTCATTTAGTGCACAACATTCTGTCATCTTATGAAAAGCTTGCATCAAGTATCACATGCATGCAGTAGCTTAAACTAGAACTGAAGCAATTACCTCAACCAACAAGCTTTCTCTAATGCTGTTAGCTTGTTTCCACTTGTAGATCCAAGATAAAGAATTCACGTACTTTGAGGATCTCACTTTAATGAAGTGTAACAATGATTCTTTATCTTGAATCATTTTAATGAAGTGTAACAATGATTCACTTTATGAATGTGATTGATCATTCCTAGCAACTTTGACCAATTTTTTAATGCCTCTTTCGTAGGGATTATTGCACCACACATCATGCCCATTCCAGTTAAGACCTCAAAGGCCAACATGATGTGCATGTTATATTAGGGCTAGTTTTGAGTTCACTTTATCAAAATTAGGGATGTAGTCAGAACTTAAATGTACTTTGATGAGAAAAAGAACTTAAACACTATTATTACTCAACAAATCAAGCATGGTAAACAATATTGAAGTTGCATATTGATTATTGACAAAAATTCTTAGGTGGATCAAAAAGGCGGCAGACAAGGAGCCAGTGGTTTGTTAATGTATCACTGAAAATAACGTGAGATAGCAGGTAGTGTTACGTTATAAGCAGACCTCACAGTAACTCAAATGGAAGAGCAATCCAGTTAAATGCTAACTATAACCATTTATACACAGTCCCAAAAAAAAAAAAAAAAGAAATTGTAATGTGGGGACACTTTTGCAAGAAGGAGTACATGGTCGGTCTAAATTAATGCGTTGCACACACAATTTCTCTGTAAACAATATCTGAATAAACATGATTAATATCATCAAATTTGCATGTAAAGTATAAGACTAAAGCAAAGTCAAAAGCATCTTGGAGATTGAATTCAAATAAACAAGGACCGAAACGTATGCCATAGAACATACAAGTAGATATAAGTAGCATATTACATAAAAGGTCAAGGTTAAATTCTCACACAGATGGACTTCTGAGAGACCTCCTCATAGAATTCATGGTAACCTAGATTTCTAGACAATGATAACTTGAAAGGTTCAGAGCCGATCACAATGGGCCTGTTCGTAGAAGTGCCTTCCATATGCATAGTTTGGATCCATGCTTTGGGTTTTGGTTGTTTACCTTTCACTAAAACGCTAGAGAAGCCGCGTCTTGGCAAATTTTGTGAGGCGGGGTTCGGCCAGCGTGCGAGAGGGACGTGACGTCATCGTTTGTTCTCGGATATATATGTCGTCATTGTTTCAGCTGTGCTTTGCCGGGGTGCTTTAAAATTTGATACACACCATTTCAAAATTCAATACTCCAGGCTTTCATAAATTATTATTTTAAATAATTATTTGTAAAAATAAAATTTTATTAAAAGATAAAAATATTTTTTGTAAATATTTATGAAGGTTCTTGGGATATAATGATGATGATGATTCTCAAATAATTTGATGAAGAGTTTATAATGAAAATTGTTTAAGACATAATTTGATAAACGCCATAATTTGACAAATACATTCAACGATATGATTGGATGAGAATTCTTGAGATAACGATTTTTGAGATATAATTTAATAATGAACATCTTCAACGATATGGTTTGATAAAGACTCTCAAAATATGTAACAAAGATTCTTGGGATCTTATCAGCTCTCAAATAATTGTATAATGATCTTTTTTTTAAAAAAAAAAGAAACAAAAAATAATATGCAGGATCATCTTATTCATGCCATTCGTTACTTTTAAGAAATGCATAGAAAACATACTGCTTACATGGATTATTAATGTTCATGGTGACAACAAACACATGTTCTTATTCTTGAGCTGATGGAAGTTAGAAGTTTGCTAGTGCTTCTTGGCAGGTGGGATAAAATGGCAATTTGCTAAGCAAATCTTTTGTGTATCATAACATGGTATGTCAGCGCTAAGTGCACAGCAGTACCCTCCATTCGCCCTTTTGAAACATGCTGAAGGCATTGTGGCCGCATCTATCCTCTCTACAACTCTACATTGATATAGAGAAAACAATCCAGCAAGAATGAAGCATAACATAACCAAACAATTGATGCTCATGGTTGAGGATCTATATCACCAGACCTTCTTGGATTAAGAAAAAACATTCATAGCTATTTATAAGCCAATAGGATCTGGATTCCAAAGGATCTTCACTATATCTTAAGACTTTATCAATCTTCCTTATTTGTGGGCTAGTATATCTTCACCATATCTTGAGAATCTTTATCCTATTTTTACTATAATATTATAGATTTAATAATTTTATATGAATATATTAATATTGTTATGCAAATATTGACTATGTAACAAATATTTAATATTTATCTTAATAATACTCATTAATATTTTAATATTTATTAAATATTCTAGTATTATCTATTAAAATTAATATTTTATTTCTAATATTAAAATATTTAGTATTAACATATTATAAATATTAATAATATTTATTTATATTTTTAAAATTATTGGCTATCATTTTATTTAATTATAAATAATATATTTGTTAAATATTTATATTTTAATATTTAATCAATACATATAAATTTTTTTTAAAATTATTAATATTTTAAATTAAATTTATATTTTTATTACAAATATTTTATTATTTAAATCTAAATTTATTATATAAATATATGAATTAATCATAAAATTTTTATAAATATTTCTTATTATAAATATAAAAAATAAAATCCAATTACCTAGATTTTAAACTACTATTTATATTAGGAATTGTAATTATTAATATACTTAATAAATATAATATTAATATATAATAATATTTATGTAAATATTAAAAGAAAATATTAATATTTTAAATATAATAAATATTTATATAATATTTATGTAAATTGATGTAAATAAAATTTTTAATATCTATGTAAATATTTGGGTATATAAATAGAATTAATATTTAGATAATAACCTTCTTGAGCTAAGGTACAATTTCACTTTGTCCATCCATGATCTAAAAGATATTACTTAATCCATCTGAAGTCCACTTTCGTTCATGGTGGTTAGTTTTCGTTACCTATCTATTACCTTTTCATGGTGAAAAGGTGATGATGAACGGACATGGTGATTCTTGTGTGAGAAGATGATTGGAAGATCAATTTTGATCAGATTTTTATCGATGGCTTATCATGTTCATAACAATTCAGGAAAAGGCAAAGACATGGACATGGTGATTCTTGCGTCCTTTGGCTAGAGAAGAAGATCAAAAGATCGATTTGATTGAATTTTTGTCGAATAATTAGTAGCTGCTAGTGCTGCTTTGGTTAGAAGGAGTGCTGCTGGTGCCACTATCAGTTGAAGGAGTGCTGCTACTGCTGGTATTGCTAGAGGAAGGGGCAAAGGCTCACTTAGAGCTGTTAAAAGAAGGGGAAGAGAGTTTGATAGCAGCTAGGGAAGACTGTTTGTTGGTGAGAGCAGCTAAGCGGATATGTAGACATGCATTTTGGTTTTGTGTATTTTGCTTCTACGTTGATT
Organism: Calamus simplicifolius; assembly: GCA_900491605.1. NCBI lineage: Eukaryota > Viridiplantae > Streptophyta > Magnoliopsida > Arecales > Arecaceae > Calamus > Calamus simplicifolius. The sequence continues at coordinate 1,068,134 of UESW01004072.1, read as the reverse complement.
CATATGCCTTGAATTTGGTAGGATGGCCTATTTGATCATTTAGATGTAGTCTATGCCTTAAGCTTGTGTATGTTACTTTTGTATTAACATACGTGGAACTTATGTTCTATTTTGAGACAATGACATATTAAGTTTGTAAAAGGATTTCAAATTCTATCATGACCTATATTTTAATATGTTTCATTTGTATTTTAGGATGTTTCAGTGTGTGCTGCTATTTATCAGTATGTTTTAGGATGTTTTAGTATGTTTCGCAATGTTTCATTGTATTTTAGGATATTTCAGCATGTGATGCTAACTTGTGTATCAATATATTTCACTATATTTTACAGTATGTTTAAGTATTTTGAGCTGACTGCAAAGAATCAGTGTATATTTTGCTATATTTCACTGTATTATGTAAAGATGTTTCAGTATGTTTCACTATATATCATTGTATTAGATCTTCACTCAAAATTACATAGCAATTCTTAACCTTTGTATTGCTTTTGAAAATTACATTGTATTATATAAGAAGTTCACATTACATTCAGTAGTCTACAATGCTCCAGCATGACCGAGTCGACGCTCCCACGAGAACGAGAGGACCACTTTATAGTACACCGTGCAATCTTTGATACCTTAAGGTTGCAGGACCAGCCCTTAGCTTTCCAAACCCCTTAGGAGAAAAGAAGTAGAAAAAGGGCAGGCACTCAACCAGACCATATTCCGAATGGTGTAACAATTCACAAAGATCTAGAGAGTTTCTCTAATTAAATCGATGGGATTGGGTTGCCGGCCACTAAAAGATCTCCAAAGAAATAGGATGTTAGTTAGGCTGTCCTTTTCATTATGTGTGGCACTCCCCCTCTTCTTTCTTTGCCAATAGTGACAGCAGCAACGCTAAGAAGCAATAAGAGCACTTGTTCTGATATGTAAACAACAAAGGAGGTATATTGTCATTGATGAAAATTTAAATCTATAAACTTAACACTTGTAATCCCCAATGGTCTTCAATTTTTAAGAGGGGAATACTTATTCTAGTGATTCATGAATTGGAAATTTCATCCATATTGTGATATTACAAAAGTTGTGTTCAATGTCAGAAAAACACAATTCATAGCACACATTACCATGATAAGCAATCCATGCATCTTCTAGTTGGAGAAGGATTTCCCATCTGAGGGTAAGTGACTTGGAAAAGGGCATCTGAATTAATGAAAAAGCATTTGGACTCTATCAAAGCAACCAAGGTTTTATACGAGTCAAGCTTAAGTGGTTGCACTTGCTCAAATTCTTACACTGGAGGATATCCAACTAAATTTAGATATATGGCAAGAATTGCCAAAGAGAGCAGTCACAGAATAGTTCAGGTGCCTCAATGTAGTACCTTTCTCTCATTTATTCCTTTCTTTTTCCTCATTTCTTTCCTTATTAGTACTTTCGCACCCTTCTTTCATTTTCGTAATGAGAGGGGGTCGGACATATATAGCCTAGCCTTTTTCCTCAAATGAAAGGATACGGACAGGCACATAAAATAGCTTGCCGAAGGTAACCTGATCAGAGTATTTATCGTGCATCAATAGAAAACACATTATGGACACTGTAACAGAAGCAAGCCCAGAATGGTGACTCGGGGGGAAATGAGCTACGGAAGCCCGGAAAAGCCGAGCTACGGAGGCCCGGAAGGGCCGAGCCATGGAAGCCCGAAAGGGCCGAGCCATGAAGCCCGGAAAGGCCGAGCCATGGAAGCCCGGGAAGGCCGAGTCATGGAAGCCCGGAGGGGCCGAGCCATGGAAGCCCGGAGGGACCGAGCTATGGAAGCCCGGAAGGGCCGAGCTATGGAAGCCCGGAAGGACCGAGCTATGGAAGCCCGGAGAGACCGAGCTATGGAAGCCCGGAAGGGCCGAGCTATGAAAGCCCGGAAGGAGCCGAGCTACGGAAGCCCGGAAGGGCGAAGGGAGGAGGTCGGCCTTAGCCGCCTCGCACGGATATTAATGCAATGTCTATTTTACCCCCCAACACATGCCCTCCACTCCCTAGTTCGAAGCGTAGGTTCGGGCATAGGGAGTATAAGTCCAAGTGGCACGTCTCGGATGGGACGTTTTGGTTTAGACAGCCCGTGCAATGATGCCCTAATTAATGCGACTGGGTCATCGTGCCTTCGGGGTAAGGCTCCTCCAAGAGTGGCGGTTGGGATTACGCCACGTTGCGAATCCCGATCGATCGGGCGTTTGTCGAGGTGGTTTCGGACGCCTCGGGCGAGACGCCCCGTCTTCTCAAGGCGGCTTCCTTAGCGGGGAAGCAAAGCGACAGCCGCACTATATATATATATACATGCATGTTTGCAGCATCTTTCGTCTTGTTTTTCAAGAGTTTGGCCCTTCATCCTTGACGCTCGTCGTTTCGCCTGGTGTTTCTCTCAATCGAGATGGCGATGAGTCCCGACGATGTGGCTTCAGAGGTCGTCGCTGAGGATTTGGGAGGATTCACCAATGGTATGGCATGCCCTCAGATGTTGTTCTGTGGGTGCCAGAGTCCGGAGATAGGGTCTCGCGAGATCTGGAGTCTGGGGTCTTCATTTATGAAGACAGTTTGAAGGCAGGCTTTCGTTTTCCTCTTCATCCCTTGGTGAAGGAAATCATGACTCATTACAACATCTGCCCGAATGGTGGCCCCGAACAGTTGGCGGAGCATCATTGGATTTATCTCGATGTGCCACCAAATTCAGATTGTCGCCACTCTTCCCCTTTTCCGCGCCTGCTACCATCTGATACCTGGGAGGAAATCAGAGTGGCCATACATCGGACCCCGGAGGTCCTTCAACGTTATTGTGGATAAGCCGTCTTCCATCAAGGGATGGAAGAGCCGGTTCGTTATCGCAGAGGGAACATTGGATTCGGCTTCCCTCGAAATGGGGAAACTTTGCTAGGGATGCAGAGACGCATCCAGTTTTGTCAGCGCAGGAGGAGAGGGATTTGGACATCCTTCGCAATGGCCGAGTGTTTTCGGCTAACGACCTGCTATCGGAGGGGGCCCTCTTCGCAGCCGGGCTCAGCCCCCTGGACCCGCAAGGTGAATCCCTTCTTTTACCCTTTCTCGCTGCGTGTTTTCTCGATGAATGTGTTTGGATCTGATCACGCATGTTTCATTCTTTCAGCCAAGAGGTCAGCGTTGTCGAGCCTCTCCAAGAGGAAGAGAGGAAAGCGCCTAGGGGAGAGCAGTGGCGCAGATAGCGGCAGGCCCGAGAAAAGGGCTCATACCTCCGCAAGAAGCCCGCCGGACACCGGAGCGGTTACGACAGGAGCGCCGGGGGCGAAGGAGGGTTTGGGGAGAGAAGCCGTGATCCCTTGTCCTCCCGTGTTAGAGATATCGGATAGCTCAGATGAGGCTCCATTGGTTCGTCTGATCGCATCCCCTATGAAAGAGGAACCGCAACGGATCTGGCGAAGGCGGTCGTTTCTGTGGGGCCTTCCGTCCCCGCGGGATCACCACCGGCTCTAGCGGGAGAGGGGGAAGGGACAGCTGCAGCCAAGGAGGTTCAGGGAGAGCTCCCTCTTGGTCTCTCTGCAGGGGAGTCCGGTAGTAGTGAAGTCGGGTCGCTCGCGGTAGTTCAGGAGGCGGGCCAGATAGAGGCTTCGGCGGAGCCTGCAGGGGAGGCGCAAGCGGTAGGCCGGGCCGAGGCCTTGGGGGACCCTGTGGCGGAGACGCAGATGGTGGTTACCGAGAAAGGTGCATCGGAGGAGGGGGCGCAGCTAGGTGGGAGTCCAGCAATGGGGGCTCCCTCGAAAAAGATTATGGGGAGGCTGGCGCTTGGGCTAGCCGAATTATCCGAAGAGATCCAAGCTAGGGCCTTGATAGAAGAGGCTGGGAGGTTAAAGTCCTCTCATACGGAAGTCGCCCAGATTGGTCCCTCAGGTGGGGACGGTCAACCCAGCAGCTCGAGCGCTGGCGTTGAGGAGGCATTTTCCGCCTTAATGAGGTCGGCCCTGTATCCGGGTGCAGATCCTTCGGCGGACAAGTTTGCAGATTTGGAATTGGTTGATGCTGCGTTCGGGCAGCAAGGCGTGGCTGAAAGTGTCCATCTCCTTCCCGATGTCGACAATACGACCCTGATGAGGATGACTCGGGCCTATGCCTCGCGGGTGAGTTGCCATTCCTGGGTAGTGGGTATATTCTGGTTGACCCAACTCTCATTCATTCACTTCTTATTTTGCAGAGCATTTTGCTTTCTCGGGCTATATGCTGGCGCTTGAGTTTGGCGACAGGGGCTAGCATTCAGGCCAGGAAAGACAACGCCGAGCTCCAATCGCGACTAAAGGTGTCTGAGAAGTTCGAAGAACTTATGGCTATTAGTGATAGAAGCTTGAAGGGGATAAGGGCCGCACACCAGGCTGCCTTGGCCGAAGTGTCCAAGCAAAAGCGTAGAGTGGAGGAGTTGCAGGAACTCCTGGCGAAGAACGACAGCGCGTGCTTGGAGCTGGCTAGAATCGAGTCGAAACATTCCGCGGAGGTGGCTGCGATGCGGCGGGAACATAGTGAAAGTTTGGGTCGGCTGGGAAGGGAAGCTGACGATGAAAGAAGACGCTTGACGAGAATGCTTGGTGAGGTGGAGGAGAAGTTGAAGCGGCGCGATGGCGAAATTACTCACTTGAGGGAGGGCGCTAAGTGGCACCAAGGGACGATTGCTCGGGTGAGTAACGAGTTATCCCAAGCCCGGGAGGAGGTCGAAGCCACGCAGTTGAGAATCAATAATCTACAGGAGAGAGTCGAGCTGATCGAGGCTGACAGGACAAGAGCCAGGAGTGAAGCCGAAGAGCTGGCCAAAAGGTTGGCCAGACGAGAGGGGGAGGTATAGTCTCATTTTTCCCCTTTTAGTTTCTCCTACTGGTCTCTTGTGATGCCGATTGACTTTGGCTTTTTCAGATGGCGAAGTTAGAGTCAGAGATTCGGGCTCTCCAAGGTGAGCTCGTGTCCAACCGCAATAAGAGCTCAGAACTCGAAACGCGGGCCGCGAGTTCGAGGAGCAAAATATCATTTTGCGGGCCCAAGTTGCAGAGGCTGAGAAACAGGCTGCTGAGGCCAAGACGCAGCTCGCCATACTTAGGGGGAAGCAGGATGCTATCGGCATTGACGCCTTCCGACTTGGAATGGAAGAATGCAAAGATAAGATATCCAGCGAGCATCCAGAATGGGATCTCTCTTTTCTGGATTCTGAAGCTCCCGATGACGGTGAGTCCGAAGGAGAAGAAGAGGACGAATATGTCGACGTATCCGATACTGATCCTGGTGCCGCCCCGGGTCCCAGCGAAGTCGCAGCTTCTGAGGGACGGTCGCAAACTGCCGCTGAAGGGGCAAAGGTATTAGAGAAGGGCGAGTCAAGTCACACCTCCGCAGATGTAACTGAGAGCTCCTCCAAAACCGACGTGGTTCCCGGCCCTTAGAGGCCACTCCTGTACTTTGTTTCCTGAAAGTCTGACCGACGTTTCTTAATGAATGAAACCTTTATTTTCATTTAAGTGTTTTTCTTTGTATGGCCCTATCGCCGCCCAGTCCTGCCTCGATCGTGAGCAGCTTATGGCTCGCTGATGTTTTTTGGTCATTTTTGTTTCAGGATTGAGGAAACGTATTGGCTTAACCCAAGGCGGGCGATAGCCTTGACCGGTGAACCGACAGGTAATCTGGTTCGGCTCATGTCTTAATTGAGACTCAAGAAACGAAGCTGGACGGTTAAGACCGATTGGTAGAGTAGGTCGGCTTGGGCCAACAATCAAGATAGGTCGGCTAGGGCCGATAAGCAAGATAGATCGGCTAGGACCGATAAGCAAGATAGGTCGGCTAGGGCCGACGAGCAAGATAGGTCGGCTAGGGCCGATCAGCAAAATAGGTCGGCTAGGGCCGACAAGCAAAGATAGGTCGGCTGGGGCCGACGAGCAAAATAGGTCGGCTGGGGCGATCAGCAAAATAGGTCGGCTAGGGCGACAAGCAAAGATAGGTCGGCTAGGGCCGACAAGCAAAGATAGGTCGGCAAGAGCCGACTAGCAAAGGTAGGTCAGCTTGGGCCGACAAGCAAAGATAGGTCGGCTAGGGCGATCAGCAAAATAGGTCGGCTAGGGCCGACGGGCAAAGATAGGTCGGCTAGGGCCGACGGGCAAAGATAGATCGGCTAGGGCCGACGGGCAAAATAGGTCGGCTATGGCCGACAAGCAAAGATAGGTCGGCTAGGGCCGATAAGCAAAGGTAGGTCGGCTAGGGCCGACGAGCAAAGGTAGGACGGCTAGGGCCGACAAGCAAAGATAGGTCGGCTAGGGCCGACAAGCAAAGGTAGGTCGGCTAGGGCCGACAAGCAAAGATAGGTCGGCTAGGGACGACAAGCAAAGGTAGGTCGGCTAGGGCCAACGAGCAAAGGTAGGTCGGCTAGGGCCGACGAGCAAAGTGGGTTTTCGCGCTTTCTGCTATTCTGCCAGCGCCCTGCTGTTTTGTAGGTGAATCGTTTTTGTTTCACTAGAATTGATGGTACGATGCTGTGGGGGGCGTAAAGTTGCATTAGAGCTTTCCGGAAGGTGCTCTTTTCCCATGCAGGTCGTTTCAACGTGCTGAGCACGCAGTCGTTTACCATTGAAGGACGTTATTTTCGAAGGATGATCTCCTGAACCTGCCAGTTTTCGAAATGCTAGTGGATGATCTTCTGCATTTAATGACCGTGATTCGGAATCAGAGGAGATCTTCGTATATGTCATAGTTCAGGCGGTAGGCTTGGCGCGCAGTAGGGCGCCGCGTCTATCCTGGGGGCCACGTGGAGGCATGGGCCAGATGTTTGAATCTCGGGCTTACAGCTTGGGTAGCTTTTCCCGGTTCATTTCTGCCTATAAAAAGGGAAAAATGGGGGTCATGTTTGGTCATCCCCAAAGTTTCTTTCCCGTTAGAGCTCCCACCATGCTTATTTCTCTGCTGTTGCTAGTGGGAGGACTGAGCTTTTCTCCCACAAGCTCCTTACCGGATAGTTGGGCGATGAAGGGGCTGCCGAAGAATGGCTCGCCCTTAGGGATGAGTCCCGGAGATCATATGGAGAGCGCACATGGAGGGCGCAGAGGTCACACGGAGAGCGCACATATACTCTTCCAGTGTGACCTTTGTGGTTTGCTACAGGGGGCATACGGTAGGAAGTGTATCGACATCCCCGTAGTACACACGGACTCTCCCTCCTTCGCTGACCTGGATTCTCATCCCTTCTCTGAGGGGAATCCTTGCCAAGGGGAGGACAATATGGGAGCAACGGGGTTTGATGGTCCCCGAACTTCTTGGTCGGGCAGCGGCCTGCGATCCAGCACCCCACCCTAGGGGGGCTGGTTGGTTCGTGGTTTGTTTGATTTGTCGGTCCGGACGCCGGAGCGTCATAGTTGCCTAGTCTGCTTTGGAGCAGTTGCCCGAGTTTTGTACTTGTCTTTATTTTATGCATTTCAATGCTCTTGTAACGCCTCTAAGGCATTTGTAACTGATCTTGATCGGCAATAAATAAAGAGAGTTCTGTTTTGTTTCTCAATCTTTATCTTTTCGTGCCGAGTTTGCTGTTGTTGCTGTTCGTGGGGTACGAAGGCGTCTCGCTCATCCTTAGACGAGGATCCCGTGCTATCCGAACTAACTGAGGTTCGCAAGCGACGGTCTAGGGACCGTTCGGAGAAATGCACTCCCTACTTCGGTCCGAAGCTTGGAATTTTTGTGCTTCGTTCTCATCGGAGCTCGAATTCTCTCGGGTTGGCCTTGTCGCAGCTCAGAGAGTCTGTACCTGTTCTCGTCATGGTTCAAGGCACTTGTAGCTCGGCCCAGCGAGGTTTGGAGAATTTTCACTTGGCTCTGCCAAGGTTAGGAGAATCTGTACTTGGCCCTGCCAAGGTTCGGAGAATTTTTCTCTCGGCCCGGCCGAGGTTCGAGAATTTTTACTTGGCCCTGCCAAGGTTCGGAGAATTTTCACTTGGCCCTGCCAAGGTTCGGAGAATCTTCACTTGGCCCTGCCAAGGTTCGGAGAGTCTGTACTTGGCCCTGCTAAGGTTCGGAGAATTTTTCTCTCGCCTAGCCGAGGTTCGGAGAATTTTTCTCTCGGCACGGCCGAGGTTCGGAGAATTTTTCTCTCGGCCGGCCGAGGTTCGGAGAATTTTTACTTGGCCCTGCCAAGGTTCGGAGAATTTTTCTCTCGCCCGGCCGAGGTTGGAGAATTTTTACTTGGCCCTGCCAAGGTTCGGAGAATTTTACTTGGCCCTGCCAAGGTTCGGAGAATTTTCACTCGGCCCAGCCGAGGTTCGAAGAGTCGGGCTCGAGGAAATGACTCAGTTGTCACTGTGAGCTGCGGTGTGAGGCCCATGCGGCGCTTGGTGATGGGCGCCAAGGCAGAGTGAGCGGTATGTTGTCACGCTTCCTTATTGATGACATTATCTTTTCCGAGGAAACAAGTCATTGGTCGGACACTGGACTTCTTCCCTCCACGCTTCCCAAAAAAGGGGCCAGCTTTAAAGGCTTGGGGAAGTGCCGAGAGCATTTATTATGGGGGGTGGCAGATCGGAAGGTATTCGGTTCGGGGGAATTCCCGATCAGTCAGTTCGTGCTTACCGATCTCGCTCGGGATGGGGTGCAACACTTCGGATTCTGCAGGCATTGAAGTGACGACACGTGGCGAAATTCTTATAGGTCGGTGACTATGGTGCGACCGATTGAGATATCTGCCCAGCGAGTATAAATATGACCGAGGGGTGTGGTCTCAGTCATCCCTCTGTTCAGGTCTCGAAGAAATATTGGATCATGGCCTCTCGAGGGCGATCCTCTGAGAATTACGTGCATCTCTCAATGCCTTGCTTCACTCGGAGAGGGGCGTACCACCGTCACTGTCGACGGGCTGGGTCTGGCGTCGACCCTTGCGAGCCACAGCAGCTCGTCAGGGTCGTGGAGGAATATGTGGATGTGTCGACCAAGGAGGCGGAGGCCCTGCGCCGGGTGGTAGACCGGCAAAGGGAGGAGATTGCTTCGCTTCGTCAGCAGGTGGCCGACCTCACGGAGCGCTTGGAAGGCCTGTTGGCTTCGGGGAGCGACTCCGAACTTTGATTCAGGGCTTCTGTTTCTTTTGCCTTCTGTTTATGTTTTTCTGTCTTTTTTGTAATCCTTTTTTCTGATAAATGAAAAATGGATTTGTTTTGGGTAACCCTTCCTCTTTTTAAAGAGTTTTAGCCTTGATCATGCTATCCGCGTAATAGTTAGGAAGTTGGCATGGCTCCATTGGTTTACGCGTTGATATGGACGCTTTGATCGACGGGTTATAGGGGTTACCCAAAGATCTTTAGCAGCAGAGGGGAATCCCCTGGCTCTGCTCGGGGCTTTTGGCCGATTACGCGGGGCTTAATGGGCCCTTTAAAGGGGTTCGTCGAAGGTGCCTTCTTTTTGTGCGTCGACGGTTTTTGTTCAGCGTGCTTATTTTCAAACCGGCGAAGTTTTTGGGGACTATTTGGAAGTCCCTGGCTTTAATCGGGGCCTGCGCACTTCGGCTTTCTACAGGTATTTTATTCTGAGTTTTGTCGCTCGGCCCAGCCGAAGTTCTGAGAGTATTTTACTTGGCCCTGCCAAGGTTCGGAGACTTCATTGCTCGGCCCCGCCGAGGTTCGGAGAATATTTTACTTGGCCCTGGTTCGGAGAATTTGTTGCTTGGCCCAGCCGAGGTTCGGAGAATATTTTACTTGGCCCTGCCAAGGTTCGGAGAATTTGTTGCTCGGCCCAGCCGAGGTTCGGAGAATATTTTACTTGGCCCTGCCAAGGTTCGAGAATTTGTTGCTCGGCCCAGCCGAGGTTCGGAGAATATTTTACTTGGCCCTGCCAAGGTTCGGAGAATTTGTTGCTCGGCCCAGCCGAGGTTCGGAGAATATTTTACTTGGCCCTGCCAAGGTTCGGAGAATTTGTTGCTCGGCCCAGCCGAGGTTCGGAGAATTTTTACTTGGCCCTGCCAAGGTTCGAAGAATTTGTTGCTCGGCCCAGCCGAGGTTCGGAGAATATTTTACTTGGCCCTGCCAAGGTTCGGAGAATTTGTTGCTCGGCCCAGCCGAGGTTCGGAGAATATTTTACTTGGCCCTGCCAAGGTTCGGAGAATTTGTTGCTCGGCCCAGCCGAGGTTCGGAGAATTTTTACTTGGCCCTGCCAAGGTTCGGAGAATTTGTTGCTCGGCCCCGAGGTTCCTTGAGGTTCGGAGAATTTTTGCTCGGCCCAGCCGAGGTTCGGAGAATTTTTACTTGGCCCTGCCAAGGTTCGGAGAATTTGTTGCTCGGCCCAGCCGAGGTTCGGAGAATTTTACTTGGCCCTGCCAAGGTTCGGAGAATTTGTTGCTCGGCCCAGCCGAGGTTCGGAGAATTTTTACTTGGCCCTGCCAAGGTTCGGAGAATTTGTTGCTCGGCCCAGCCGAGGTTCGGAGAATTTTTACTTGGCCCTGCCAAGGTTCGGAGAATTTGTTGCTCGGCCCAGCCGAGGTTCGGAGAATTTTTACTTGGCCCTGCCAAGGTTCGGAGAATTTGTTGCTCGGCCCAGCCGAGGTTCGGAGAATTTTTACTTGGCCCTGCCAAGGTTCGGAGAATTTGTTGCTCTTCCAAGGTTCCTTTCGGAGAATTTTTACTTGGCCCTGCCAAGGCTCGGCCCAGAGGTTCCAAGGTTCGGAGAATAGCCGAGGTTCGGAGGGGGTTCGGAGAATAGTCGGTCGTGCCGAGGATTGGTAAGCAGCATCTGTTTCTTTTTGCAATTTTTGGCAATGTAGTGCATAATGATTTGCATTGAGAAAATGTGCCGACAGGAAGGTATAATGAGGCATATGAAAATGGATTTGGAGAGGACGTACCCTATTGATAATATTTACGGAGATTGTCCGAGTTCCACGTCCGGGGAATGGATTTCCCATCCAATCTTGTAGCTTGTAGGTTCCCGGTCCATGATCTCCGCTACTTGGTACGGGCCTTCCCAGTTTGGCGCCAGCTTTCCTTGTTCCAGCGGTTTGGAAACAGAGGCCTTTCGGAGGACAAGGTCGCCGGGCAGGAAGGCTTTCCCTTTGACTCTGGAAGCACCCTTTGTTGATAAGCAGCCACTCTGATCCGGGCCTTCTCTGATCTCCTCTACCAGGTCGAGGTTGGTGCGGAGCTGTTCGTTGCTAGCTTCCTCTGAGTAGCTTTCCACCCGCAATGATGGGAGGCCTATCTCCACAGGGATAACGGCCTCCGTGCCGAAAGCCATCGGAATGGGGTTTCACCTGTCGGGATTCTCGGGGTGGTGCGGTAGGCCCATAGACATGATGCAGCTCATCCGCCCACCTGCCTTGGGCTCTGGAAAGGCGAGCTTTGATCCCTGAAGGAGGGTCCTGTTGGTCACTTCGGCCGCTCCGTTGGCTTGTGGGTGCCCGACCGAGGTGAGGTGGTGACGGATTCCATGCTCCTCACAGAACTGGCGGAATTTAGAGTTGTCAAACTGCTTGCCGTTATCGGTGATTATGGTATGCGGGAGGCCGAATCGGCAGATGATGGACCTCCATACAAAATCTCTGGCCCGTGCCTCGGTTATTTGTGCAACTGCTTCCGCCTCGACCCATTTAGTGAAGTAGTCGATGGCGACAAATAGAAATTTCCGCTGTCCCGTGGCAAGCGGGAATGGGCCGAGGATGTCCATCCCCCATTTGGCGAAGGGCCAAGCGGAGGATATGGAAACTAGTCGGCGGAGGGGAGCCTTTGGATGCTTGAGTGCCTCTGGCATGGGTCGCAGGCTCGGACTAGATCGTCTGCATCCTTCTGCATGGTCGGCCAGTAGTAGCCTTGTCGCAGCACCTTGTGGCATAGGGACCGGCTTCCCAGATGGTTGCCGCAAATCCCTTCATGCACTTCGCGCAGAGCATAATCTGCTTCGGACGGGCGAAGGCATCTGAGCAGCGGCATGGAGAAGGACCGTTTGTAAAGCTGGTTGTCGATCAGCACGTAGTGGGTGGCCTGCAGCTTCAGCTTTCTAGCCTCTCTCCGGTCGGACGGAAGCGACCCTTCTTTGAGATATTTGAGGATAGGGTCGAACCATGATGGTTCGGCCTCAACTTGCATTATTCGGTCGGCTTCCGCGATGCTGGGCTTTCCAGAGTCTCCAGGTGGAACTTTTGCTCGGCGTCCATTGACTCCGCGGTCGCCAATCGGGAGAGTAGGTCGGCGCGGGCATTCTCGGATCTGGGAATCTGAATGATTTCAAATTCGGCAAAATGGGGAAGCAGGCTCCGCACCTCCTGAGATATCGAACCATGTTCGGCTCCCGGGCTTCAAACTCTCCTCGTACATGGCCGGCCACCAGCTGAGAGTCGGTGAAGGCATTAAGCTTCTCCACCTTCAGATTGCGGGCGATTCGGAGACCGGCTAACAGGGCTTCGTACTCGGCTTCGTTGTTGGAGGCCGGGAAGGAGAATCGGACGCCATATTCAAAGGTTATCCCCTCCGGACTGGTGAGAACCAGGCCCGCACCGGAGCGATGGGCATTAGATGACCCGTCGACATGGAGGAGCCACCGGGCTCCAGATTTTGGTTCTTCGGGGGAGTCTGGGGTAGAACCGTCCTCCGGGATGGTACACTCGAGGAGGAAGTCGGCTAGCACCTGAGCTTTGATGGCTGGGCGAGGCTGAAAGTGTATGTCATGCTCGCTTAGCTCGACGGCCCACTTGGTCATTCTTCCCGATGTCTCGGGACGGTGGACTACCGCCTTGATGGGTTGGTCGGTCAGGACCGTCACGGAATGTGCTTGGAAGTACGGTCGCAGCTTCCGAACTGAGGTGATTAAGGCCAACACCATCTTTTCAATTCTGCTGTACCTTGTCTCCGCATCGCGGAGTAGCCTGCTGACATAGTAGATCGGCTTTTGGACTTTGCCTTCTTCTTTGACCAGCACCGAACAGACGCACCTTCCGAAACAGCCAGGTACAAGAATAGGGTCTCGCCCGGGGCGGACTGCTGAGGAGTGGGGGCGAGCCGAGGTATTTCTTGAGATCTTGAAATGACCTTTGGCATTCAGGAGTCCACTGGAAGTTTTTAGCCGACCGGAGGGTTTTGAAGAAGGGGAGGCATCTCTCGGCCGACCGCGCCACAAAGCGGTTAGGGCCGCTATCCTCCCGGTTAGGCGCTGGACCTCTTTACAGATGCCGGGGGCGCCATTTGTTGGAGAGCTTGAATCTTCTGGGGGTTAGCTTCGATACCTCGCTGGGAGACCATGAAGCCGAGAAACTTCCGGAGTTAACGCCGAAGGCGCATTTGGTCGGATTGAGTCTCATCCCATACTTGCGCAGCGTTGCAAAGCTCTCTGAGAGGTCCTCGACATGCCGTGATGCTTCTTGCTTTTGACCAGCATGTCGTCCACGTACACCTCCATATTCCGGCCGATTTGCTCCTTGAATACTTTGTTAACCAGCCTCTGGTAGGTGGCACCTGCATTTTTAAGACCAAAAGGCATGACGCGGTAACAGTAAGTACCTCGGTCGGTTATGAAGGCGGTCTTTTCTTCATCCTCAGGGGCCATTCGGATCTGATTGTAGCCTGAATAGGCGTCCATGAATGACAGCATCTGGTGACCTGAGGTGGCGTCCACGAGCTGGTCGATCCGAGGGAGGGGAAGCTGTCCTTCGGGCAGGCTTTGTTGAGGTCGGTGAAGTCGATGCAGATCCTCCACTTGCCGTTCGACTTCTTCACCATGACGACGTTTGATAGCCAGCTCGGATAATTTACCTCCCGGACGAAATTTGCCTTGATGAGTTTGTCTACCTCTTCTTCAATGGCCTTTTGTCGTTCCGGGGCGAAGCTCCTCTTCTTCTGCTTGACGGGCCTGTGCATCTCGTCCACGTTGAGACGATGGACGAGAACCTCGGGGCTGATCCCTGGCATGTCGGAGGCGGACCAGGCGAAGATGTCAGCGTTGCTTCGGAGGAACCTGATCAATCTGTGCCGAGGCTCTCCTTTGAGCAGCGACCCGATTTTTATGGTTCGGTCGGGACGAGCCTCATCCAATGGCACCTCCTCCAATTCCTCTGCCGGTTCTCCTCTGTTCGGCGAAGTCCTCGCGAGCATCTAGCCCATCAACCTCCGGCATTCTAGACTGAAGGCTTGTAACAAAGCACTGCCGAGCCATGGCTTGACTTCCTCGAACAACTCCAACTCCTCGCTCGGTGGGAAACTTCATGGATAGATGCGGGATGGAGACAACTGCCTTGAGGGACATTAGGCCGGGCCTGCCGAATATTGCGTTGTATGGGGATCTGAGGTCGGTCACTAGGAAGTCTGTCTGGACAATGGCACAAGGGGCCAGGTTCCCGCGCGGACCGTCAGGGTGACGACCCCTTCCGGGATGATGACGTCGCCTGTGAATCCCATCAGGTGGAATCCACGGCTCGAAGGTTTTCCATGAGTAATTTCATCCTGGCAAACACACCGAGGTACAAAACATTCACCGAACTTCCACTATCAACAGGATTCGGCTTACATCATAGTTATTCAAATTGAGGGATACAACTAGTGCGTCATCATGGGGGAGCTGTATCCCTTGGAGATCATCATCGGAGAAGGAGAGCTCGCCCGTCCGTGCCTTCTTTGGCGCTGATCCTTCACTGTCGCCCCTGGGGCTCGATCCGCCGGCCTCTTCAATCATGTTGATGCGGCCGATCACGGGCGGATTCGGTGGAGGAGGAGGTTGTTGAAGTTCGGGCTGGCGGTCACCTCCTTGTTGTGTGGCTCGGGCGCCCTCCTGAACTGATTCAGTCGTCCCCGCTGGATCAGCCTCTCGATTTCATTTTTCAGCTGCCAGCATTCTTCAGTGTCGTGGCCGTGCTCCCGGTGGTAGCGGCAGTACTTGGTGGGATCTCTTCGGGTCGGGTTCCCTCGGAGAGGACTGGCCGGGGGAGCTGGCGCTCTATCTCCATGAGGATTTGCGCCCGGGGCACGGTCAGCGGAGTGTAGTGATCGAATCGCCTGGGAGGGCTCCGGGAGCGATTCCTTGGGCAGCGGGGGACTCTTTGGCGGCGAGGCGGACTTGGCGACGGGCGGGACGGTGCCTGTCGGGACTTTGGGCTCCTTCTTCTTTGCCTGCTCGGCGCGGGCAACTCTCCGCGATTCTTCGACCCTAGCGTACTTGTCCGCCAGGGCCATCATATCAGAGAGGCGGGGGGGTAGCTGACTTCCATAGCCAGGTAGAAGTCGCTTTCCTTCGAGACTCCCCCCGCCAAGGCGGACATAGCCACCTCATGATTAAGGTGGTCCACCTCCAACATGGCCTTATTGAAACGGCCAAGATAATTCCTCAAGGACTCCCCCTCTCTCTGCTTAACTTCGGAGAGGGAGTCAGATCTTCGTCGGTGGCGGCGGCTGCTGACGAACTGGCCAATAAAAAGGCGGCTCAGCTCGTCAAATGAATCAATGGAACCTGGCTTCAAGGCATTGAACCAGGTTCGGGCGGATCCTCTGAGGGTGGAGGGGAAAGCGCGGCAGAGGACCGCATCAGATGCTCCGTGGAACATCATTATTGACCGGAAGCTGCTAGATGGTCGTCCGGGTCAGAAGAGCCGTGGTAGGGTTCGACGGCTGGTAGCTTGACATGGGAGGGAATCACTTCCTCCATGATCCCCTTAGAGAAAGGGATGCCCTGCTCCGCTTGGGCTGGGCGGATGGGCCTGCTTGGCGGCGTCCAGCTCCTGACGCATCTCCTGGATCTGACGACGGATCTCCTCTTCACCGGTCAGAGGAGGAGCTGGGCGAGAGGATCGCAGGACGGCGTCGAATCATGGTGGGAGTCACCGGGAGAGGGATCGGGCTCGCCGAGATCTGGGAGGATCCCTATCATAACCGCCTCGCGGGACTGGTTTGTCCCCTCTGGGTCGATGTGGGGGGTCCGCGGATTTGCGCGGACTGGAGGAGGAAGTCGCCGGCGAAGAAGGAATCGCCGCTTCCTTATGAAGTGTGGAGCAGGAGGAGCTGTAAGGCGCTCCTGGACCAGGTGGGTCAGGGCCTGGACTTGCTGGACCAGCGAGGCAAACTGGTCCTGGGTCACCGGGATGGCAGGCGGTGACGGGGTTTCGACTGGTGGAGGTTGCGGCGCTACACCGCTCGTCGGATCAGGCCTCTGGGAAGCGACCTGATCTTGGGCTTCAGAGGTTGCTCTTCTCCGGTTGGCCATTAGAGAGGTTCTACTCCGGATTTAGATCCTTATCTCCTTTCTTCAAGTTTTAATGGGACTTGAGGCCCTTCCTCTAGCGCCAATCTGTTGCCGCCGGGATCCGTCCTCCGACTCGGGCGCGGTCGATCTCCAGGGGGGACCTGCACAAAAGTCCTCGCGCGAGAGGCGTTGGGGGTGGCCCTCCGCGGAAGACCCTCCGACGCTCAAGTCAGTGGAGAAGAAATCGGCGATCAACCAGAAAGGGGAGGTGGATCTCTCCGGGAGGCCTCTCCGGGGGCGGCCAATCGGGAGCTCTAGAGGGCAAGAGCACCGACGAGCTGCCGGCGAGGGCAGGAGAGTGAGAGAGTATGAGTGTGCGTGAGCGTACCTGAGGGAATCTGGGAGTGTGGTATTTATAGGCTGTCACCTGGATCTTGAGCGCCTTCTGGAAGGTTCAGAGGTTGTTAGGATACGGAGGTGGATCGAATCAGGCCGTTGTGGGGCCGTTGGAATCCATATCCTTGTTAGGGGATCGACGGCTAGGAGAGCTCCTTGATGGCTTGAGATCTGGTGAGTAGGCCTGGGGTAGTTATGATAGGTTCTAGGCCACTTTCGACATGATTCCTTGTCTAGGATGTCGTTATGGTAGCCTGGGCTCTCCCGCGTCAGGTTCCGCGGAGGTGGGTATTGGATTGTGGATCATTTAACGTAGCCGGGCCATGGTGACTCGGGGGAAACGAGCTACGGAAGCCCGGGAAGGCCGAGCTACGGAGCCGGAAGGGCCGAGCGGAAGCCGGAAGGCCGAGCGGAAGCCCGGAAGGCCGAGCCGGAAGCCCGGAAGGGCCGAGCGGAAGCCCGGAAGGGCCGAGCCGGAAGCCCGGGAAGGCCGAGCGGAAGCCCGGAGGGGCCGAGCTATGGAAGCCCGGAAGGGCCGAGCTATGGAAGCCCGGAGGGCCGAGCTATGGAAGCCCGGAAGGGCCGAGCTAAGGAAGCCCGGAAGGGCCGAGCTATGAAAGCCGGAAGGAGCCGAGCTACGGAAGCCCGGAAGGGCAAGGGAGGAGGTCGGCCTTAGCCGCCTCGCACGGATATTAATGCAATGTCTATTTTACCCCCAACACGCGTTATGCCTTTTGGTCTTAAAAATGCAGGTGCCACCTACCAGAGGCTGGTCAACAAGGTATTCAAGGAGCAAATCGGCCGGAACATGAAGGTGTATGTGGACGACATGCTGGTCAAAAGCAAAGAAGCGCCACGGCATGTCGAGGACCTCGCAAGAGCTTTGCAACACTGCGCAAGTATAGGATGAGACTCAACCCGACCAAATGTGCCTTCGGCGTCAACTCCGGGAAGTTTCTCGGCTTCATGGTCTCCAGCAGGGTATCGAGGCTAACCCCCAGAAGATTCAAGCTCTCCAACAAATGGCGCCCCCGGCATCTGTCAAAGAGGTCCAACGCCTAACGGGAGAATAGCGGCCCTGAACCGCTTCGTGGCGCGGTCGGCCGAGAGATGCCTCCCCTTCTTCAAAACTCTCCGATTGGCCAAAAACTTCCAGTGGACTCCCGAATGCCAAAGGTCATTTCAAGATCTCAAGAAGTACCTCGGCTCGCCCCCGCTCCTCAGCAGTCCGACCCTAGGAGAGACCCTATTCTTGTACCTGGCTATTTCGGAAGGTGCAGTCTGCTTAGGTGCTGATCAAAGAAGAAGGCAAAATCCAAAAGCCGATCTACTATGTCAGCAAGCTGCTCCGCGATGCGGAGATAAGGTACAGCAGAATTGAAAAGATGGTGCTGGCCTTAATCACCTCAGTTCGAAAGCTGCGGCCATACTTCCAAGCACACTCCATGACGGTCTTGACTGACCAACCATCAAGGCGGTAGTCCACCGTCCCGAGACATCGGGGAGAATGACCAAATGGGCTGTCGAGCTAAGTGAGCATGACATACATTTTCAGCCTCGTCCAGCCATCAAAGCTCAGGTGCTGGCCAACTTCCTCCTTAAATGTACTATCCCGGAGGATGGTTCTACCCTAGACTCCCCCGAAGAACCAAAAGCTGGAGCCCGGTGGCTCCTCCATGTCGACGGGTCATCCAACGCCCATCACTCCGGTGCGGGTCTAGTTCTTACCAGTCCGGAGGGGATAACCTTCGAATATGGCGTCCGATTCTCCTTCCCGGCCTCCAACAACGAAGCCGAGTACGAAGCCCTGTTAGCCGGTCTCCGAATCGCCCGCAATATGAAGGTGAAAAGCTTAATGCCTTCACCGACTCTCAGCTGGTAGCCGGCCATGTACGGAGAGAGTTTGAAGCCCGGGAGCCGAACATGATTCGGTATCTCCAGGAGGTACGAAGCCTGCTTCCCCATTTTGCCGAATTTGAAATTATTCAGATTCCCAGATCCGAGAACGCCCGCGCCGACCTACTCTCCCGATTGGCAACCACAAGACAATGGATGCCAAGCAAAAGTTCCACTTGGAGACTCTGGAAAGGCCCAGCATCGCGGAAGCCGACTGAATAATGCAAGTTGAGGCCGAACCATCCTGGTTCGACCCTATCCTTAAATACCTCAAAGAAGGATCGTTTCCGTCCGACCGAAGAGAGGCTAGAAAGCTGAAGTTGCAGGCCACTCACTACGTATTGATTGACAACCAGCTTTACAAACGGTCTTTTTCCATGCCGCTGCTCAGATGCCTTCACCCGTCCGAAGCAGATTATGCTCTGCACGAGGTTCATGAAGGGATTTGCGGCAACCATCTGGGAAGCCGGTCCCTATGCCACAAAGTGCTACGACAAGGCTACTACTGGCCGACCATGCAGAAAGATGCAGACGACCTAGTCCGAGCCTGCGACCCCTGCCAGAGACATTCAAGCATCCAAAGGCTCCCTTCCGCCGAGCTAATTTCCATATCCTCCACTTGGCCCTTCGCCAAATGGGGGATGGACATCCTCGGCCCATTCCCGCTTGCCACGGGACAGCGGAAATTTCTATTTGTCGCCATCGACTACTTCACCAAATGGGTCGAAGCGGAAGCAGTTGCACAAATCACCGAAGCACAGGCCAGAGATTTTGTTTGGAGGTCCATCATCTGCCGATTCGGCCTCCCGCACACCATAATCACTGACAACGGCAAGCAGTTTGATAACTCTAAATTCCGCCAGTTCTGTGAGGAGCATGGAATCCATCATCACCTCACTTCGGTCGGCACCCACAAGCCAACGGAGCGGCCAAGTGACCAACAGGACCCTCCTCAGGGAATCAAAGCTCGCCTCTCCAGAGCCCAAGGCAGGTGGGCGGATGAGCTACATCATGTCTTATGGGCCTACCGCACCACCCCGAGAATCCGACAGGCGAAACCCATTCCGAATGGCTTTCGATACAGAGGCCATTATCCCTGTGGAGGTCGGCCTCCCATCATTGCGGGTGGAAAGCTACTCAGAGGAAGCTAGCAACGAACAACTCGCACCAACCTCAACTTGGTGGAGGAAATTAGAGAGAAGGCCCGAATTAGAATGGCTGCTTATCAACAAAGGGTGGCCCGTTACCATGATTCTAGAGTCAAAGGGAAGGCCTTCCTACCCGGCAACGTTGTCCTCCGAAAGGCCTCTGTTTCCAAACCGCTGGAACAAGGAAAGCTGGCGCGAAACTGGGAGGGCCCGTACCAAGTAGCGGAGATCATCGGACCGGGAACCTACAAGCTACAAGATCTGGATGGGAAATCCATTCCCCGGACGTGGAATTCGGACAATCTTCGAAAATATTATCAATAGGGTACGTCCTCTCCAAATTTATTTTCATATGCCTCATTATATCTTCCTGTCGGCACATTTTCCTCAATGCAAATCATTATGCACTACATCACCAAAAATTGCAAAAAGAAACAGATGCTGCTTACCAATCCTCGGCACGATCGAGCTCCTTGTCTAGACAGGAATCTCCGAACCTTGGCAGGGCCAAGTAAAATTCTCCAAACCTCAGCTGGGCCGAGCAACAAATTCTTCGAACCTTGGCAGGGCCAAGTAAAATATTCTCCGAACCTCGGCTGGGCCGAGCAACAAATTCTCCGAACCTTGGCAGGGCCAAGTAAAATATTCTCCGAACCTCGGCTGGGCCGAGCAACAAATTCTCCGAACCTTGGAAGGGCCAAGTAAAATATTCTCCGAACCTCGGCCGGGCTGAGCAACAAATTCTCCGAACCTTGGTAGGGCCAAGTAAAACATTCTCCGAACCTCGGCTGGGTCGAGCAACAAATTCTCCGAACCTTGGCAGGGCCAAGTAAAATATTCTCCGAACCTCGGCTGGGCCGAGCAACAAATTCTCTGAACCTTGGTAGGGCCAAGTAAAATATTCTCCGAACCTCGGTCGGGCCGAGCAACAAATTCTCCAAACCTTGGCAGGGCCAAGTAAAACATTCTCCGAACGTCGGCTGGGCCGAGCAACAAATTCTCCGAACCTTGACAGGGCCAAGTAAACATTCTCCGAACCTCGGCTGGGCTGAGCAACAAATTCTTCGAACCTTGGCAGGGCCAAGTAAAACATTCTCCGAACCTCGGCCGGGTCGAGCAACAAATTCTCCAAACCTTGGCATGGCCAAGTAAAATATTCTCCGAACCTCGGCCGGGCCGAGCAACAAATTCTCTGAACCTTGGCAGGGCCAAGTAAAACATTCTCCGAACCTCGGCCGGGCCGAGCAACAAATTCTCCGAACCTTGGCAGGGCCAAGTAAAATATTCTCCGAACCTCGGTTGGGCCGAGCAACAAATTCTTCGAACCTTGGCATAGCCAAGTAAATATTCTCCGAACCTCGGCTGGGCCGAGCAACAAATTCTCCGAACCTTGGCAGGGCCAAGTAAAAAATTCTCCGAACCTCGGCTGGGCCGAGCAACAAATTCTCTGAACCTTGGCAAGGCCAAGTAAAATATTCTCCGAACCTCGGCTGGGCCAAGCAACAAATTCTCCGAACCTTGGCAGAGCCAAGTAAAATATTCTCCGAACCTCGGCTGGGCCGAGCAACAAATTCTCGAACCTTGGCAGTGCCAAGTAAAATATTCTCCGAACCTCGGCTGGGCCGAGCAACAAATTCTCCGAACCTTGGCAGGGCCAAGTAAAATATTCTCTGAACCTCGGCGGGGCCGAGCAATGAAGTCTCCGAACCTTGGCAGGGCCAAGTAAAATACTCTCAGAACTTCGGGTGGGCCGAGCGACAAAACTCAGGCTAAAATACCTGTAGAAAGCCGAAGTGCGCAGGCCCCGATTAAAGCAGGTGACTTCCAAATAGTCCCCAAAAATTTCGTCCGGTTTGAAAATAAGCACGCTGAACAAAACCGTCGATGCACAAAAAGAAGGCACCTTCGACGAACCCCTTTAAAGGGCCCATTAAGCCCCGCCTAATCGGCCAAAAGCCCCGAACAGAGCCAGGGGATTCCCCTCTGCTGCTAAAGATCTTTGGGTAACGCCCCTATAACCCGTCGATCAAAGCATCCATATCAACGCGTAAACCAATGGAGCCACGCCAACTTCCTAACTATTACACGGATAGCTTGATCAAGGCTAAAACTCTTGAAAAAGAGGAAGGGTTACCCAAAACAAATCCATTTTTCATTTATCAGAAAAAAGGATTACAAAAAAGACAGAAAAAACATAAACAGAAGGCAAAAGAAACAGAAGCCCTGAATCAAAGTTCGAAGTCGCTCCCCGAAGCCAACAGGCCTTCCAAGCGCTCCGTGAGGTCGGCCACCAGCTGACGAAGCGAAGCAATCTCCTCCCTTTGCCGGTCTACCACCCGCGCAGGGCCTCCGCCTCCTTGGTCGACACGTCCACATATTCCTCCACTATCCTGACGAGCTGCTATCGGCTAGCAAGGGTCGACGCCAGACCCAGCCCATCGACAGTGACGGTGGTATGCCCCCTCTCCGAGTGAAGCAAGCCATTGAGAGATGCACGTAATTTCAGAGGATCCCCTCGAGAGGCCATGATCCAATATTTCTTCGAGACCTGAATAGAGGGATGACTGAGACCACACCCCTCGGTCATATTTATACTCGCTGGGCAGATATCTCAATCGTCGCACCATAGTCACCGACCTATAAGAATTTGCCACATGTCGTCGCTTCAATGCCTGCAGAATCCGAAGTATCGCGCCCCATCCCGAGCGAGATCGGTAAGCGCGAACTGACTGATCGGGAATTCTCCCGAACCGAATACCTTCCGATCTGCCGGCCCCCATAATAAATGCTCTCGGCACTTCCCCAAGCCTCTTAAAGCTGGCCCCTTTTCGGAAGCAGGAGGGAAGAAGTCCAGTGTCCGACCAATGACTTGTTTCCTCAGAAAAGATAATGTCATCAATAAGGAAGCGTGACAACATAACGCTCACTCCGCCCTGGCGCCCATCACCAAGCATCGCAAGGGCCTGACACCGCGGCTCACAGTGACAACTGAGTCATTTCCTCGAGCCCGACTCTTCGAACCTCGACTGGGCCGAGTGAAAATTCTTCGAACTTGGCAGGGCCAAGTAAAAATTCTTCGAATCTTGGCAGGGCCAAGTAAAAATTCTCCGAACCTCGGCTGGGCCGAGAGAAAAATTATCCAAACCTTGGCAGGGCCAAGTACAGACTCTCCGAACCTTGGCAGGGCCAAGTGAAGATTCTCCGAACCTTGTCAGGCCAAGTGAAAATTCTTCGAACCTTGGCAGGGCCAAGTAAAAATTCTCTGAACCTCGGCCGGGCCAAGAGAAAAATTCTCCAAACCTCGGCTGGGCCGAGAGAAAAATTCTCCGAACCTTGGCAGGGCCAAGTACAGACTCTCCGAACCTTGGCAGGGCCAAGTGAAGATTCTCCGAACCTTGGCAGGGCCAAGTGAAAATTCTCCGAACCTTGGCAGGGCCAAGTACAGACTCTCCGAACCTTGGCAGGGCCAAGTGAAGATTCTCCGAACCTTGGCAGGGCCAAGTAAAAATTCTCCGAACCTTGTAGGGCGAAGTAAAAATTCTCCGAACCTCGGCCGGGCCGAGAGAAAAATTCTCCGAACCTTGGCAGGGCCAAGTAAAAATTCTCCGAACCTCGGCCGGGCCGAGAGAAAAATTCTCCGAACCTCGGCTGGGCCGAGAGAAAAATTCTCCGAACCTTAGCAGGGCCAAGTACAGACTCTCCGAACCTTGGCAGGGCCAAGTGAAGATTCTCCAAACCTTGGCAGGGCCAAGTAAAAATTCTCGAACCTTGGCCGGGCCAAGTAAAATTCTCCGAACCTCGGCCGGGCCGAGAGAAAAATTCTTCGAACCTTGGCAGGGCCAAGTACAGATTCTCCGAACCTTGGCAGAGCCAAGTGAAAATTCTCCAAACCTCAGCTGGGCCGAGCTACAAGTGCCTTGAACCATGACAAGAACAGGTACAGACTCTCTGAGCTGCGACAAGGCCAACCCGAGAGAATTCGAGCTCCGATGAGAACGAAGCACAAAAATTCCAAGCTTCGGACCGAAGTAGGGAGTGCATTTCTCGAACGGTCCCTAGACCGTCGCTTGCGAACCTCAGTTAGTTTGGATAGCACGGGATCCTCATCTAAGGACGAGCGAGATGCCTTCGTACCCCACGAACAGCAACAACAGCAAACTCGGCATGAAAAGATAAAGATTGAGAAACAAAACAGAACTCCTTTATTTATTGCCGATCAAGATCAGTTACAAATGCCTTAGACGCGTTACAAGAGCATTGAAATGCATAAAATAAAGACAAGTACAAAACTCGGGCAACTGCTCCAAAGCAGACATAGGCAACTGTGACGCTCCGGCGTCCGGACCGACAAATCAAACAAACCACGAACCAGCCAGCCCCCCTAGGGTGGGGTGCTGGATGCAGGCCGCCGCCCGACCAAGAAGCTCGGGGACCATCAAACCCCGTTGCTCCCATATTGTCCTCCCTGTGGCAAGGATTCCCCTCAGAGAAGGGATGAGAATCCAGGTCAGCAAAGGAGGGAGAGTCCGTGTGTGCTACGGGGATGTCGATACACTTCCTACCGTATGCCCCCCATAGCAAACCACAAAGGTCACACTGGAAGAGTATATGTGCGCTCTCCGTGTGACCTCTGCGCCCTCCATGTGCGCTCTCCATATGATCTCCGGGACTCATCTCTAAGGGCGAGCCATTCTTCGGAAGCCCCTTTATCGCCCCAACTATCCGGTAGCAAGGAGCTTGTGGGAGAAAAGCTCAGTCCTCCCACTCGCAACAGCAGAGAAATAAGCATGGTGGGAGCTCTAACGGGAAAGAAACTTTGGGGATGACCAAACATGACCCCCATTTTCCCTTTTTATAGGCAAAATGAACCAGGAAAAGCTACCCAAGCTGTAAGCCCGAGATTCAAACATCTGGCCCGTGCCTCCACGTGGCCCCTCAGGATAGACGCGGTGCCCTACTGCGCGCCAAGCCCACCGCCTGAACTATGACATATACGGAGATCTCCTCCTGATCCCGAATCATGGTCATTAAATGCAGAAGATCGTCCACTAGCACTTCGAAAACTGGCAGTTCAGGAGATCGTCCTTCGAAAATAACATCCTCCAATGGTAAACGGCTGCGTACGCAGCACGTTGAAACGACCTGCATGGAAAAGAGCACCTTCCGGAAAGGTCTAATACAACTTTACGCCCCCCGCAGCACCGTACCATCAATTCTGGTGAAACAAAAACCGATTCGCCTGCAAAACAGCAGGGCGCTGGCAGAATAGCAGAAAGCACGAAAACCCACTTTGCTCGTCGGCCCTAGCCGACCTACCTTTGCTCGTCGGCCCTAGCCGACCTACCTTTGCTCGTCGGCCCTTGCCGACCTATCTTTGCTTGTCGGCCCTAGCCGACATACCTTTGCGTGTCGGTAGCCGACCTATCTTAGCCTATCTTTGCTTGTCGGCCCCAGCCGACCTATTTTGCTCGTCGGCCCCAGCCGACCTACCTGTGCTCGTCGGCCCTAGACGACCAACCTGTGCTTGTCGGCCCTAGCTGACCTATCTTTGCTTGTCGGCCCTAGCCGACCTATTTTGCCCGTCGGCCCTAGCCGACCTATCTTTGCCCGTCGGCCCTAGCCGACCTATTTTGCTGATCGGCCCTAGCCGACCTATCTTTGCTTGTCAGCCCTAGCCGACCTACCTTTTCTTGTCGGCCCTAGCCGACCTATCTTTGCTTGTCGGCCCTAGCCGACCTATCTTTGCTTGTCGGCCCCAGTCGACCTATTTTGCTGATCGGCCCTAGCCGACCTATTTTGCTCGTCGGCCCCAGCCGACCTACCTTACTCGTCGGCCCTAGCCGACCTATCTTTGCTTGTCGGCCCTAGCCGACCTATTTTGCTGATCGCCCTAGCCGACCTATCTTGCTCGTCGGCCCTAGCCGACCTATCTTGCTTGTCGGTCCTAGCCGATCTATCTTGCTTATCGGCCCTAGCCGACCTATTTTGATTGTCGGCCCAAGCCGACCTACTCTGCCAATCGGTCTTAACCATCCAGCTTCGTTTCTTGAGTCTCAATTAAGACATGAGCTGAACCAGATCACCTGTCGGTTCACCGGTCAAGGCTATCGCCCCGCCTTGGGTTAAGCCAATGCGTTTCCTCAATCCCGAAACAAAAATGACCAAAAAACATCAGCGAGCCATAAGCTGCTCACGATCGAGGCAGGACTGGGCGGCGACAGGACCATACAAAGAAAAACACTTGAATGAAAATAAAGGTTTCATTCATTAAGAAATGTCGGTCAGACTTTCAGGAAACAAAATACAGGAGTGGCCTCTAAGGGCCAGGAACCATGTCGGTTTTGGAGGAGCTCTCGGTTACATCTGCGGAGGTGTGACTTGACTCGCCCTTCTCTAATACCTTTGCCCCTTCAGCGGCAGTTTGCGACCGTCCCTCAGAAGCTGCGACTTCGCTGGGACCCGGGGCGGCACCAGGATCAGTATCGGATACGTTGACATATTTGTCCTCCTCTTCTCCTTCGGACTCACCATCATCGGGAGCTTCAGAATCCAGAAAATAGAGATCCCATTCTAGATGCTCGCTGGATATCTTATCTTTGCATTCTTCCATTCCAAGTCGGAAGGCGTCAACGCCAATAGCATCCTGCTTCCCCTTAAGTATGGCGAGCTGCGTCTTGGCCTCAGCAGCTTGTTTCTCAGCCTCTGCAACTTGGGCCCGCAAAATGATATTTTGCTCCTCGAACTCGCCGGCCCGCGTTTCGAGTTCTGAGCTCTTATTGCGGTTGGACACGAGCTCACCTTGGAGAGCCCGAATCTCTGACTCTAACTTCGCCATCTGAAAAAGCCAAAGTCAATCGGCATCACAAGAGACCAGTAGGAGAAACTAAAAGGGGAAAAACGAGACTATACCTCCCCCTCTCGTCTGGCCAACCTTTTGGCCAGCTCTTCGGCTTCACTCCTGGCTTTGTCCTGTCAGCCCCGATCAGCTCGACTCTCTCCTGCAGATTATTGATTCTCAACTGCCTGGCTTCGACCTCCTCCCGGGCTTGGGATAACTCGTTACTCACCCGAGCTATCGTCCCTTGGTGCCACTTAGTGCCCTCCCTCAAGTGAGTAATTTCGCCATCGCGCCGCTTCAACTTCTCCTCCACCTCGCCAAGCATTCTCGTCAAGCGTCTCTTTCATCGTCAGCTTCCCTTCCCAGCCAACCCAACTTTCACTATGTTCCCGCCGCATCGCAGCCACCTCCGCGGAATGTTTCGACTCGATTCTAGCCAGCTCCAAGCACGCGCTGTCGTTCTTTGCCAGGAGTTCCTGCAACTCCTCCACTCTATGCTTTTGCTTGGACACTTCGGCCAAGGCGGCCTGGTGTGCGGCCCTTATCCCCTTCAAGCTTCTATCACTAATAGCCATAAGTTCTTCGAACTCTCAGACACCTTTAGTCGTGATTGGAGCTTGGCGTTGTCTTTCCTGGCTGAATGCTAGCCCCTGTCGCCAAACTCAAGCGCCAGCATATAGCCTGAGAAAGCAAAACGCTATGCAAAATAAGAAGTGAATGAATGAGAGTTGGGTCAACCAGAATATACCCACTACCCAGGAATGGCAACTCACCCGCGAGGCATAGGCCCGAGTCATCCTCATCAGGGTCGTATTGTCGACATCGGGAAGGAGATGGACACTTTCAGCCACGCCTTGCTGCCCGAACGCAGCATCAACCAATTCCAAATCTGCAAACTTGTCCGCCGAAGGATCTGCACCCGGATACAGGGCCGACCTCATTAAGGCGGAAAATGCCTCCTCAACGCCAGCGCTCGAGCTGCTGGGTTGACCGTCCCCACCTGAGGGACCAATCTGGGCGACTTCCGTATGAGAGGACTTTAACCTCCCAGCCTCTTCTATCAAGGCCCTAGCTTGGACCTCTTCGGATAATTCGGCTAGCCCAAGCGCCAGCCTCCCCAGAATCTTTTTCGAGGGAGCCCCATTGCTGGACTCCCACCTAGCTGCCCCCTCCTCCGACGCACCTTTCCCGGTCACCACCATCTGTGTCTCCGCCACAGGGCCCCCCGAGGCCTCGTCCCGGCCTACCGCTTGCGCCTCCCCTGCAGGCTCCGTCGAAGCCTCTATCTGGCCCGCCTCCTGAACTACCGCGAGCGACCCGGCTTCACTACTACCGGACTCCCCTGCAGAGAGACCAAGAGGGAGCTCTCCCTGAACCTCCTTGGCTGCAGTTGTCCCTTCCCCCTCTCCCGCTGGAGCCGGTGGTGATCCCACGGGGACGGAAGGCCCCACAGAATGACCACCTTCGCCAGATCCGTTGCTGGTTCCTCTTTCATAGGGGACGCGATCAGACGAACCAACGGAGCCTCGTCTGAGCTATCCGATATCTCTAACACGGGAGGACAAGGGATCACGGATTCTCTCCCCAAACCCTCCTTCGCCCCCGGCGCTCCTGTCGTAACCGCTCCGGTGTCCGGCAGGCTTCTTGCGGAGGTATGAGCCCTTTTCTCGGGCCTGCCGCTATCCGCGCCACTGCTCTCCCCTGGGCGCTTTCCTCTCTTCCTCTTGGAGAGGCTTGACAACGCCGACCTCTTGGCTGAAAGAATGAAACACGCATGATCAGATCCAAACACATTCATCAGAAATACACAGCGAGAAAGGGGTAAAAGAAGGGATTCACCTTGCGGGTCCAAGGGGCTGAGCCCGGCTGCGAAGAGGGCCCCCTCCGATAGCAGGTCGTTAGCTGAAAACACTTGGCCATTGCGAAGGACATCCAAATCCCTCTCCTCCTGCGCTGACAAAACTGGATGCGTCTTTGCATCCCTAGCAAAATTTCCCCATTTCCGAGGGAAGCCGGATCCAATGTTTCCCTCTGCGATAACGAACCGGCTCTTCCATCCCTTGATGGAAGACGGCTTATCCACAATAACGTTGAAGGACCTCTGGGGTCCGATGTATGGCCACTCTGATTTCCTCCAGGTATCAGATGGTAGCAGGCGCGGAAAAGGGGAAGAGTGGCGACAATCTGAATTTGGTGGCACATCGAGATAAATCCAATGATGCTCCGCCAACTGTTCGGGGCCACCATCGCCGGGCAGATGTTGTAATGAGTCATGATTTCCTTCACAAAGGGATGAAGAGGAAAACGAAAGCCTGCCTTCAAACTATCTTCATAAATGAAGACCCCAGACTCCAGATCTCGCGAGACCCTATCTCCCGACTCCGGCGCCCGCAGAACAACATCTGAGGGCATGCCATACCATTGGTGAATCCTCCCCAAATCCTCAGCGACGACCTCTGAAGCCATATCGTTGGGACTCATCGCCATCTCGATTTAGAGAAACACCAGGCGAAACGACGAGCGTCAAGGATGAAGGGCCAAACTCT
This sequence comes from Calamus simplicifolius, assembly GCA_900491605.1. NCBI lineage: Eukaryota > Viridiplantae > Streptophyta > Magnoliopsida > Arecales > Arecaceae > Calamus > Calamus simplicifolius. Next base: position 1,039,158 of record UESW01004072.1, on the reverse strand, counting down.
TCGAAAAACAAGACGAGAGGATGCATGTATATATATATATAGTGCGGCTGTCGCTTTGCTTCCTCGCTAAGGAAGCCGCCTTGAGAAGACGGGGCATCTCGCCCGAGGCATCCGAAACCACCTCGACAAACGTCCGATCGATCGGGATTTACGACGTGGCGTAATCCCAACCGCCACTCTTGGAGGAGCCTTACCCCGAAGGCATGATGACGCAGTCGCATTAATTAGGGCATCATTGCATGGACTGTCTAAACCAAAACGTCCCATCCGAGACATGCCACTTGGACTTATACTCCCTATGCCCGAACCTACGCTTCGAACTAGGGAGTGGAGGGCATGTGTTGGGGGATAAAATAGACATTGCATTAATATCCGTGCGAGGCGGCTAAGGCCGACCTCCTCCCTTCGCCCTTCCGGGCTTCCGTAGCTCGGTTCCTTCCGGGCTTCCGTAGCTCGGCCTTCCCGGGCTTTCATAGCTCGGCCCTTCCGGGCTTCCATAGCTCGGCCTTCCGGGCTTCCATAGCTCGGCCCTTTCGGGCTTCCATAGCACGGCCCCTCCGGGCTTCCATAGCTCGGCCTCTCCAGGCTTCCATAGCTCGGCCTTCCCGGGCTTTCATGGCTCGGCCCTTCCGGGCTTCCATGGCTCGGCCCTTCCGGGCTCCATAGCTCGGCCTTCCCGGGCTTCCGTAGCTCGTTTCCCCCCGAGTCACCATGGCTCGGCTACGTTAAATGATCCATAATCCAATACCCACCTCCGCGGAACCTGACGCGGGAGAGCCCAGGCTTACCATAACGACATCCTAGACAAGGAATCATGTCGAAACGTGGCCTAGAACCTATCATAACTACCCCATGCCTACTCAGCCAGATCTTAGTCATCAAGAAGCTTTCCTGGCCGTCGATCTCCTAACAAACAGGATATGGATTCCAACGGCCCCACAACGGCCTGATTCTATCCACCTCCGTATCCTAACAACCTCTGAACCTTCCAGAAGGCGCTCAAGACACAGGTGACAGCCTATAACTACCACGCTGGTAGATTCCCTCAGGTACGCGCTCTTGGACGCACACTCATACGTGCGCTCTCGCTCTCCTGCCCTGACGCCGGCAGCTCGTCGGTGCTCTTGCCTTCTAGAGCTCCGATTGGCCGCCCCCGGAGAGGCCTCCCGGAGAGATCCACCTTCCCGTTGTCTGGTTGATCATCGATTTCTTCTTCACTGACTTGAGCATCGGAGGGTCTTCCGCGGAGGGCCAACCCCAACGCCTCTCGCGCGAGAATTTTTGTGCAGGTCCGCCCCCTCTTTCTGGAGATCGACCGCGCCCGAGTCAGAGGACGGATCCCGACGGCAACAGAGCTTGACCACAAGAAGAGGCAAGGCAAACAAGAAAGGCAAGGATGTAGTAGTGCACATAACCGCTGAGCTTAAGAATCACAGACCAATGAATGTGCAACTTTATGTTTTCAATTTTAACTTTTCTAAATAAATTTGGCATGAAGGCGTGGCCTAAATGAAAGTATTTGTTAGTATAATATGCTTCACTTAAACAGGAGACTTTGCTTAAAAATGATTATTGCTATGAGAATCGACAAACATACCTACGATGCAAAGTCATTTAACATGCATGATGACATAAGTCTAGGCCTAAATTATTTTATTACAATTTTGCAGGACAATAGGAATAACTTAAATTATTTATTATTTTAGCGGGCAATTGTTTTATAAAATTATTTATTTCTATAACAACATATCATGTAACGGTTAGATAATAATTTAGTTTCAAATGAACATAGCATATTTAGGAAAGGAGATGCTCTTGAACTAAACCAAGGAAAGAATGATTAAAAGAGCACCAAATGTACATTTATTATTCACAGCAACTGCCATTACACCACTTCTACATAGACTACAAATTTCTTCAGTGCAAGAATACGGATGTCACACTATTGCTAAAGCTTATGTGCATTTGCAAAGAATAGAGCAAGGCAGCAGTTGTTCACCAGTGTAACTTAGATAAAAGCAATGAGGTTGTTACTCATAATAGTCCAAGTACTTCTGGAAGGGGAAAAAGAACTGGATACCATTTTTCTCATAGTTGTTACCTGTAGTTCTGCTAAATTAGAGAAAAATAAATGGAGTTAGGAATGAAATTAATACATATTAACTGAAATAGACTTTGAAAAATTTGACTATCTTATTTAAAAATATTATCTCATATAGAATTTTATGATAGATAAGAATTTAAATAAGAAAGAATGACATTTAGAGATTAAAATATAAACTCATTAATTAGCTTTGCACCCGTAACAAGGACATATAACTAATTGAGGCTGTCCATGAAATGAATAAGCGAAATAATCAAATGTTCAGAAGAAGAAACCAGTAACTCATAGTAACAAACCGAAGCAATATTCCCTTAAATACTATAAAGTAGGAGAGGTTATCGATAGCTTTAGGATACAGAACAGAAAATTGTGCAAACTTAAATCCAAAAGATTCTTTTCATTTATATCATGATTATAGGAGCTCATTACCTCAAAGCTAATTATAGAGAACTTCTTTTCATAAAACCACAAAGTGGAAAAGTCATAATTATTCTACATAAATCATCACAATGAACCATGTACCCATACTATAGACAAAAATATTAATACAGGATGAGTTGACAATGTGTAAGAAGTTTATGCCATTAATCTGAGCATGGCTTTCTACATATCACCCGTTTTGAGCAGATGTTGTCATCTTCTTTTCCAGAATAATTGCAATAAAGGGCTATCACTGGTTAATGCTAAATTTCTTATGCCCCTGCCATAAATTTTTATCCGGATTTATCAAGGCTTTCCCTCCTCTTTCTCATTTATTGTGGCCTTTATCGAAATTCAAAATCCTCTTAAACATAGATCTCCTTTTAGATTGTCACACTGTAATACCCCAAAATAGAACCGCATCAAATGGAAAAGAAATGTATTATGTGCTTATAACTCAAATTTACTTACTACCAATTAACTTCCACTCGAGTTTTTAGAAACACATAATTTTAGCCTACTAAAATATTAATTGGACCAACAGATGGTTTAGAATGTTACAAATGGTATTAGAGCCGATCTAAGTGTGCAAAAATTAGCAAACAGTGTAGGAGAAAGAGCTACTCATAGAATGATAGTGTAAAGTTGCATCATGGTATGGAACCACCATTGCAGTACCAATGATCTAACTTGAAATATATTCTGATTAACTTGTAGCATGCGATGAAAGCATCATTATAAGGGGAAAGATTGTAATATTTCAAAAATAGTCCCACATCGAATGAAAAAGAAAAGTTTAAAGTGCTTATAAAAAAAGTTTGAAGTAATTATAACTCAAATTCACCTGTTATCAATTAACTTACACTCAAGTTTTTAGGGCCACAGTTTTCACCTATTAATAGGTTGATTAGATTAGCAGATAGGTTTGAGTTGTTACAAATAGTATCTGAGCTGATCTGAGGGTGTAAAAGTTAGTGAGTAAGAGAAAAGGGCTACCTATGAGATGTGGTAGAATTTCATCCCATGAGATGGTAGTAGAATTATGCTATGGAATGGAGCCACCCTTGCGCCACCAACAATCCAACTTGAGGATTATAATACCCCAAAATAGTTCCATATCATATGACAAAAAAAGTTTAAATAGCTTATAACTCAAATTCACATGCTATCAATTAACTTTCACTCGAGTTCAGCAGGCGGCCTTGAGGCATTACAAATAGTATAAGAGTCGACAGAAGGGTGCGGAAGTTGATGGATAGAAAGAGAGGGCTACCCATAGAACGACCCAACTTGCTATAGCATAGAGCCATCTTTGCAGCACCAACGACCCAACTTGGAGTACATTTTGGTTAACTTATGGTGTGTGATGAGAATGTTCCATTATAAGGACACAATTGTAATACTTCAAAATAGTCTCACATAAGATGAGAAAAAAAATTGTTATGTGCTTATAACTCTAGTTCAAAATTGTTATGTGCTTATAACTCTAGTTCATATGTTATCAATTAAATTCCACTTGAGTTTTTAAGGCCACATAATTTTGATCCACTGATAGATTAATTAGGCCAACAATTAGGCTTAGGGCGTTAAACATACATATCAACATTTTATCCATCTTTGTCCCTGAGGCTTCCTATCATACATTTTATTCTAACTTTATCCTTCCCTAATATATTGCATATATGTCTCGATACTCTCATGTTTATGTTCCTTTAATTTGAATCTTGTCTTTTCTTCTTATTATTTATTTTTATTTTTTTATATTTATTTTGTGTGTGCATGTGCATGTTTTGATATTAGGGCAGGCATTAATAGCCACCAAAAGCCTTGTTCACATCTTATAAAGTGTTTCTTTTGCTCACTCCACAACTTAAACTCTTCAGGAACTTCATGATGAGACTCGCCCTAATCTCTGCCTTTCATTTCCCCATATCACCTCCTTTCTAATTGTCCTATTTTGTTTTATGTTATGTCCAACTCTAGGATCATTTTGTATTTTTTTAATTCATTCTCTTAATGAATTTGATGGGATTCCCATCTTGCCTCTTAAAATAAAAATCATCATAATATTAGTGGACATTTTTATGATCATGCCTATGTGTTATTTTAGATGACATGCATTGTGTTTAAAGGTCGTCACCTATCTATAGCTGCTTTTCAAAAATCCCATCTATCAGCTTGCAAACAAATTTCTTTATGATCTTCCCCTCCTCAAATTTTATTCAAAGTAAAAAGCCCTCAAACATGGCCTTTCATAAGACCTGATCACATATTATTTTACTAGCACCACATTAAGCTACACTATTTACTACCTTGCCCTATCATATTTATCACAAGTCCATCTTAGCATTCTCATCGCATTCATTTAGTGCACAACATTCATGCCATCTTATGAAAAGCTGGCATCAAGTATCACATGCATGCAGAATCTCAAACTAGATTTGAAGCGATTATCTCAACCAACAAGTGTACTTTGATTCTGTTAGCTTGTTTCCACTTGTAGATCCAAGATAAAGAATATCATTTTGAGGATCTCACCATGGAAGTCAATTGCTTTCCTATTTTTTTGCACATTCAATATATTTCTTTTGGTTTCAAACATTGTCTATCAAGGTTTTCTCCAAGTCTCCTTTATGGATCCATGGTATAAATCATCTGCAAGTTGTGTAGGCCGAGGGGAGTCATGGTACCAACAATCAGTCTATCAGTTAGAGCTATATTAAATATGATAATCTTATCAAAAAAATATTTTTTTATAAATTTTTTTTATTTGAGCCATGCACAGGCTAGGCCCCAGGTGGGCCTGAGCTGTGTTGGCAAGAGCCAAATAATAATATTTTAAATGTGAAGAAAAATAAAGAAAACTTTTTAATAGGAAAACTTTACAAATATAAGTCTAATTAGATACTTGAAATATTCTCTTATTAGGAAGTTTTAAAATTTAGTTGGTCTTAAATTGGGCCTTGTTATCAGCTAACACTTACCTATGTTCTATAGTTGAAGCTAATGAAAATTTTATTTATTTCTTTTGCATAACAATATCGGTTTGGTTGATGGATGGGGAGAGGAAGATGTTATTTTTTTTATAATGATGGCAAGAAAATAAATAAAAAATATTTAAATAGCCATGATTAAGTATCTAAGATAATTTCTTCAAAGTAACATTAGAAATGTCGTAAATAAGAATGCTCGATGAATGAGAATTCATAGTAATCACTCCTGCATCACTGATATAATGCTTAATGGGCATGAGAATTACACTTAGAGCCAAATATTATTGAGTTTTAAATGTGAATAACAATAAAGAAAACATTTTAATACGGATGCTTTCTCTACGATTTTTAAAAAATTGTAGGGAAATCCAACCTTTCCCTACGAGTTTTAATGAATCATAGGGAAATCCAATATTTCCCTACGATTTTTTGAAACTCGTAGGGATTGATTTTTACCTACGATTTTCACTGAAATTGTAGGTAAAAGTACCTTTCCCTACGATATTTATAAAAATCATAGGGAAAGGTTTTGATATTTATTTAATATCCAAAAAATTTTTCATAATTTTTTTGAAAAATAATTTATTTCCCTACGATTTTTAAAAATCATAGGGAAATGCTAGTCAATTCTTAGGAAATTAAATTTTATTTTATTTTAATTTTTTTGGAGGCAAAACTTCTGCCAAATTTTTTTTCATAAGAATCCTTTCCCTACGATTTTTATGAAAATCATAGGAAAATTTTTTTAAAATAAAAATATTAAATCGTTTCCCTATGATTTTTTAATAATCGTAGGAAAAGGATTGTTGTAAATTAATGCTCCCGACCTCGGTTGATTTCGTCACTGTGCTTGCAGCCTTCCAAACTCCCTAACTCCTCCGCTCCTCTGCTCCTCCACCCTGCGCATCTGCCCTAACTCCTCCGCCTCGCGTCGTCGCCGGCCGAGTGCCGAGTTCCGCCTCTAGCCTAACTCCTCCGTGTCGCATCATCACCGGGTGCCGAGTTCCGTCGGTGCCCTAAAACCCTAGTTCGACCCTAACTCCCAAGGAAAGCCCTGCATCGTTGCTGGGTGCCGAGTTCCGCTCCTCCGCCTCGCATTGTCGCCGGGTGCCATGTTCCGCCTCACATCGTCGCCGGTGCCGCGTTCCGCCTCTGCCCTAAGTCCCGAGGAAAGCCCAGGTATCAGCAAGTCTCCTTTTTTCTTCTTTGTTTGAAAGATTAGGACAGATGGGAATGGAGAACTTAGGAGGCTTTCATCATTGTTTAACTTGATCCAAGTCTTGTGATTAAATGAGTTGTCAGACAGACTTGTCAAGAAGCGTTGGAAAATTGTTTAACTTAGAGGCTTGTTGTTTTTGTTGTTTGATGCGGTGAAACTTGTATTTCTTGTTGCTTATTGTTGTAGGAAATAGTTTTTGGTAATCATGGAGGAAATGTTTTCAATCTTTTCTTTGCCAATATCGTTCTTTTAGTATCAAACACTGAGGATAGTTAAGGAGTTTACGGTTTTTATTTCTCAAATTTATATTTCTCATTGAAATGAGATCATATTGTTTGATCTCAATTTCCCTTTTATAGTGGTGCTAAGCCAGAAAAAGCCTATTTTGAGTATGAGCAATCGTTGATGGATATCGGCACTTACAGAGTTTTCTCCCTGCAACTGAGGATCCATGCACTAATCTACATTTCTAAATAATAAAAAATGGGGATTTGTAGAATGACACCTACCTCATCAGGTGGGTTTGAAAATGGGGGTTTTTGGGCTCCTCAGATCTCCACTTAATTTTCCACGGAACAAGAAATTTTAGTTTTTAAATTTTTGAATTTCCATTCCAAATGAAGTTCTTTCTAAAATTCACATGTAACTTAGATATTTAATATTTTTTTGTATCTGCAATTGCAGTACGATTCACAGATATCAACTTTGGCTGAAGGGTTGGACACCTGCAACAAGACTTTTGTCACCAGTGGCCACCAGACGGAAGCAAGTGAGCATTTGATCGACTTCGGTTTACTTTCCAACTTTTTTTAAAAAAAATTGAGTTTCGCATTCTATTAATACATCGAACTTCTCAGTATTTGCAAAGCCTTTCGTATTGCAGAAATTAGAGAATTAAGACCACCATTCCTCTGATTTCATTCCCCTGTACACATCAATCTAGTCTAGTGTTAGTTCCAGCTGTTTGTAGGATGCGTTTCTAATTTGTAGTCTTGGGCATTCAATCAATACCCATAAAAAAAAGGGATTTTGGGCCCTCAATATTTAGATCCTTTTTATTTTTCATTTTTTTCTTCTGAAAAATTGGTTTTATCATGCTAAAATCGTGTGACACAACCTACCAGAAAAATAAACCTTTAACCTGCCATCCATTTTTCTTAAAAAAAAGGAGAGAAAAAAATAAATAAAAAGACGAGAGCACCTTTTCTACATTTTAAAGCTGATAAAAAGGATATCTCACTTCTTGCCTGCATCGAAACAAAAAGGACCAGATGAAATTTGATTGTTGAAAGTGACTCAATGTATTCAAGGTCAATTTGATTGTTGAAAGTGACTCAATGAATGCAATGGAAGGACAATGTGAAGGTTCTACTAGCTTTTGATGAATTCATAACCATTGTGGGACATGACCGATGGGGTGGAGGAATGAAACTTAAGTTGGGTAACTTCCTTTCAAGATGAGGCGAAATTGGTGCATGCATCATTGCTAAGTATAGCTACTTTCGTTTTAGATTTAAGGGGGCTAGCAAGATACATGAGTTTGGGATGACTGTTAGTTTTCTTTGGGACTCATTAGCACAGTCCACACTCATATTTGGTACCCATTAGTTAAGCTCGTATTTGGAGGAAACACTGTTGCAGAGTATAAAGATAGGCCAATGAACTAAGGCACTTAAATCTTAATTATACAAAAATAAGAGAAATACCAGAATCCATAGGGTGCCTCTCAAACATGCAGAACTTATGTCTCATGGGTTGTAAATTCTTGCACACCCTACCCAATAGTTTAGTAACTTCTGGTATAACTGAAGTCTCTTGACAATATCATTATGATCGACCATTTAGAAGTGCAAAATTTAGACGCAGCATCACCAGGCTAGCGCTTTTAACATGCCAAGCAGAGCTTTTTTAAGCCAACACTCATGTATTCGATGGACGCTACATGAGGGAACAGTGTACCTATCAGATAAAATGTCAGATAAGGTGCAGTAAAAGTGACCTCTTTGGAATAGCACCTGCACATGGTATAAAAAATAAACTTGTTGCTATGAACAGGAATTTGGGGGGTGAGTCATATCATTTATCTTTTCAAGAAAACAAATGTTATACAAACTAAAGCCAATTATGCTTTGCCTCAAAGGGGTGAGTCATATCAGCTCTGTGCAGGAAAACAAGATAGCAGAATAGAATAGAGTAAGGAATAGAAGAGGCAAGAAAAGGAGAAAGAAAGAGTGATCGAAGGGAAAATGTTTAAGAAAGAAGAGAAGAAATTGGCGGTGAAGACAAAATATACTGATACAGTCTAGGAATATGGTGCCTTGTTATAGTCTTAAAACCCCTACATTTGGTTATTCTCTGGTGCTCCTCAGTTAGCTCAATGAAGTACTTGAAATTTTGTTGATAAGACTGATATGGCTCATATTTCTCCTCACACCACATTGCCACAGCTTTTTTCTGGACATGAACTCTAGGTTCTTTGATAATGAAGTCTATTATAGTGTGAAGTATATTATTCGTTTTTGGGTTATGAATCAGGTAGCCAGTAGAATGATAGAAGATTCATTTGTTGATATGCTGAAATTGAGACGGATGCAGTTTTTGGTAACATTGGGTAGAAATGTTACCTTATTATGTACCATTGATGATCAGCTAGATGTTCCCTTGATATAGTTAGTCATTGTGGTAGGTTATGGACAGCACTAGGTTTTGCTATTTTTTGGGTCATGTGATCTCCTTTCAGTTGACAAGGTTTTCTGATCCCCCTTTGTAAAATCTTCATTCTTGTTATTAATATTAACTCAGGTAGTGTTGTCTAAATATCTGGCATATTCCTTGTGCCCTAGCATCCTAAAGCGAACAGCACATCAACCTCAATAAAGCAAACACAAGGACATCACATGACATTAATATATGATACAAAAATGTATGAGAGATGTCAAATGTACATTTCCAGCAGAAGCAAAAAAAAAAAGGCACTTTTTTCTTGCTGTTGGGTTTGTCTTTACATTTCAACTGGATCAGCAATCTACATGTCATGGGATTATTATTATTTTTTTCCCCTTTAGTAATCTATGACATTGTCTAAACAAAATGATACTTATAAATCTTCTCTTATGAATTAGTGATTTGTTGAATATATTGATGAATATTGCAGCGCTTTATTTTGTCATTTTTCTTTTTTGAAGCAGTGTTGTTCTCATGATTGATAATTCATGGCTTATGTATTTATAACAAAATGTGGCATATGCATATCAAATGTCTCTTCAAGCAGCAGCTCATATGAACCACGTTTTAGTTTTACATTCCTAATATTGAACTTCTCTGTCTTCTTCCCTCTATGAACTGGTACTCATATATACTTCTTGCAAGATGTGTTACTTAAAATGCATTTGATGCTGTAATGCACTTTGCAGCTGTTGCTTATGTGGGCGAAAGTACACTTGAACCTCTTAGGTATGTTGATCTTTTCTAAATATCTTGTCTGGGCAAAGTTGTCGTTGGTTGTTTGTTTTGCTCAATTGCTGCAGCATCAGCTTTATTTCCACATGAATTAAAGTTTCTGGAAAAAGGTATTCCTACAATGCTGGCATTTTTTTTGACAGGCCATAACTTTATAGACAAGAATTTGTAAATTCTATTTTATATTTTCTGAAACTAGGCCTAAACTAACAGCCTACCCTGTATGCAACAGTTATGTCTAATGTTTTACTTTCATTCTATGCACAAATTTCTTCATAGTTGGAGGATGCTGACTGGTTGACTTGTTAAAGTCTCTTGTGTTGATGCAAGAGACAGGTTATATCCTACCCTCACGTTGATTTTAAGCCAAGCTTCAACCCATCCCAATTCTCAAGGAAAAATGAGAGAAGTTCCGGGTTAGTGGCTGGTGCATTAAAACGGATTTTCTAGGCTTATAAATGAAAAATTTGTCGCAACATTTCTATCATGTGAGAACAAAATCATCTACTGAATTTTCATGATTTTAGAGTGACTTAATAGAAAGTCACCAACCTCTCCATGCACTTTGGTGATAATTTTGTTATTTTGCTGATATGGCCCTATGTCAACCTTGATGCAGGTTCACAGTACTAGTTTATGCCCCCTTATACTGGGCATAGTTTTATCATACCGGTATTGAACCATAACTTGGTGCAGGGAATATCCTGCATCTCCATACACCGAATCTACCCCCATATTGGGCACTGAACCTTAACTCAGTGCAGGGCATGTTCTCAGTTTTCATACAATAAAGAAGGATTGCTTTCTTCTGCTTGGTATACCTTTTCCTGAGCTATTCACTAATGTACAAAATGTGCTGACTGAACTAGCTGAAAATGCTTTGAGATCTCGTTTTTGTGCAAACTTTTCTTATTCATAATCGCAAATAATGGATCAGTTAGCCTGATAAGACGATTGTGAACAAAACTTCTTAGTTGTAAGAGATATTTTCTAATACAAATATTTGTAGGTGGAGACCAATGTTAATGATGAAGGCAGAGTAGTGGAAAAAGGTAACCATAGCATAATTTGTTTGTTTACATTTTGAGATTTGATTTGTTTTGATGTGTGCTCATATTTTTATTTTTCATTAGATTGAATATACCACCGATCATCAGAAGCACACTGGAAGGATCTTCCAAGAAAAGTGAGCAAAGTGTACTTTGTATGAGAGGTCTGCAATGATGTCTTATTGGAACATTTATGAATTGCAATACCTTTATAGGGCATTGTTTACTCTATTAATGTTTAAAAGAGAGCTAGAAAACTGGGGACTGTTCAGGATCTTCTGCTGTGTTGTTTGAATCATGTGGTTTGATGTTTTAGGTTAGTTATGGATATTGTAATTGATATGGACTACTGAGTTTCATTTATTGGTTATTTTGATGTTTATCTTTTGTCGCCATTATGTAATAATTTTGTATATGTAATAGATATTGTATGTAAAAAATTATATTATTTTTATTGATATGGTTTTTAATATTTAAAAAAATAATATGAAACAAACAAATTATATTCTATTTAAATAAAATATGCAAAAATAATAAAAAAATTTAAAATAGAAATATAATTTTAAAATATTAAATAAATTAAAATTAAATAAATATAACTTTTTTCTATGATTTTAGACATATTTTGTAGGGAAAATATTTATTTATTATATTTTCCTATGATTTAATTTATTTTTTTGGGTAAAAAGGTTAAATATTAATAATTTATTCACTTTTATGTATGATTTCTTTATTTCATAAGTAAAAATATATTTTTAAAAAAATTATCTTACTTTTTTTCCCTACGATTTCAAGAAATTTTGTAGGAAAAGATATGGATAAAAAAAAATTTTTCTTAATTTTTACCTATGATTTTATGGTTTTTTTGTAGGGAAAGAAAATATTAAAAATTATTATTAGCTAATTTTTTCCTACGATTTTAAGAAAATTCTAGGTAAAGATATGGATAAATTTTTTTTTTGATTTTTCCCTATGATTTTGAGGTTTTTCGTAGGGAAACAAATCATTAAATATTATTATTAGCCAACTTTTCCCTATGATTTTGAGTTTTTCGTAGGGAAAGAAATCATTAAAAATTATTATTAGTCAATTTCTTGATTTTTTTCCTACGATTTTGAGGTTTTTCGTAAGGAAAGAAATCATTAAAAATTTTATTAGCTAACTTTTCCCTACGATTTTAGGGTAAATCGTAGGGAAAGATGTGTAAAAAAATATTTTTCCTATTTTTCCCTACGATTTTAGGGTTTTTCGTAGGGAAAGGAATCATTAAAAATTATAATTAGCCAATTTTTTCCTACGATTTTAAGATAAATCGTAGGGAAAGATGTTGATAAAAATATATTTTTTTGATTTTTTCCTATGATTTTTTAATTTCGTAGGCAATAGTTTTTAAAATTTAAATTTGAATTTTAAATTTTTCTCACTCTTTCCCTATGAATTATGACCTTACCTATGAAAAAAAATCGTAGGGAAAAGGTCTGATTTATGCCTACGATTTTTAAAAGTCGTAGGCAAAGGCTTTCCCTATGCACTTTTCCCTACTATTTTTTTATACTTTTGCCTACGACAGAAATCGTAGGGAAAGGCTTTACCTACGATTTTTTTTCTCTTTCCCTACGAAAAAAATCATAGGCAAAAGTTGATTTTTTTGTAGTGAGAATCTACATGGTCAGATTTGACTTCCAGGGACTTTCTGATGCTTGTCTAATTGTGTTCTTTTTGTTGGTTTGCGGTGAACCATGAATTTCATCAAATTCTTACTTCTCAAAATTCTGTTTATGTAACCAGACACTTTTCAGATTCTTGTGCTCTAAATCTTCTTGTAACCAAGGTTTTAAGACTCGGTTTTAGTACCCCAAGTAGAGTTTCAGTTTCAAAAGTTTTGCTCCAATTAAGTTTTGGAGTTTCGATCAAAAAGTCAAGAAAAATGCTTAATGATTAGAAAAAGAATATGACAATAAAAGAAACCAAAATAAGTTATTTTACATCATTTTATAATATTTTAATTTATTTGCAACCATAATTTGTGCAACTTGTGTCGTTCTAGGCTGAAAATTCTTGTGCGCTTACTAATTTCCTCTCACAGCTTTCCCCCCACTTTTGAAGTTTGAACATGACATATCTACAAACTACTCAAAAACTACCTATCTATTCAACTAGAAACTTAGAATAGAGATGCTGCACACTATTTACAAGCCCCATCTCCAACATCCTTAATAATGATCATAAGTGTTCCTTTGTTTATCAATAATCACATGCTATCAACAAACAAATAAACATATGTAGAGATAGATAAGCAAAAGAAAGAAAATATTCCCTATTACCAAGCTTAACCACCCACTCCTTTTTCTTTTCCTTATTTTCCACAGCACTATTAAAGATATATTGCAGTGTTTCAAATTTGAGATCACATAAATGTGCCAATGCCTGATGATTGATGTCTTAATGGGCAAATGTGTCATTGAATGAACATATTAATGAATGATATGATGAATTTTATCAAATAATAAGCATATTTGCTTGTTAAATGAATTTTTTTTCTTTTTAACAATAATAGTCTTGGTCAGTTTGGCTGAAATTGACTGAAACCAGCTGAAATTGACCAAAACTTAGGGAAATTTGAAACCTTGCTTGTAACACAAGCCCTCTATAGCTTAGACTGTTCTTACTTCTGTGAACGGTTGGAGAAAGGCAACAATAGCAAGATTAGAAAGTGCATCACATATTTTGATAGTAGGGCTGAATTGTGTTGGTTTTACCTCCACCCAAAAGGAGTTTTACTTCCTAAACCTTTTAGAAGCATGTGCAAGAACTAAATAGGGAACATAAGTATCTAGTGATAAGCTGTCACCAGGTGACATCTTTTATAAGAACTTAAGTATCTTAGCCTTAAATAACAGACTCTCTGTCTATCTCAATGGGTCTGATTTTATGATTCTAGTGTATTAAGTTTTGCTTTTATCATCACTAATGTTCATGATCTTTTCTAGTTTGGTAACTTACTGGTGAATTTCTGATTTCATTAATGTTGTATCAAGTCTTGTCTATCTAAAATTTAGTGATACCTCAAGACTTGCATCTTAAATTTACCAGATAAATTTTGGTGAAGGATATCTGCTAGATGGATACTACAGTCACATCCCTTTTAACTGTTCTCATGAAAAATATACTGCTAAAGGATGATAGCAAATAGTGCTACTTTTCCAAGTCATCATTTGTGGTTATATCGATCTATAGAAAGAAGGCCACAAATTATTATGCTGTCTTTTAACATTGCTGATGAAAAGAAGCTTTTTATAGTCATTTCAACATGCTTGATCTCTAAACTCCCTTCTTATTTTAGGTCCAAGCTCTTGTTGGTTTTGAAAAGACCATCAAACATCTTGATGAACATTTAGTGGAAATTGGCACAAAGGTTTGCAAATAATCATGATCTTTCTTGGTTATAGGAATCTGTCATTTTTCCTTACTTTTTAAATGGATTCGGTGAAATTTGTAGGGAATCACTAAACCTAAAGAAGTGAGGAAGTTCAAAGGG